>CM038716.1:27173607-27536107 GCA_021613375.1 Megaleporinus macrocephalus
TTCCAAGGAGAGAAAAAAAAGGAAAAAGCGAAAAAAAGCTTCACCATATTTGCCCCAGTCGCTTCTGTTTGCTAAAAATCCTTTCCCGTTAGGAATAGAGGTGGAAAAAAGATTCTCCTGAGATGTAATGTAATTTCCACCTAATTATCTGAGCTGACATTTCGCAAGACATCAGATTGTTTCACAATTACGGGACGGCAAATGTGTCAAAGACAGGTGGCCCCTAGGAGCAAAAAAAAAAAAGGACAGCAGTTTAATGAAGTTTCATAACTTGTTTGGAAATAGGTGTAAAAAATAACAAGGAACTATGAAGTTAGTTAAGCTGGAGTTGGCTCTGGGCTGCGGGTACATTTCTGATTCTCCTGCTATCTTTGATTGGTCATGCTGCAGGAAAATATCAGAGAGGCTCCTCTCTCTGCTCAATATTTGCAGGCGTCAAAGACCCATTAAAGTTGTCTGAAGTCAATCTCCAAGGAAAATCAGGTTGCTTCAATGGGCAGTGTTAGTTAACCATTGGCTGATACCAACCCATCAAAACTGGTGCAGAATTGATTTGTGGATATGAATAATTGATGAGCAGTGAGGTCAAGCCTTCAAACGTATCTTCTTTGATTATCCATGCTGATAGTGCTTTGATGGTAGAAACGAGCATCAACAAGTTTCTGATTCTGCGCCGTCATACTAGCAACTCACAGACATGTTCCGTTTTCTTCCGCCACCGATAATGTTTCATGTTAAAAGTAGAAAAAGAAACACCAACTCCACTTCGCTACAAATACTGAGTATCGACTTAAAGCTCAAAGATAACGACCTACACCAGTGATGGTCACACCTGACAGGGAAAAGTGACATGACATGCCCTGGCCGCCAGATCAAACTGCTGAGATGGGAGAGATTGATACAGAATTAATCAAAAGACCATCACCAGTCAGACAGATCATTAAAAGCCATGCACTGCTGCAGCCCCCACAGCTACGATCAAGAGCAACAACATCCAGCCCAACAGTGTGAAAAAGGCCTTTTAGCACGGATTTAAGAGATGAGGGGATTCTAATCATTTTAATCATGCATTGTGTCTAATCTGCGACACACATTTATATACATGTTGTTATGGTCATATAAAATAAGCTTCATCAGAATCACTTTTAATAATTCAACTTGAACCTGAATGAAAAGACATGCGAAAGATTATGAAAATAAGACCAATGCAGTTTCCCACTGTCATCATCAACTCCCTGTGAAAATATTGCGAATCATACTTTGGAGTAGGGGTTGCAAAACAGATTTGTTAAAGTTGACAGTTAAAGTAATGAAAGTAAAGTCGACGTTAACTAATCGCTGATCACTAGGGGTGTAAGAAAAGATCGAATATCGCGATTATGTTTAATGATACTGTAGCGATTCTCAAAAACACAGATTCCTGGCAAACAGTGAATCATTGTGTGTTGTGTTTAAATCTCTGACCATTAGATGGCAGTGTTGTAGTCCATTTTCAGCTCCACTCCAACATTAACAAGCAGCACAAGGGTGCAGTGCAATTGTAAGCATATATACAAGATATATTGAATCGTGATCACTGTATCACGATACGTATTGTATCGCCAGGTTCTAGCCAATACACAGCCCTACTGATCACATCAAGAGAACCGAGTGCTTAGCAACAAGCAGCTTTTAAAAATCAGAGATCAAGCCAAACTCTACAGGTAGAGCATGATTACATTCTGTTCATTTTCAAAGATACGGACCTGGAATCTTGCAAATTTGTATATTACTGTTTACGACTTGGGCGCACAAAACAGTAACTTTACAGCAGAGGCCAAAAACGTCCCTTACTTTCAGTGCAAGTTCATGTAAAAAAGGTTTATTCTCAGTGATTTTGGAGCATTTTTACAGGTCTATTCATCATGAACCTCACCATGAAGGACAGCTGCGGAGTTCAAAAGATATAGAAAAATGAAAATCGCCAAAATGGAGATGCATTTTTGGGAGAGCTAAAAAAGAGATATCTCATACATGAAAAACAAGTTATATAGAACAAATAAAATATCTCAAATTTGGCTTTATATGAAAGTAATGGAGGCATTTTCAAGAATTTTATAGATGGATACATACTAACACATACTAACCCAATCTTACTAATCGGTCTGAAATGATGCGTCATTCAAGGTTATTAATTATGTCTAATAAACGGGGCAAAATAGCCAATATCAGGATTTGTTAGCTGGACGCTGGGCTTTAGAGAAATGCACAAAATAAGAAAACACAAAAAACAAACAAAAACTGCTACCTTAGAACCTGATTCAGAGTCTGGGGAATTCAGGCTTTCGACACCAGTGTTCTCAGCTTCTATGTTCACTAGTAAAAGTATTGTTCCTCACCATTAGGGGGAAAGAGAGAAGGAGGGACGTGGGGGAATACATGCTGTCTTCACAGGGCTCATTTGCAGGCTAACATGCCCAGGCAACAGAGCACAGGATCTGTGGCACTCTCACCAATTTGCTCCAAGGCCAACACACCAGAACAACAAAGGGCCTTACTGGCGTAGCAGAAGAAACAGTGAGAGGCACGAATCTGTATGTTCACTGCGGGTCTTTGAGAAAACGTTAAGGCGCTCGCCACGGAATTGGCCATATGCTTATGTCCTCTTTTTTTTAAATGTTAGCAATTCATTCGTTTCTCTTGCTTAAAAACCACATGTTTCATTCAGCGTACGGATACCTGAAACAATAATCCCCTCTCTATTAATATGCAAGCCAGAGTTCACGCATCCTCAAAGGTCCTGAAGATATATTTGATGCCGAAATGCACAGATGGCTTTGATTAGCTCTTTTGTTATCTCCATGGTAACCTCAGAAAGGATTGTCTAAATAAAGCAGAGATGCATCGGCAGCCCAAGTACATTCACCAAAGGTGACAATGCATTAGAGCAACAGCTGTCGGAACGCCGCGATCAGAATTATGGACTGCTGCTCTGGCGTCGCTGCACATGCTGCTCAGTTGCACTGCTGCATTGTAGAACAGCCCCGAGAGAGAGAGAGAGAGAAAGAGAGAAAAAGAGAGAGAGAGAGAGACAGAGAGAAATCGCAGGTAAAGTTTGCCGCCAGCGGAATGGCAACAAGGAAAAAGGCTTTTCTTCCCAAATCCGCACGGACCTGAGATTCCTCCTCGGCGATGCCATGTGCTCCTCATTAACGCACTATTTCTCCCTCCATATTTTTATCTGCGAGCGTTCTCCTGTGGAAACCCATTCCAGAGTGACCTCTTTAAACCCCATTTGCTCCCTTCACGCTGGCAGGTGGGAGTAGGGGGGGGCCTATGATTAAGCAAGTTCCAACGAAGCTCACCTCATCTAAATGCAGACGCGCAAGACGACCCGGCGGCTTCGTTCCTAACCGCCTATTCCAACCCACTCAGCTGCAAAGGCATGTGTTCTAGCCCTTTACAGAAGAGAACCAGACTCAATTAGCAGCCCACTGTGGCCGAGCCCCATGCTACTCAGTGGTAAAAGATGCTAAGACGGGAGTTGTGGGGGTGTTGTGTGCTCGAGAACAGGAGCCCAGCGGGGTGTCTCCGGACCCCAATAGCCGTCTCTCCAGGAAGAGGCCCCGGAGAGAAAGCTGGGGGCCATGGTGCAACACATGCTCAATAAAGGAGCTCAAGCTTCAGTGAGCGTGCCTCATTGCCCTAATGGAGGTTAGCGGGCATTCAGAGAAGGCTTTTTACTCTCTCTCTTTTTCTTTCTCTCTGTTTTCTAACACTGGGCCTACGGAGCCAAAGGCATGCGATCAGGACATCTCCGAGAGAGAGACCTGCTGCGGATGAGCGAAATGCAAAATGAAGCCGCGAGCATTTTGTTCTGGAAAACGCAACAAATGCTGTTTTTTTTTTTTCTCCTCCCCAGCCGCTGCAGCTTCACGCTGGCAGAAAGTTAAATCACCTCAGTCAGCCTGATGAATGTAAGAAGGTGCCAGCAAACACAGGCAGCTGTGTTGAAAATCCTTTGTTTCTAAGGAACTGCTGGAACTGTGCGCTACGCTCAGCGTTGGAAATGTATCACCTTAGTAATGGCTAAACACCTAAATAGGTGATCAATATGGTCGTCTTATTTAAAACATAATCCCGTCTGAGCACGTTGAGATTATGCTTGCACTATTTCGTATCTGACACATTTATTTGGCGCAGACCATCAGCTGACACATTCCTAAAATCCCCATCCCCCTTTTCTCTTTTTCCCCAAACCATATGATACCACTGTCTAGTATTATAGCTAGTATGTGGGTACACAAAAAAATTAAAGGGCTAATATCCTAGTATTTTCTTTGGATTTTAATTTCTTCCACTTACAACTTACAATATTTATGTGGCACCAATAAAAAACAGGTGTCTTTAAAATAAAAAAGTTTTACAGGAGAGGCCAAAAACTCTCTTCCTTTCAATGAAAGTCTATGGAACCAGAATTTTTTTCACGCTATTTTGGAGCATTTCTATTGGTCCATTAATCATGAAACTTTCCCACAATGTAATCAGCAGCCGCTGCATTTAAGTGATGTATAAAAAATACTGTTTTTCACTGGACAGCAACAATATTTTACCTGATCATTTCAGCTCTTCTTTACGCAGGATGTTTTTGTTATGGTGCCGTTAAGACTGATGTATGTAAATGATCACTCTTTTTTACGGCCACCTTGTATTGTGCCCCGTTCAAAAAGCAGTCCAGGCTGAAAAACCTATGTTCTGTAGGTTGAATATGTAAATACGAGCACATTTGATTTTGTGACATCACAAAAACATCTATTCAAAACAGGCTGTTTTTGCACCAAGGATTACACACGTGGACTGTATGGATTTGGGAGTGAACTTTGGGAGTTCTTCATCAAGTTTACAAACTTAAAGGGAAGTTAAGAAAACTTATGATATGGGTCCTTTAAGACTACATTTATTGACATTATCTAATTGAACATATAACCTTTACAAACAGTAGCCCGTAAGAAGTTACTGTAGTCTGACTACGCCTGTCTAGGCTATCCCAGACCTGATCACAAGCACTCTTTCACAATCAGATCACGTAATCCAGATTAGCCCATCGCGATCCTGCGCTGGCTATGGTGTCTAGGAACAAGATGAGACTGAGATTTTGATGTTCATTTTCAACATCAGTTAGCTTCTAAACTCCATGCCTTTTTAAAATCCAGACTTCTGGATTATCTTTGCCATGTCCTCATGTGTAATTCTCTCTCAGTCGCCTGAGAGGCATACCAAATTCCTCTGAAAACATGCTCAGTATTCAGAGGCACAGCCCCAAACCCTGAGCTAAGCCTTTTTAGCCCACATCTCAGCACCAGATCGCATTTCCGTAGCTACATAATAGCGCAGATTTCTAACGACATACACAAAATCATATTAATGCCAGCAACTCGGATCTGGCTGCAATCATTTTACGCAAGATGTGAGATTCTGGGCTTGCACGTCTTTCCATCACCATTCCCTCCCTCTCCTTTTTTTACCACTTCAGAAATGCTAAGGATTAAGCTACAGAGAAGAAACTCTGTCACAACACAGTCACATGTGTTCTAATGTACTCATTTAATTGCCTGACATGTTGGGAGGAGGAGAGGAAAGGGGACAGTGAGCTAGAAAGACTTGACAGATAATTTCAGGCTACACAGAGGCCTTTGAGAGAGCCTTCAAAAAGTATATTTCAGGGAATCTATCATATACCTTGCCGCAAATCCACTTAATCTCAACTAATCGCAACAAATACAGCACAAGTGGTGAGAAATATGGCGGCTATTGGTAGCTCTTCCATGCTAATTGGGCTAATTAACTCACAGCATGTTATCTTGAGCTATGATTTATGCTAACCATGCTACTTCAGCAGGAATTTAAAGACACCTATTCATTAAAATGAAGGACAGGCTTAAAGGAAGGACATGGCAAGTCTGGCCATGGTCTCTCATCACTCACTGCCTCCCGCTTATTTAAGAGCCACAGCAAAATCCGGCAAAGAAAAGAAAAAAAATTATGTGTTCAAGCTAAAGTAATATGCTGTATTTTTTCCCCAGCTCAGAGCTGTAAGCTGCAGGTAATATGGCTAAAATTGACTTCAACGGCTCATTAGGTGCTGTAAGTGAATAAATAGAAGCATCTCCCTTTTCTTATTGTAATTGGGTTCTTGTTCTGTCAAAGGCTTGGCAAATATAGTGGCCAAACAATGAAAAATGACAAAGCAGGGAGCTTTCCAAAAGAGCTATTTGCATAATTTACCACTTATTTACACCTCGCAATTACAATGCAAGGTGAGAGGTTCTTAAAGTGGAACACAGCAGCTATGTGGGAGCTGCCTGGCGGTTCGACGAAGGGCTACTGAATGATACAAACGTCAAAACGAATAAAGCCGAAGCCGCGCCGGCCCTGCTGTTGATACAGCAGCAGGGCAATGCAGTAGAATGTCTGGCAGGAACCCCTCGGTCACTTTACACTTACCTCCTTCAGCTCATAAAGCTGCTATCGCATGCCACTGTGTTATGCACTTTTGTCTCAGTCAAACAGAGCCTTATGGTGCCTCACATAGCTTGGAGGCAAAGAGGCCGATTCCTTTGGTGTGAGTGCTACCCCTTACCGTCAGCCTGAGGGTAACCTATATAACCGATGCAAATCGCAGCCTTTTGTCAAAGAGATAAATCCCTGCTCCGGCACTGGCAAAGCTCTGCTAGGTGACCAGCAGTTGTTCAAGGAGAAAGCAAAAGTTTTTTTTTTTTGTTTTTTTTTTTTAAGGTTCACAGAAAAGACTACAGGGAGCTGGAGTGGCGGCAGATGGCTAGAACACTGTAGAGCTCCATGCGAGTGCCAGCTTTTGGTTAACTTGTAAAGGCTGATCCATTATTTAGAGTATTTTTTTTTGTTCTGCTGTGTCAAGGGGCCTTAGGGAGAAACCAAGTTCTGCCAGCGATGACAGGCGTTCACGCACCCGCATCGACTTCTCCAAACGTGCACGCCGCACTGATTATCAACGCAAAGCTAGTGCTCTAGCCGTAGTTTAGTATCTCAAATCACTTTCCCACAAAGTGAAATTTCTCTGCTGCAAGGTCTTTCAATTCATCTTTTCATTATTTTGTTCTTGATAAGCCGGTGCCGGATTCAATGAAAAAGAAAAGAATGTACTGCTTCTGCAAAGACCTAATGTCCATACAGAAAGAGCGTGTGGAACAAAGAAAAATGATTTCAATTGGGCGGGGAATTACATTCCAATCATAGACCACGCCACTAATACTAAAAGTAGAGACTTCTAACATGAATAAAAGGCTTCCGACGCTGCGTCAGCACCGCCACAACACCAAAATCAAACCCCTGTTCCTCATCCTGAATGGTGCTTTTGGTAAACAGCTCATTTAGTGCATTAGTGACATGTCACATTGATTCATTGTTGCACATACACCCAGTGAGCACTGGGGCACAATGAGTTGCTGCTCTTCCCGAGTAGCAGGTCACTTTGGAACTTTGTGTGAAGCACCACATCACTAAAATGCTAAAACATGACCAATAATGTGTAAAAAATGAAAAAAAAAAACTGTTTTTCATTGAAGGAAAGTTTGGGTGAAGTGTTGTTCTAGGCTTTTAATATAGCAAAGTTAGAATCTCACTTAGACAACTCCACATAGAGTCTCTGGCACCACTTTTATTCCAGCTTTTTAATAAAATTAGCCTAGAACCCATAAATAGACTTCATAGATCTTCCAGTGCCAATGCAAACACTAAAAAGAACTAATGACGAAACAAAGATACAGGAATCAGGTAGAACAAGAACAGGTGGGCTCATTCACCGGCTATAGCTACAGTTTGCCCGCTGCGCATTCCCAAAAAACTCTTCTTTAATCCTAGCAACCGTGAAGCTAGACTGCTGGAGCTGGACCGTGAAGCAGTTGTGGACCACTTCAACGGTGCTGACATGGGGTGAAATGTGCCATGACAGGGGCAATGAAGGGAGATTTGCCAAGGTCTACACTAAACAGGGGAAGGCCAACAATGGGAGAGAGGAAGCGTGCAATTTTTGGCATGTCAGGAACAATCGGAGGAATAAGCCATTCGCCGGACGAAATTTTGGAAGACGTCTCCAGTTAATCAAGTTCTCAAACAGGGATCTAATGCACCGTGGTGGACGAGGCAAAAGCAACCCTGTGTATGTAGAAATACAATCAATTACTGTAATTGATGTAGCAGTACATCCTTTCTCACACTTTATGGTAATGGCCATTGTAATGGAAATTCATACCGTAGTTTGACAAAAGTTGACGATCATACAAGGCAACTCAAGGCAACTCTTGAAAAGACACTCAAGAAGAGCTTTTAAAAAATTCTACAACATGAATACAGAATATACAGTAACATGACGAGTCAAACCACAAAAAAACTCTAACTATAAGTAACTTTACATGTGTTGAGCAACACCGAAGCTATTTCTTTCTTCTCAGTGCTTACTCTGAAGCATCTTTGGCATGTTTTCATGGTGCGCATGTCCTCCGGTAAAGGTCTGTCAACTCTTTGAATATGGACGATAGTCCCCTGTAGGCCTCAGTTAAAAAACCCCAGGCAAAAAATACTCCAGCTAACATTTTGCTTCCATCTCCATCTACTCCTTTAAAAAAAGACACAGAGTTTCGCCCGTGGCTAACTCCACAAGCTACAAAGCGTGACCAGCAGGGGCTCTCTGGGCCTCTCTAGCGAGTAGCAATAGTTGAAGCACTCACCGTCAGCAGTTGCAGTGGCAGGAGCATAGATGTTCCCTGAGCCAGTTTTAACTAAGAATGAACTGGGGCCAAACTCATCTTCTGACTCAGAATCCTGGCCAGGCTGAGCCCCACTGTTACCTAGCAACCTTCCCTGGCTCTCATTGGCTGCATGGGAAGGGGGAGGAGGGTATGGGGACTCGACAGGGGAGGAGGAGGAGGCAGATGAGCAATGTAGAGGAGGACCTGTGGACCACAAACAGAGACAACACATCGAGAGAACATAAAACAACACACTTCCAAACAACAGCACAACACCCCAAAAAAAGAGAGAGAGAGAGAAAGAAAAGCATGCAGAGGCTCTGATCAGCCAAAGTAAACACAACAGAAATGGCATGAATAAAAGCTATCTGTCTTCCCCCACCTCTCCGAAAGCCCTGTTCTGAGAGGGTGGGTCTGAACAACTGCGGAGACTCACAGCTGGAAACGCATGGAGTCGTTTTGAAAAGAAACTGCAGTCGAGGAGGGCTCAGGCTCTTCAAAAGACAGATAGACTTTGTTGGCAAAGCAAACTTTAAAACCAATTATGCAAAGCATTTAGAAATGAGTTCTGGAAGTAATTAACAGATGGGGAAAAAACAACGTTTGCAAAAGCTTACCTGGGAAAAAAAAGAAGTTACAATTTCCTCATTTCTTTTTTTATTTTTTTATTTGGTAAAAGTGCATCAAAAAAGAGACAGAAAAAGAAAGAAAAAGAGTTTTTTTTATTTCTTTTTCTGTCTGTCACTTCTAAAACTAAACAAAACTAAAAATTCTAAATGTATTGTTTTCATTTATTACAATTTTTTTTACACATTTCACAGATGAGTCAAAGGAGCTACAGGAGAGATTAATTTACTCATTTATTAATCAGGTTCACTTTGTGTTTGCAACTAAAATTCCCAGCTGCAGACATTAAATGACCAGCAGTGTATTCTAGTGTATTTCCGAATGGGAGAAGTTAACACTGCAGTTTTAAATTTTGCTCTTTCTCTTTCTGTTAATGGAAAAATGGACAAACAGAAATGCTTTTCTTGAAAAACATCTTTTACATTAACTTTTATTCAAAGTTGGCTTCTCCAGTGATGTTTACTATTTTGGAGAAACCTGCAAAATACCTTCCATCCAGGCTCAAACCCTGACAAGGAAGTTAGGGGGCTTGCTAACCAAAGTGCTGATGAGTCGGCTCTTTTAATCTAACATGTAGCTCCTTTTACGAGATGCAGCAAACAAGATCAAGAGCACCGCACCGTCATGCAACACAACAGAGAGACGAAAATGGAAAGTCATTTATCGTAGGATGGACTCTAAAACACAAGCACCACACTACTAAAAAGACATTAAAGGGAAGGAGGGAGGACGGGGGCATCCTAATTTGGCCTCCCTGCGTCGGGCTTTTGATTGGGTCAGAACAGGCTTCTTCTCCTGCCTTTCAGTTTCCCCATTTACAGCTCATTGTCTTCACACCTCATCCTGTCATGGGGAGCTGAATCCCGGCAGTGGCTCTAATAAAGTGCGATTAACACTCTACGTCGTTCTCCCACATGCTGAAAAACGAGTGCTTAAGTAACATTACCGCAACAAGCTCATCCTTCAGTCCAGGCCCCATTCTCTCATCTATCACCCAAGCCTCTGCTCAAAAGTGGAGATCATCCGAAATTGAAAAAAAAAAAAAAAAAAAAAGATGGGCTTTGCTATCTGTGGACCAAAAGTGTGTAATTATCACAGCAGTGTGTTGATGTACAGCTCACTGACTCGAAGACGATTAAGAAACAATTAGTGAAATTAACATTAGACGCGAAGAAAGTGCTCGACTAGCCAATCTAGCTGTCAACGCTCAGACGCTACACGCCCTCTACTCATTCGGCGAGGAAACCCTAGGAGTAAATCTTAAGTGCAT
The DNA here is from genome assembly GCA_021613375.1 of Megaleporinus macrocephalus. Taxonomy (NCBI): domain Eukaryota; kingdom Metazoa; phylum Chordata; class Actinopteri; order Characiformes; family Anostomidae; genus Megaleporinus; species Megaleporinus macrocephalus. Next base: position 27,184,270 of record CM038716.1, read on the forward strand.
CGGCGGTGCAAAAGCAAGCCTAACCGAATAAAGGAAGGAAGGATGAAGAATAATCAAAACAAACAGCACCAAATTCTTGCCAAAACGTTTCAACGGAAGAGAAAGGCAATTAGGCCGACCTTTCTCGGAGAAAGGAATGTCTCCCATAATTCAGAGTCATTATTCTAACTTGTTTCACCTCGCTTTCACCTGTGCCAGAACGATTTAAGTTCCCGGGAACGCGTTTTTCTCCGGCGCACAACTGCGCTAACGTCCTCTAAGAAAGTCCTGAAAGTCAGAGGCGGCTGAGAACATTTCCGCATTTACATACCTGCGCGCAGCTATGCAAAGAGAGAGCGTTTGTCTTACGGTCAAAGGCTGGGCTGTGGCTGACTGTGTTTAATTATGTTAACCTGGAGTAATTCATTCTCATTGCATCCACTTACTGTGGAACCAGAAGCAAAGGCAAGAGCACGAGTCCAGGTGAGAAGAAAACTTTCCCTGGAGGAAAGTGGCGTGGGGGTGGTAGGGACCACCTGGGCTATCTATTAATATTTTTATCCTGATTCAAACAGCTCTCACTAGCCTATCACTGTGTGAAAGAAACTACACATTTCCTTGGTATATATTTTTACCCTTCTTATTCGGCTGCATCATAATAAAAATGCTCGACGTGATTTGTAGGCCTGCCGGCCTCACCTGTATCAATCTCACTCTTCTTGACTGCTGCTTTCTTATGATTGATTGGTCGGTTTAAAGAATTTGTGGAATAGGTCGATCAGCCAAGATATGTTTGATGTTCAAATTTAGGTTTCTTAAGTTTAACACTGGAGCTGAGATGTCCAGTTGTGAACAAACACCAGACGTCAGTACAAACCAAAAACCGATGTGCTCGGAGGTGATTGAGCAGGTTAAGAAAAAGATTGGACACATACTAATCTAAATCACTTTGGGTGTCTTAAGTTCCAGTACTGGTTGTGTTAGCCTTGTAGCCCCAGTGCTAAACCAAAGAAGAAAAAATCCTACATCAAATGTCTTGCTGATCAATAACAATCTGAGAAAAGAAGACAATTGTGTAAATTAGATTTTATCATGTATTTCAGTTTTTGGCAAAGTATGGCTGAAGCCAAATATTAAATCTAGTGAGATATACTTTTCGTTTAGTAGGTATTCATTTTTATTAATTTTAGGGTTCAGAAGCTCCTTGTTATGTCTAAATTTCGGCTATCAATGAAGATAAAATGTAAAATTCAAAATCCTGTGGAAGACAACTTGCATCCAACACAGTGAAACACAACCTCTACAGTGCTAGCAGCTAAAAGCACAGCCCTTTGCTCTGTCATGTAAAACCCACCACTCCACCCGTATTCAGGCTTTTCCACATAATAGTCTTTGTACAAATCAACATACAACAACCCAACATAAACATTCAATCTTCTCTTTAAAATATTTTACTATTTATTATGTGGAATGGCAACAGCATAGCCCATTTTAATTTTGTCAGCCCATTCTTGAATTCCATGAGGTGCTGGTTAACCCTTTGTACTATACTCCTCTGGCTCACCACTGAGAGAAAGGGTTAGGAGAAAGAGTACAGCCACACTGTGACCGCCAGAGCACTCTGTGATTTTCTAAATGAATTACTCAGCCGCCAACCCTCCCCATACTATTACTAGAGTATAGTAATAGTATTTGAAACAGCCCTACAACCAAACCCTCTCTCTAAACAAAGACTAACTATTATGCTATCCCACAAAAGCCTAGTATCCCAGTGCTCAATGTCAAAACGATGCTATGGCATAATATGCAAAGAAGGTAAACTGTTAACTTCTCATCTCTTCGTAAACCTGGAAATGCAGTGCCTCTGCCAAATGCTTGGTCTGTTGGCATTGCTTGCTTTGGAGAGCTTCTGCGTTTTGGTTTTGTTGTGTCTGTTGGCTGACCATCATCATTACTAAGGCACACAAAATATGCCCATATCTCACTCTTTGAGCCCATGTTTGCCACAAGTTGTGGGCGTGAAAGGACTTTGCTAGCCATGCTTGGAAACACTTAGCACTGGCGCTTCACAAGTGGCACACATGCCATCTCTGCCCATCTGAGTCAAATTAGCATACACAAACGGAGTTGCCTAAAGGCAGAATACAATGTCAGCGCAGTGTCAGGAATAGTACTGAACTGCTCAGCATGTTACAGTATGGAAAAGCATTCACCTCTCATTCTACTGAGAGACTGGCTGGGGTTGCACTGATACACTGCATTGATATAGATATTCACTGACAGTGCATAGATATATCTATCTCTAATATCTGACAACAGAATATGAAAATGTCTCAAGACAATGCAATGAAAACAAATAAAAACTGCCAAAAATAAATAAATAATATTAAAAGACTTCTACAGCAATCCCATAATGAGAAATGTTAAATATGGACTAATTTAAGGATGACCATAATGTTAATTGTTTATTTATTTATTTATTTAATTTATGACATGCTCTATGTTTGCAAGTCCCCAAGGATTGCCTTTAAGAGTTAGGGACAGAGGCTATTAGGAATTACAATGATTAATTTCTTGAGATTTGTAAAGAATAGATTTTTTTTTATTTGGGGCTAAAATAGGAAAGCATTGATGTGGGGGCTAAAAATCCCACAGCCTATTATTGGTTAGACTATGATTAGTTGTTGCTACCACAGCAATTAGCAAGATTAGGGATCCAGAAAGTCTCACAAAGAGAGGTGATGGAGAAGATATGAAGAATGCAAGATGACTAGCTACGTACATACAGGCAGTAAAACCCAACAACCCCCACTGCTGGGCTGCAGCAGCCTGATCACCTTTATGAGGTCCAGTGGTAGAGCACAGCTTCACCACATATTCACTCTTCCTCTTCAGACAGCCTCTCACCTGGGGCCTGCCCTTTAAGACTAAGCATGACTGCAATGCACTAAGGGGCCCCAGCTCTGTAGACCACCCACCACAGTGCAAGACTCTGTCTACTCAGAAATCACCTAATTAAGCGACACATCGAACAAACAGGAGCTGGCGATTTGCAGGTTGGCTGAGGTGCCGCTGTCACCACGGCAACCCCACTGTATTCCACCTTCTCCCGAGAGGCCTGGCCAAACACGTGAAGTCAAACGCGAGGGCAATTGGAACAAACTGCAGGGGCCAGCATTCTCTCTCCTTCACCGTGACCCAGTGATCATACTAAAAAGACACGGACGGGCCTTCTTCGCACACGCAGCCTTCTTGTGGTCAAGTGCAGCATCCTGCGAGCACCAGCCCCTGACATGATAAACAGCGTCTCAATCAATGATGCTTTCAGGCAGTAATGCACACCCATGTGCTTTCCAGTCTCGCGGAGGACTCTGTAAATGATGCACTCGAAATCAATAAGTCTGCATAATATGGAGTGGTTTATATAATTACCATAAGATGAATGAAAGGGTAAAAGGATGGGGATGTTAAACTGTGGCTAAGGTTCAGCTTGTAGATTTCAGAGCAGTTTCGACATTAAATTATTACAAAGGTAGGAATAATCAGCTTAAAGGGTCCAGATCACTATTTTTCTTTTGAATAAAAGAGTCTGATGTCATACATAAACACTGTTAAAGATTACAAACATCAACCCCAACAGTTCATACATAGAAACTAAGCTATATATATTGTCGCTGTCCACTGAAAAACATGCATCTCCATTTTTGTCGATTTTCAGTTTTTTTTTACATCATTTGAACACAACAGCTGCCATTGACACATTGATACTTGGACAGCGACGATATATATCGAATATCGAATATCGGGATATTATGTTTCGTGATACTGTATCAATTCTTAAAAACACAGTATTGATACCCAGATTCCTGGATTCCACAGATTTTGTGTTGTGTTAAACCTCCACTAGATGGCAGTGTTGTAATCCATTTTCAGCTCCACTTCAGCATTAACAAGCAGCACAAGGGCGCAATGCTATTGTAAACATTGACAAACCTGTTTATATAGTGGTGTGTTATGATAGTAGGATTTTAAAAAAATCGCAAGAAATCATTTTGCTAGCAATATCGCAATACATCGCGATACATTGAATCGTGACCGCTGTATCACAATATGTGTTGTATCACCAGGTTTTATATATATATATATATATATATATATATATATATATATATATATATATATATATATATATATATATATATATATATATATGGTGTTGCGCAAAAAAAATATTTATATTCATTTAATCTTCATAAAAACTTTATGTGAATAATGTGCATAATGTGAATTTACATTGCTCTCCTTTTTTAGCATTATAATCAAAGCACAGCGGGAAAATTATGTTTTGCTCATAAGGTTAATTTATATCATTAACATGTGAAAATGTTTTTAATGTAAAACTTTGTCCGCTTGAGTCTGAGTTTGCTTCCCGGTTGTCAGTGTCTCCTTACACAGATTTCAGTTTTTTGGGATGTTTTTAGGTTTTAAATGATCAGCAGTGCCACCGACTGAGCTGCGCTCTTCTGCTGTTTCTCTTACTGTACGTGCCTGTAGGTTACCAGCTATTCAACGCTAGGATCAATATACATTCATTAGACTATTCGCTTCCATTTTCAAACCTTTTTCTGCGGCTGCTGTGCTTTTAAAACATAGCCCAAACGCAGAAAATACGCAATCCGCTGCTATATACCATCCACCCACACTGCACTTTTAAACCAGCCCCACTTGTGGGGAGAACTGCGAATCTGGCAACTCTGGCAAATTATACAATGCCCACCCCATCTCACCACCCCCCACCATAGTTGGCGCCTGTGTCTATGGTACATAACCCCACACAGATGTCGTAAGTGGATCACAGGGAGCAAGAAAATGAAATTAAATACAAAACGTAGCAGAATTAATTGTGGCTTTTATACGAAAAGCAAAACTGTCGCACCGTTTCTGCCCATTGAAGGATAGGAGGCGTAATTGAGTCAACAGGGTCGCTGAATGCTGTGTACTTATGTGTGAAATGTCACCTGGCAAGCATCTATATGTTCGCTGGCCAACGCGCAGCCTGGGTGCTCCACTTATTACGTGAAGAACGTCCTGCCTTCAGCAGACTTTCAGAAGAATGCGTGATGCATATGCATGAAAGCGAAGAGTTCATTGAGCTAAAAGCCTCCTCTCCACCTAGAGGGCACTGAAACTGCACCAGCAATAGAAAATACAGCAACACACAGTTGGCTAGCATGGGAATTTGTTCTTACTGAAAAAAAAAGGAAAGAAGAAAAACACTGAGCGCTGAAATTAGTCATCGTGATGTGCATATTATTACTGTGAGTAATTAAGGCCTGCCTAAAATGCAGCTCCAATTTCAGAATGTCTCTTGCACTGCAGCACAGGCTGGCTGCTACATCTTTTACTCGCTGCTCGGCTGACTTCTGCATATGAAAACTCCCAGATCTGCTCGAGCGCTTGTCTTATCGTCTCTATAAACAAAAGGCAAGGTGTTTATCTTAGATTTCGGGAGCAGGCTGAAAAATACGGCCGTACACGTCTTTACAAATGCAAGCGCCTGGGTGAGCTACCGTAGATGCGTGACTTCCTGTTGAAGAGGAGCATTATCTGTTTGTTCAAGGATGAAGCCCAAGGTGTGATCTAAAATAGGTGCTTGCTGCAGCAGACAGTGGGGGGAGGGAGGTGGCGGTGGTGGGAGGGGGGGGGGGGGGGGGGTGAGAGGGGTGGAGGTGGTGAAACAACAAATATCTCGGCAACTCACCTCAGAGGTGGCAAGGGCATTAGCTGTACAACTGCAGACGCGGTACAGATAAATAACAGCCATGTAGGATCACACGGACTGCCAGTTAGCACTTCAGCTCAGGCCTCCTAAGTATCAAAATAAGTTGTGTAACCGAGACCCGGTATGGCTCACAAATACCGAGCCTGGTTTAACGCAACTACTGAGACTTGTGACTCCTGTAGTGAGTCACCAATGTGGAGTTCAATCTCTAGTTAACCTTACGCTGCAGTGGCTTTTACACCAGACCTGGTGCAGCCGTAACGTCTCTCAATGCAAAGTAAACAGGCAGCAGGGCAAAACGACTATTCCAGCAGGCCTGGTTTTTTAAAAGTGTTGAATATTCTAATATCCAGCGTAAATCTCATGCGAAGACAGCCAAAATACATTTGCGGCATGAGGGAAATGTCAAATCACTCAAAGCGTGGAACAATTTTCTCAGCAGTTTCACACAATGAAAGCACCGATGTTAATTAACTAAGTGCTCACCTGACCCTCTTCTGCCCAGAGAGGGCTGCGATGAACTCTGGAGTTCTTAATGACCGACGCATTAGCGTGATTCTAATTACGGATGTCTGTGACTAATCACAATTTTTGGACACTTCTAATAGCCGCTCCAATAGAGAAGCTGTGAATGAATAATTATACAGTCGGATATTCGAGGTCAGTCTTAATGCCCAAATCTGTACAGTTCAACCCACGGATGCAGGATTCCAGTTGTAAAGGCCTGCAAGCTTCAGGAGCTACTACCATCAAGCGATGACACCGCGCATAAATCAGACGCGAGTTGCAGGGGGTTCGGGAGTCACGGCGGCGACTCAGAGCGCGAGAGCTACTGCGCCAAGGAGAGCTTTAAAATCGGCTTTTCCCCACTAGACTCGCTCAGCGGCGGCAGGGCTATGTGAGATTAAATGTGGCGCACCCCTCTCCATCACCGCCTTTGGCTTGGATTTACCATCACAGGGTCGCGGCATGAAAGTGCTAAAATGTCCTCGGTGACAACAGTATCTGTCTCCCGGAGCAGCCCCTGATAGCAAAGTGGTAGAAAAGCTGTCCTCGGCTCATACGGTGGGGGGGACCCTCCATGCTAAAGTACACTCGTCTTATGACGTGCGGGTCACTGGTATGTTATATGACTTCAGATTTATCAAACTTTCCACTTTAAGGGCTCAGATCGTGATGATTACTCTTTGTGAAGTATGTAAACACTGTTTCCATACAAGTCCTTCTACATACTGAAAACTTTGTGATTTGCTTTGTAATGTCACAAAAAACAATACTTTGATCTATTACTCCATGCTCAGCATTCAGTAGTTGCTCATTCATGTTTAAAAGCTTTTTTTTCAAGGAGAAAGCTTTCATTTACTCAGAAAAACAAGATTTTTTAAATATTCAAATAATATGAATACAGTAAGTAGTGGTTTTACATGTCAGTGTGTTTTTCCAAGCTTTTTCCTTGTGATAACAACCTAGTATTATTAGTTATCATCTAATACCTTTAGACTACTCAGTACTTCATTAAGCTAAATCAAGACTGCTGCTGAAGGAACTGAATACATTCACACAATGTCTGGGGCATCCAGGAGAAATCTGGAACTGAACTTTCTGACTTATTAATGACATTTATTTTAATGTTGTATTTTATTCATGCTTTAGAATAAAATTTTCTTACAAAATCATTGATAAACATATTTTTTTAAAGAGGGCAGCATGAAATGCTGAACTCTGAATTACTTCCTTATCAAAAGTATTGAATTTTCTTGGAATATTTGTTGCAATCCTGCAATACTCCTGAGCGTCATTAGTATTAGTGCTGCACTTCTATTTGCTCATTGAAATTTCAGTGGTAATCTGTTCCCAGTGTATCTCAATTAGACTCCAAACAATGAGGCACTTTAGCCAGTAGTGTTTTCCACTTGCAGCATCCTCGTGCACACCCAAGCAGCCTTGATGGTAAGAGACCAGCCACCGCACACTTATTGCAGGGAAGTTCGGAAATGGCTTTCAAATGGAACATCATTGGAAAAATCATAAATTTTCCCTGACAAAGCCAGCACACAATCAATATTGTAATATTTGAGTGGCGGTATAATGTATGAGAAAGTCGAGAACGAATGGTGAGTACTCAAATGTTTTCTTTTATAGACATCAATACGGAGAAAATGGAAATTATATCCCAGTGTAATAAAATAGCGTTTAACGACCACAGAAGTTTCATTTGCATGACCAACTGCATTTCAGCACGCACTCGTGATAGATGCTGCGTCTGTGTGGAAAGTGACCTACTGAATGATTGAGGATTGAGAACACTTCCACTTAGCAAGAACAAAATAAAGATCTATTTGCTGTTGAATGGGATTACAGCATCGAGTCATGTGTTACTAAATGATGTTTCATCACAAAAACAGTTAAGTTCTAACATCCTATGTTTTATTCTCCAAGGAACATTCATTATTTAACATTTACCTTACATTAAATCAGTTACTTGGAGTTCTTTTCCAGAGTGACCAACATAAGCCAGTGATCAGCATAAACCATAAATGTGACAAAAAGAAAACAAGAGAGCTAGAGAGGAAAAAACACATTTCTGACTGCAATTGTAGGCTAAATGTCTTAAAGCCTCAAGTACAGTTAGAAGTAGATCAATAAATTTAGCTGAAATCCAGTATTTTTTGTGACTGGAGAATTAATTATGTACTAGTTAAAACATGCATGTTTGGCCTTCAGAGATCATCATAAAAGGCTATAATTAATACACTTCACTTTTCACATTGCCTAACAAAACATAGAAGCATATATTTTCCAATGTCTCTTAAACAGGACCTACTCAGCTCATTTTCAGTGTTGAGAATTTTTTTTGGGGGGGTCTACTAAAATAGAAACAACATTCTTCTCATACCGAGCTCTGTTAGATCTCCTGGTTCCTAAAGTTGCCGTTCTAGTGAGCCATGAGCCCAAGTGTGCCTTGATTGGTCAACTGTCAGAGCACTTCCCAGCCTCCAGTAGCCGCTGTGCAATGTGTGCGGACGTGCCAAGATTGCCAGTTGACAGGCAATGAGATTGTTATGAGATTGCATCACCTTGTACCAGAGGAAAGAACTGGAATTCCAACAAGGTATTTCAGGCAGCTGAGAAAAGTGGTTTCTGTGGGAGGGAGTTTCACACTCTGGGGTGTACTTTGGGCTTTATGACTTTGCTAAGCATTTACATGCACCAAATGCCACAATAAATGAAAAGAGAAACCACGAAAGATCCTATTTAAAGCTGCACTAGGTTGTTATATAATTAACCATATACTGATAATAATATGGCAACTACAGTAGACAATTCGGTTTCTCTTTGAATGCTCTTTCAATGTGCTCACCATGATCAGATTTATCCACTTGGGGAAGAGTTCCAAAGCATAGCTGACATTACACAACGTACTTTGGCACCAGAGAGGCCTACAAAATGCCTGAACACTACAAAGTGTAGCTTCGATTAAACTTAAATGGTTGTGCCTAGTTTCACACCATGAATGGGTGGAGGCTAAGCTGCTGTGAGCTAATTAAGTATCTATAACTTAATGGCATTAATTAATTAAATATATGTTTATTATAAAATATATGTAATGACTGAAAGCAAATGAGGAATTTTGAAAGCTTGCAATGTTTATATACTACATCATATTTATAAAAAGAGAAAAAGAAAAGTTTTTACACAATTTAACACTATTAATAAATCACTGTTAATTGCAATAAGTAATCAAAATCAAAATATCACCGAAAAAAGTCTTAGTTATGATATTTGTCCAAATCATGCAGCTGTTTGAGTGTCTGTAATCCATGTCCAAGTAGAAGCAGTCAGCATACAGTATATAAGAAATTGTCTCTGGGCAGCAGCCATGCTGAACCTATAAAAATCATCCACAGGAAGACTGGCCATATACAATAAAAGATCGTAAATACGGACAGTCCACACTGAGTAGACTTCAGCAATATAACCTGAGTGTGGTGAGATACTGACTCATAAACAAAGTGCAACGGTCAGAAGCTGCCAGCAAGCAGTGGACAGCACTCAGACAGTTAGGTCCAGCTTTATGTGCTTCCACTGGCTCTAAGCACAGTCGACTGCTGCTCTGCAGAGATCTTCTCTTTAACCAAATGGGCGAAGACCTCGACAGACTAAAAGCACACGCAGCAGGCTCTCCTCGGCTGATATAACAGGTGCTTTCTCTCTCGGTCTTCCCTCACCTTGTTCTGCATCCCTTCTTCTCTCAGTTCCAGTTTTTTTTTCTTTTTTTCGAGGGACAACGGGACTGCGGTCCGCGGCCCTGTGCCGCGCTGAAAGGCGCCATCTGCTCGGCAGTGCGGTGGCGGCCCAAGGCTTCAGTGAGCAGATTGAAGCCTGGAGACTGGAATCAAAAGAACACCGGATTGGGAAGGTTTTTTGTTTAGTTTTTTTTTTTTTTTTTCCTTTTTTTTAATGCCATCCAGGGCACAAAGCGGACAACTGTTGTGTAGGTTTCACACAGCTGCTTCTACAAGAAGGACCCAAAATCAATGAGGCCCCAACCGAACATCTGAGAAGCAATGTGGTAATTTAGTAGCTATCAAGACAGAGAGAGGAAGAAAGCGTGGAGTACCGCAATATCAGTAAATATAGTAGCCCCGAAACCTGGAGGCACACAATGTTAGGTATGTTAAACATTTAACCACAGGTAAACTTTAATCATGCACTGAAATGACGGCCAACAAAATAATCAAATGAGAAAAGTCAGAACTGGCTCAGGATTAAACAGGCCTACAGTGAAGTATTACACTCAAACGCTTACAGTTTTTTATGGTAATGAAAATGAGGACGAGTACATTCAAATTACTTAGTACAATTCAGCGTACTCTCAAAAAAAGGCCAAAGTGTTCTCTTTTGAGTGGCAGCATACAAGAACTGTCTTTATACTGATTATTCTATAAAGAACCGTGTTTTATAAATGCAATGTGTGAGTGTGAGGAACCTTTTCAAAGTTTAATGAACCTCCTCATAATGTGAGGGTGCTATGCCAATAAAAAAGGACACCACTAATAACAATTACTCCATAATTTTTAGACAAATATTCGGAAAAAGAGAGCTCCAGAAGAGAGCTCTTGCCCAGCCTCGCTTTCTGCAGTGCATAAGCTTCTTCACTCTTCACTGTCGAGCTCTAAAACCAAAAATGTGGGTCTGTCTGATCTTTCCTCGTGTTTGCTATCAATGTTTACACTCAGCTCGTGTGACAGGACAAAGGCTGACACTGCCAAACTCCCCCACGAGGTAGTCCATTCAAACATTCCCCTGGAGTTCTCTTTGTTCCAGGATGAGAGGGGCATCCTTCTCTCTTTCTGTTGAAGTGTGGCACGATTCTCCTCTGTTCACACCAAAGGGCTGAAGTGGCACAGATCCATTTTTTTCTTTATATGTGAAACAGGTCTGATTTTATGTGAACGCAAAAAAGCTTATCCTTTTAAGTCAGATTTAAGGCACTTTCAAATTTGGTCCTATATTTGTGTATCTTAATGAGATCGGAGTTGTCAACAGTGTCATAAACGTGTCGATAGTGTGTCAGCAGTGGCTAACGATAGCACTTAATGAAGAAAAAGTGTGTGCATGCAGATCCTTTCAGGTCACAGGTCTTTTCACACTAATGGTAGATGTGGGTGACTTACAAACACAACGGAAGATGTAACTGAAAAACTCCCTGCCTAGACAAAAAGAGCATAGACCAGCTTGGCCGGTCACCAACAAAACCAGCCTATGTTGTGTATTGTTTTCTGGTATGCTGGTCCACTAAACTACCACCAGCACAAACCATCTCAGACCAGCATGAATGCAGTTTTTTTCTGCAGGGCCTGTCCACATGGTGGCTATTGCTAATTACCTCACACAGTAGGTGGAATCACAGAGCTCACTGGACCAATGACAAGATCCAGTATTTTTTTGTGTAGGCCATTCTTCATTTAGGCCAACAGCAACTTTTTAAAAAGCAAAAATCTGCCTATAACTATGAATCCAACATCAGCATGCATCCTTAGAAAGTAGGCAAGAAGCAGCTTTAGTGAAAACATGATATTTTTCAAAGCAGATGCATCTGCAAAGTTAAGAGACAAAGAAAGAGATAAAATAACTGGACTAAAGGTTGTTAACGTTAAGGTAGTGTGCCTAAAACACTGAAGTGTTAGTTAGACATGTAATGTGGTTATGTAGCGATGTGACGTAGTTAGCTATGTAATGTAATGTAATTACATAGCTATGTAATGTACTTAGTTTTGTAATGTAGTTATGTAGCTATGTAACAGTATGCAATGCAGTTATGTATTTATGTACTGTAGTTAGCTATGTAATGTACTTATGTAGCCATGTAACATAGTTAGCTATGTATTGTACTTATGTAGCCATGTAACGGAGTTAGCTATGTAATGTAGTTATGTAGCTATGTAACCTAGATAGCTATGTAATGTAGTTATGTAATTATGTAACATAGTTAGCAATGTAATAGCCTGTTAGCGTAAAGGGTGTTGATGTTAGTAACAGTTACTGTTCAAATCAACTGTGTGGTCAGAAGAAGGATAATCAGGTGGTTTTACGGTTAACTGAGCTGGCTAGCCAGCATAGCTAGGAGCTGCTTGTGAATATCAATTTCATATATTTCTGCTTTCAATTTATGGAATTATTGACTGACTAATTACCTCTCCAAATGACCACCGTGTGAATAAAGTTTTTAATGTGTGCGCTGGCTGTGCTCCGTGTGGGAGTTTTCCCCCTCACCCCCTTGCATCGAGAGAGTGTCTCGTCTCGCCCAGCGAGTGGCCTAAAAACAAGCCTCTAATCGCCTTCACGCCTACTCTGCACAACCCTCCAGACTGGCTCCCGCATCAAAGGGAGCGGGGCAGTGTTAATCAGTTAAAAACACATGTTCCTCCTGCTTCTGCTGTCAGCTGCCACCCGAGCAGAGAGGCTAACCCCACAGTTCACAACAACGCTAATAGCGGATAATTATCAACTTTTTCCCCCTGACGCGCTTTCTGCTGCGCTGCACATGGATTTTGCTCTAAAATCAACACAAAAGCATGAATAAGTCAAATCTCTGCTTGTTTTTTCTGTGGGACGAGTTAAGAGCAGGGAAAACAAGGCGAGCGAAAAGTTTACTTTATGCGTACGAGAGCAAGCGCAGCCTGAGACTGTAAGCGGGCTCATTAAGGGCTACATTTGGCTAGCCTGAGGCGCCACTGAACGAGCATGGCACCATCCCCGTACCCATGATGCCTCTGTGCGTCGCTGGCCTGGCCTAATAAAATGCTAAAACATACCCTGCAGACAGATGCGCACTCCGATCAAAGGCATAAAAGCGACTCTAACTCGCCACTTATGGAAAAGAAGAGGCAGGGGGAAAAAAAAGTTGGAAACTTTTCTCAGAGTGAAGCGCCATTTAACCACGTCGTGTGTTCACCAGCAGGAGAGCACGGCATCACGCCTGGGCAAAATTAAGTGCTGCACATGCATCGGCAGCATGCTATGCTTTCAAAGCACCTGCATTTGTGGCTAAACATCTGATAACAAGACTGATCTTCGCCTGTTCTAGCCGTTGCCATGGTTTAGGACCATCCAGGGAGCGGCTATTGATCTCTTCTCTCTGGATTTGTGCTGAGCGTCACAAGAAGAGCCAATTTTTTGTTTTCCCAAGCTGCTTTTACGTGGTAACAAATTAGAACGATAACGCCGCAATCTATACTGAACGGCAACATTAATCAATGGGAAAAGTAGGGTCTGTTTAATGAAGTAAACAAGTGATGATATTGATTGATTGATTTGCTATTAATGAAAGAAGGCAATGACTCATTTCCTCAACCGCCTCGGTCTCAGACGCAACAGAAGTCAGGCATCAAACAAACTATCTGCTGGAAGGAGGACGTGAAATGTGAGCAGATGAGACCGACCGCCATGGCTGTTTTCTCACTGGGTAGGTCTCGGCACAGGGTCTTCAAATAGCTAACCGATTCATTCAATACATACCGGGTGACATATTCCTTATCATGTGAGTGGCAGAGCTCTTTTGATTGACACAAAGCTCCAGCACCGAAATCACCCCCACTGTCTGGCTCGGGAGCGGACTTGTTCTGTTGAGTCTGCAGGTCATGTCATAGTAAAAAAGTGGGGAAAACAAGAGCTCACAATCTCATCCTCTGACTCTCATCTACGAAAGCCTGCCTTTGATTTATACACCGTTGCTGTTAGGTCTGCGCCCAGACCTGCTAATAAGAGCTATTGCGCTAGCTCATTACAGATAGTTCTGCCAGTTCGTTTATTTCTTATCAGGCTTTTGTTGATGAGGCTGGGGCGAAGCCATCTTTTCCGGTCAGCACAAAAAAAGCCAGAGCAGAGCTTTACTGTGAGCCTTTCCTTCCATTTCCCTCTCTCTCTCTCTCTCACTCTTTCTCTGTGTAAGCAGCCCCGTTCAAGGCCAGGGCATGGGACACAGCTCGTGTGTGACCTGTAAAAAGTGAGCAATCCATACAGCTGAGATAAGGCTGCTGCCCACGACAGGGACAGTAAGGACCTCTGAGGAAGAATGGAAAAAGAAGAAAACGAAAAAGACGGGGGGGGAAAAAATGGAAGAGCCCAAGCCGAAGCGGCAGCCATTTTCTATGACATGCAGTAAACGAGTTTCACTTGCTCAGCTTACAAAAGAGGGAAAAAAAACCTTTCCAAGAGCAGCAGTCTACATTTTTCCCACTCAGTAATGATTCTCAGGTACAAGGTTTCTCTGCAAGACAGAAAAATGCAGCGGAGCTAAATTACCATTTCTTGCCACTCACTGTAACAGAGCTCAAAACTTAACCTGGAACATGATATGTTTACCAGCATTGCACTATGGAATTGACATTAGTGTAACTATTTGCAGTAGGTAGACAATGTTTACTGTACTGCTCACCCCCCACCACCCCTTATTGATTACAGACTACTCATTTTTCAGAGGTTTAGGAGGTTAAGAATTTTCTGAGGAGATTGCATCTAAAAGAATCCAAGAATCCAACGAGGGTACGATCAAAGGAAAATAAGTAAAAAAAAATTATACAGAGAAAATGGGAAACCTTACAACCGCTCAAGACCTTGTACCACCCAACCTGTCACCATCAGATAAACAGTACCTAAAGCTTTCATCTTTGAAAGAGAGGAGAAGATCAATCTCCTCTCTTCCTTCACATTTGAAATAATCCACGTGTTTCTGTTCATCCCTCCACTGTGAGAAGTGAGTGTGAAAGGATGTGTAGTTGTTAAGAAGGCCCTCACTGACAAACGAAAATCTGCTAATAAAGGAAGCTGCAGACCTCAACATTATTGACTGTGTCTGAGATTACTTGGATAGTGAGAAGCAGAAACTGTAACCTTCTAAGCTTGTAAGCCTGAATTTTGGTGGTGTGGAAAATAAATCCTGGCAGATTTCGGACTGACTGAAAGAAGGTCTTCCAAAAAAACTATAGAAGGCTGTAAAAGCAAAGGTTGCAGTGAAATATTATTTAGTTGTTGGTGCTTGTGCAATGTTTTGCTATGTGTATATTGTCAGAAACAAAAACTTCCATTTCTGTGTGTTTTAGTTACTGGTATGATTTAAACATGTCTGTTGTTCTTTCCATTTATTGATGAAAGGACCAAATATAATGACCCAAAATGACTTGGTCAGTCTGGTTCCATTGACTTACATCAACAGTAAAGTGTTTCCACAGCAGTTATATGCATAAACATATGTATATATGTTTGTTTTTTTCCAGATGCCAATAAATGTAAAACTTTGACTTTTGTACTACACTGTATGTAAAAATCAGAATAGCTAACATGTTACTGAAATTCATCCCAACTGTCCAGGGTTAGAAATGGCTGCTAGAACAAAATGGCCCTTGTCCAGTAAATTTTTCATCGACACTCTCTAGTCTGCTCTACAAAAATGACCGATTAATGGAAACTGTTAAGATTTCAGTTGAGAGAGTAGTTTGAAAAAGATTGGACAATTTTGTTGACAATGCTATCAGGATTGGGTGATTATTTCAGAGCTGAGGTAGCATGCTAATCGTGTTTCCATTCACACAGTTACGCAGGTAGAGCTAATGCATTCCTTATCGTTATTGCTTTTGCTAAGGGGCGTAGAGCTACTAACAATCACCCTGGGAAATGAAAAAGTAATAGAGAGGCGTAATAAAGCTCATTCCTTCATTGATTTTGGCCTCAGTTTTATTCAATTTTTATCTTTTTCCTTGTTGGGTATGCGGCTGCATAATTTCCTCTCAAAGTTCAAATAATCAAAGTTAAAGAAACCTTGTAATCTTTAACACTATTAAAAAGACTGCTGTACAAGTGACTTTTATTAGAGGCTTCTAGATGTTTAATTCATGTAGATAGCGACTGTGTTAAATTACTCGTCTTTAGCGTCTCTGAAGGCAAGTAATCCTTGATTCGAAAGGCCTGCATTTATAATCTCCATCAATCAGAACTACGGGAAACCGAATGGCCTTCACATTCGCTACAGGGCTCAGAATGTGAAAGCAAACAGGTGCGGGAGACGACGGGTTTTGATGTCACGGGGTAATTACCTTTCATCCGAATTGAAGAAGAACACTAGGAAACACATTTATCCAGTCCTCCTCTGTGTTTTCAATTATGCTGTAATGAAAGTGTAACCATTATCTGTGGCTAAAGGCACGTAGTTGCTTTAGGCCAAGACAATTTAATAACAGCAGAAGTGCAGGGGAATTCGGAATGGGCCGAGCTGTAAAAGCAGGCCCCCTTCACTCTGATACTTAATTCATCTTGAGTTCCACGTATTGCACCATTTCTGATATTTCATTTTGCCGCCTGTCTCATATTTCATATCTACAAAGAGAAGGAGGGCTATATTTTTCATGCATAACGCCGCATGCGCACGGCTAGATGACACAGATTCTGATGTCACTCAGATAAAGTTTAATTACAGTCATTTTCACATGTATAATACATAATGCATGTCTGTCATTTTGATATGCAGGAGCACATTAGGCAGAAGACAGATAAAGATTTGATTTCCAGCTAATATTAACCAGACGACAGGAAGGGTTTTGATCTTAAAGCCAAAAGAACTCATTCAGAAGCCATCAAACGTACGTTCATTCGAAAAAGGTACAGCGCTGCTGTCGGAACCTCAAATCTCTATTTCTATTATTTATTTTTTATTATTTTTAATGAGTGGACCAACAGAAATGGCCCAGAATTACTTGGAAAGCTCTCTGGTTCCATTGACTTACATTGAAAGTTGTCACGCTGCCCTGTCTAAGTCCTTGTATACGTCCTGTCATATCCATGTGGTTCTGTTTGGTCATTGTTGTATGGTTATGTTGTCGTAAGTTGTGATCAGTCTGTCTCCGTTTCTCTACGCGCACGTTCATTTCTTTATTAAATTCTTGTTTTGATTAAAAGCTTGCGAGTGTGTCCGCTCCTTCCTTCCTCTGCTCCTGTTCCAGCGACAACCTGCCAAAATTAGTGTTTGTCCTTCTCCTGTCAAGTATTCATCTTGGTGATTTTGGTTTAGGCAGCAGTGATATGCATTTAACGTATACAATCTCACTTTAAACATACCAGTCTGCTCACATCGAGAGCCTTTAATGAGAGAAACGAACAAATGAGCACTTCCACACAGACGCAGAGCCAGAAATAAGCACTCGTCTATGGAGACGAGGATGCTTAGCACCCTGGCAACAGAGCCGCATCAGACTAATAATAGAGTTGAGATATTTTTGGGTTCATAGTTCAGTAAACTGTTATTCTTTCTAACTAACAGTTATGGCAGCAATGCGGTCTCTGCCCTTCGGAGAGCGCGGGGGTCCTGATGGGCTGTTGGTGCGCGGCAGCCGTGCAAACTGCGGAGAGCAGTTATGGAGCGCAGCTGATAGCGGACCTGCATTGTCCACCAGGGCCTTTAAACTCTCAAAATGAGCTTTCAAATGAGCCAGCGCTAACTCTGCTAATCCTCCATCTGAGGAAAGGCTTGAGCCAAAAAGGAGTAAACAAATAAATAAAAACGTGTTTGGGAAAAAAAAGAGAGAGAGTGAGAGAGAGAGAGAGAGAGAGAGAGAGAGAGAGAGAGAAAGAGAGAGAGAACATGCTCACACGCATGATTAATCGCAACCAAAGTCAGCAATTCTCTGGTGGCTGCTTTGAAGCAATGCTCCGGCTCAAACGCGACTGGGACCGGTTCGTCCTCGTCTGCTAGCCCAGGAATCGGCCCGGGTGCTGAACTTTAGGCTTTCCAAGACATGGAGTGGTTTCTGAAGATGTCGTTTTGGCCAGGATAAGCCCCCAATGGAGTTAACCAGTTAACGTCAAGCACTGCTTCGACCACATAGGAAACGCTAAGAGGTCTAAAACATAACTTAGGAATTCCAAACAGAATCCATTTAAGACTTAAACTATCTTAAGCAGTGGCTGTACATGTAATAAAGTCCCTTTTAAAATATACAGCATGAGCGTTACTACAAAGAGCAGTGTTGTGTGCTTTGAAGTGATGGTTAGAATATGGTATTACTTAAGCCCACCAAAACACGATACGTGCCTGCGGGGAAAATGATGGAGATAACGTACCTCTAAAAGCGCAAGACAATTACATCTTAATTTCCAAAAATAAAACAAGCTATGTTTAGAGAGGAAACTTCAAAGGCCTCATGTTACCCACAGTACAACCTAATCTGCTAATCAAAGGCCTGGCCATGGCTTCATTTAGTCTCCGATCACATTACAGGTCTAGGAGCAGCAAAATGAGTTTAGGTGGAAGGAGAAAACAGAAGGTATGACTCTGTCACGGTATGAAATTGGGGGCGCACGCACAAAGCTGCAGACTAATCCCGCTGTTTACGACGTTCTAAAAAAGAAGGGGGCTGAAGAAGCGCCATGTTCGGTTCCACCATTAAGTGAGAAACACGAGCAGTGTTGCGTCGCTCACATTTCCGGAATAAGTCATGCAACGCACTTCGTGCACATTGGCACTCTGTGGCATGACAATCATATCCATGTTTTATAGCCTTTAGTGACTAGATATGCTACACTGAAAGCTCTGATGTTATTTGTACTGGAATTATCAAGTTTTAATAACTTAATTGTCGGTGTCTAAAGAAAAATAAGTATTTCCAAAATGTACAGGAGGAACCTGTGCAATTAAGAAGCAATGTGCAATTATTTGTAAATACAATCTGAATAGTTTTATTTTTATTATTTAAGAGTTTACTTTTTATTATTTATATTGTATATACTGTACTGTTTTATTTATCTGTTTATTGTACTGAGTGCCTTGCTGCTGGAACGCAGTGAATTTCTTCACTTTGGGACTAATAAAGGTTTATCTTTTCTTATCTTATTTTACTTGTAGAACAAGAACTTTTCCTAGTTATTGTGGCGCATTTTCATTGGTCCATTCATCATGAAATTGTGTGAGTGGCAATGTATATGACAGCTGCTATATTCAAATTATATATATAAAAAAATTTTTAAAAATTAATAGACAAAATAAGAGATGCATGTTTTGTGGTTTGTTTCTATCATTAATCTATATGAGTTGTTTGTAATGTCTGGTTGAAAATGATTTTGTTAATGTGTTATTGTCTGTAGCACTCATTTTTCATTCACAAGTTGTTTTCAAACAAACAACACATTTACATGTTAGTTAGGAGGTAAATGTAAGTTTGCATGGGCTTCCCATGTTTTAAGTAACCTTGTAACAAAGTAACTTGCGAATTCTATCATCTATCCTAACACTGGGGTCAGAGTATGTAACTCTTTAAGAAAGAGTTTTCTTTAACATCTCAGTCTGTGATCATTACAGTTATGTTGATATAAAAATAAATAGAAAATACTGACGTCGTTACTTCAACTGAAAAGCTGAAGTTTCTGCAATAGTATGGTTTGTGCACACTTAAAGAATCAAACTCCATGTATAAATTCAGTGAACTTAAAAAACAACTGGTGAACATGACTCCAAATATTGTGACTGCCTATCAAGCTGGACCAATTACATGTCAAAAACCTGGTGCGTGCTGCATGAGCATGGACAAAAGTAATCTTTAAAATTGTGTTTTGCTTGTTAAACTTTATAAAGGATTATGTTATAAAGGCTTGATAAGGCTTGACAAAGCCATGCAGCAGCCTTCTACACACGGGAAGCTTTCTCGTGCATAGCATAACAACAACATTAACACACAACAGCATCAGAAGCCCATTGGCTAACATCATAATTTTAACAAGTACTTTTATAGGCTGTAACAACACAAAACACATTAAATACTGATTTATAAGCAAGAAAAAAGTAACCTTAAAAGTTTCTGAGCGGGAACACAATGGCAGTTGTTTTCTGGTTTAAGTAGACTTCTGTGTGCTGTTACTTCATAACCTGCTGTGCCGAAACGGTTACTGGAGAAAGAAGAAGCGGTTTTGATTAAGGACATCCACAGTCTGTACGTCAGGAGAAGCCTCTCTCTCGGTATATGTGGTTTCTGCTCTGAAAACTCACTCACAGCGCGTGCTGATGATGCATCAAAGGGCTCTTTTTCATGTTTTTGGAAAGCGTCCCCTCCACCCCCATGATACTATTGATACTAACATCAATCAATGGCTGCAGGCCGTGATCGGAGCAGTATATTACACATACTGATGAAACAGCCTGATGGAGGCACGCACTCATATGCGTTCTTGCTACACACAGATTTTATAATTCTACTGAAGATTCTTTTATAAAGGCGTCCTGTTTTATCTTCTTTCCCAATGATGTCATCTGAAATCTTCAAAAAGCTACGCCAGGTTCGCAGTGCCTCGGCTGTGCCCGTCTTTATAGTACGCTCTGATTACTCAATGGTCAAAATATTTGATAAATGACTTGATTGTGAATATAATCAATAGCTGCCCGTTTCTCGACCGGAGCTGGAAATTCCATCCGGCCAAATTGTCGCTTCTTCCGTCTGGGTGACTGCGCGTCTCGTCTCTCCCAGGCTTCAAGGTCAGGTCCTGTAACTCCATCCCTCTGTTGCCGCTGCTCTGCCACCCAGCTGTACAACACGCCCTAATGAATCTGCTCCTATAACAGGACGAGTCTCATCTAATTGGGAGTCTGATTTAACTTCACTCCTCCGGCTCCTAATAGTGGCAGGGCTCGAGGGAGCCAGTTCAAAGGGACGAGGAGAGAGCGAGGGAGGGAATGCACCATGCTAAATATGGAGCCAGCATCAAAAGCATGGCTCCACATATCAAACACTTCAGGTGGGTGTGGCTGGGAAGCAGCGAATAATGGATGAAATCTTGTGAAAAGCAACCCGAGCACTCATGAGAAGGAGACCAGGGGAGAAATAAAAAAAAAATAGAAATAAAAATGGAGGAACTGCCATTTGTTAACACTTATAAGGCAAAGTAATGGACGGGCGCGCTAACGCTGGGACACGCGGGCCATTAGCGAACAGCCTTCCGAAATAGATTTTCCCAAATGAGTCCTAGCAAGTCATTAAATGCCCAAAATGCTGGTGATAATCAAATATGGGACATCTGAAAGATCACACAGAATCCCTACTTAGCTGCTCGCGCTAAGTGGGAAGTTAGCAACGCCGTTTTTGCGAGCATCCCCCAATCGCATCCCCCAACACTCCTCTCTTCCCCTGAGCCTTTCTTCTTAACCTCAATCTTTCAGCGCCTCAAAGTTTCCGGCAAGTTCGGAACCCCAGCTGTGACACCTGACATGGCCTCTGTGAAGCAGCGGCTCACAGGCACATTCGCTCGAATTAATCTATTTGGGTTTCCTTGCTCCAAAAAAAATATGTTTTTGCAAAAAAAAGAGAAAAAAAAAGAAGAAAAAAAAGTGTTTTGTAACTCACATGACATACGAACATCAAAAAAAAAAAAGAAAACGAGAGAAAACATTCCCCTGATCTACGACGCCTTTCTTGCCCTTCAAGCTTGTATTGCTCTGTCTCTAAAGAGAGACAGAGGGGCTGTCACTGAGCGTCTACGTTCACAGCACACTGTCAATTTACACAGACAACCGTGAACGGCGTGTGTCGATAGACAAAGGCAGAGATGCTAATCAACAGCTTTCGCTTTTTGATAGCTCCACATCAATGCTGCCCCCCCCCCTCCGGTACCAGGCATTAAAGCCTGATCACATCAGCACATTAGCAGCGATATGCCTGTGAGGGAAAACATGCTAATGGATGGAGCAGGACCAAATCGCGCCGCAATAATGCATCCGACCCTTAAAAGAAAAGCCTAGCCCTGCTCATTTTCGGCTCACGCTGTATTACATGTCCTGTTAAATCACTTTCTCACAAAGCGGCTTATTTAAAAAAAAACAAAAAGAAATAAAAGACAAAGAAAACAATAGCATGATGTCCTACAGCTAAACCTTTGGCTATAATAAGAAATAAGGCTGTGGGAATTCTAAAGGACAGACACAACAACAGAAAACGAAGGGCATTGCAACAAATTGGGGAGAGACAACGTGACAAACGTCCACACTGAGACTTTACCGAGCAGGACACCTCAATGCATTTAAAAGCAACTGCATTAGCTTCAACGTTTCACATGCTAAAGCACCGCCACACGTTACTCATAACCTTAATGCGCTGCAGCCTTCTGGAACTATTTTGTTCTCGTGAAAGCCTTTTAATTTGAGTTCGATTCATCCCCGATGGCCAAACGTTTGTATATCACTTCTGATGTTACTCTGTGATGTGGCCCTCGCTGAAAATATCCTGCCGATCGATGCAACCTCAGATTTCCCAGTTGACCAAGTTAGATGGAAACACTGCGCAGACAAAGATTACATTGATTATGGTGTGTTTACAGTTGGAAGCTGGTTAAATTCAAACAGGCCTCGCTCAGACCCTCTGCCCAAAGACAGAAACAAAGAGAAGGGGGTGGGAGGAAGAAATTTAAAGTTCAATTTGTGGTTTTCTGTGTTTTAGAAAAGACGGCACTTGTTCCATTGCAAGTGGTTGAGCCTGGCAGCACCAATAAAACAGGTAACGATGAGGACTTGGCTGCAATCTAGCAGGAGGTCATGTGGTTTGGGATAAGCCAGAGTGAAAGCTGTAGGCTCCCACGCTAGTGGCTGGGACTAGCTGTGTATCGCCCAGAGCAGCCCTCAGTTCTACAGCATGACTTGCTGCTATAGAATCTGCCTCTGTAGGATTACAGTAACTCAGCAGTGGGCCGGAGCGGTGACTGCCTTAGGACAACTACTCAGACATGAGGGCTAGAAGAAAGAGGTGGCAGCAGACATACAGCACAAGTACACAAACACACACGGGTTTGATTTTATACAGTGTAAACGTTCCATATGTACTGTCAACATGTCAAAGCGTGTTTTGTTGCGCTTCTAAGTGAAAATAAGTTACTACGGCCTAAACAGAAAACACACTTCCTCATGATTTAATGCATGATTTTGTGTGGGGCAGTCGTGGGTTGAAGGTTATGGATCCGGTTTCGGTCCCCTGAACCAATAGCACATGACTAAAGTACCCTTGAGCAAGGCACCTAACCTCTAACTGCTCCCCTGGTGCCGTGGATAGGGCTGCCCACCGCTCTAGGCAAGAGTGCTCACTGCCCCCTAGTGTGTCTGTTCATTAGTGTGTGTATATGTGGGTGTTTCACTGCATGGATGGGTTAAATGCTGAGGTCGAATTCCACTATGTGCAAACACTAGTGGTTCCAATTACTTGCAATTATCTTCAACTATTTGCTGAATTTAACATATTAAGCATTTTTTTTGTTTAGTATTATTTTCTTATTATTTATTAGGCTTAAAACAGATACAGATTTTGCTGTTCATAAAAGATGTCATTTGAGCAGGGGTGTTTTGCTATAACTGTTTATACTGAAAAAAGTAAACTGAAAAACTGTTATATAAAAAAGTATGTACATTTGTTGTGATTTTTGTCTAATTTGAGATCAGTGGCTATCCTCTTAATTGTGTGAAAACTGAATGATTTGAGCTTAAATGCTCCCAAACTGCTTTAAATAAAAATGATTTACATTAACATCCACTGTTATTAAAGAAGGTCTATGGAGATTTTGTTTTTTGGAGAATGCAACTTAAATGCATTCAAAATTTTATACGCCCAACACTAAACCTCTCCATACCCATTAAGAGAAATAACAACGTGTCATCATTTTTCCATAATTAGTTGGAGAGATGTAAACAAATGTATGTACAGCATTCTTTGTAGAGAAACTACAGCGGTGGGAACCCGAGTACACAGATA
This sequence comes from Megaleporinus macrocephalus, assembly GCA_021613375.1. Taxonomy (NCBI): domain Eukaryota; kingdom Metazoa; phylum Chordata; class Actinopteri; order Characiformes; family Anostomidae; genus Megaleporinus; species Megaleporinus macrocephalus. Next base: position 27,208,300 of record CM038716.1, read on the forward strand.
TAGTGATTTTATAGACTATCCAATATGACCAATAAAACTACACACATTTTGAGTTTATTTCTATATTGTTAATAATTGGGTTAACCTGAAAATTAATTTGTCTTTGGAGATCAATTTTCCAGATTGCATGAACTTGATTGGAAACGCATAAAAAATTACACATTCTAAAAATATATATTTCAGCCCAAAATCTCTTCTCAAAACCATCCTAAAACAATGACAGGCAAAGTATCTAAAACCATGTTGAGTAAACAAAACAAGCTAGCTTTAAATGCACCATTATGAAAAATGATAATTCTTTAGATTATAGCAATATTTTTGAAGTTAGATCATATTTCTTTTGTTTTACAACCAATTCCGAAAACGTATAAAAAACACACTGATAACTAATGAACTGCATGCTCCGTGTTATCAAAGAAATTAAATGGTAATTAATAAACGGCATAGTATAACTCTAACTTTGCATGAATTCACATCTACATGAAGCTTATAAAACCAGTACACTGTGACACTGTGCAATGAGAATACAGAAGGAACTGAGATCATCATTCTGACAGCATCACTTCCAGTAAAAAATAGAACCAAAAGTCACTTAAGAACAGCGAAATGTACAGTACAGAACTATCATTTTCTCATTTGCATGTATTTGTATCTGAAGTGGAAGACGCTACATGAGAGGAGAGAGAGACGAACCCTGTGGTTGGAACAACAAAGTAAATGGCTTGTTGATGTAAAGAGATTAGCAAGCGAGCAGAGCAGCTCAATGGATTTTAATTAACTTGCCATATAGAAAATGTATGTTATTAGGCGCTACCTGATTACATGGTGAGCAACAGCTCTTTCTGCTTGGACGACTGGAATAAAGATGTATTTGGAAGCTCTGCTTTACTACGGACAAATATCGGCAAGCTACAAGAAGTCAGGCATAACTTATGGGCTATGTTCTTGGGTCATGAAGTACATATCAGAACATACAGTGTCTTAAATACTTCTTTCCATCCATATGCCCTACTAATCATTGTATGTAAGTTGTAACCCACGATCACAAAAGGGACCCTCTGCCTATTTGAATATAATTCTAATACGAATATCATGCGCTCGCATATACATACATGAAAATCTGCTCACAGACAGCCCATGCCCAATTAGCAACTTGCTGCCAGGTCCTTTGACGTGTGGCTTCTAAAGGCTCTTTCAGACTGTATCAGTGAGAAAACGCATGAGTTACATTTTAAATGAGAGAACGATTAAGGATTAGCCATGCTGCAGACTTGCAGGCGGCTGAAAAACAAGGTCGTAAAAGCACAATCTGAGCCTAAAAGTCAGAGCTGTGCATGAAAATCTCTATATTTTTCTATATAGCTTTCAGGCTAGACATCTAGGAGTGTTTAAGATGTCACAGTTAGTTCAGCTGGTATTAGCTGGCACTTCTCACTCTACCGAGGTCAGAATACATATGACATTCATAAGAACCTGATTCTGAGATTTTCTTGTTCGGGTAAAAATAAAACAGATGTTGGAGCTCCGCGTTGGGTCTTTATTCTCCACCAAGTGCGATTAAATAAACAGCAATGCGCCAGCCAAGGGAAATAAAAAACAGACTAAAGACAAAAGCAGAAAACCAAAAAAACAAAGCCCTCTTTTCCGAGAGAAAAACTCCTTATATAAATATTGATACAGGTGTGTCACTGTATCAGCGCTCTGAGAGTTTTATTACAATGCACCGCCTTATTTATATTCCGCGCACAGCTCTAATCATAATAAGCTCTTTGTACGATAGAGGGATTCCAACTCTGTGATGAAGGAAATGAAGAAAAAAACTCACATTTATACAGCGTTTCACAGCAGGAGGAATGATCTTGGATTACATCTCTGCAGCCCAAATAACTCTACTCATTAGGGTACACAAAGCAACAGCTGATCCTGGATCAGCGCTCTGACTCTGAGTTTGGGCTTGTAGTTTGAGGTCATTCCCTATATCATTTGGGTGCTGGATGCTACACCTAGAAGTGCAGTTGATCAGTCGAGTTTGGGGTTTGGTGGGCAAATGTTGCTGTTCTACTTTAACCCTGAAGCTATGAGGCTGGCAAACATTAGACGTCAATAGCCACTCAAATCTTTTCCCGTAAATACATCCCCAAAGCTTCTGCCAACCTGCTCAAGCCCCATCTAAATCTTCATTAAGACTGCAGAGACTCGTCAGCGTGGTTCAAGGCACGGTATGAATTACTGTGAACTCTAGAAATGAGAAAAACAGAGCTGACTGTTGCGGGTACCCATTGTAGACAACAGGTGGTGTTCCAAATTCAGCCTTCCCAGCAGAATCCGACTCCTATTTGCGTGCGGGCACATGCATTTCGGCTGTTTCAGTCTTCAAACACAGATCTCCAGTCAGAAATACACAGATTAACAGGTATTTATGGAAAGAAATAACCGAAACTTTAAATGTAATCTTCAGCATCCATATGCCTGCATGATGTGCCTCTATGATGTGGGATTCTGGCACAGCATCCTGTTGCCCACTGCCAGAGGGTAAAATGTTGTTCATTTTTTATACTTCACAGTAAGTCATTCCTGCTCTAAATCACAACGGCCAGTCTGCATGACCTTAATAAAGACCTGGAAGTTTTCTGAGTAGGTTATAAAAAAAAGTCGTGGATATGTAATTATAGAAAAGATTTGGGTGACTATTGACTTCTGTTAGTTTGAAACTTCAGCCCTGCAGCTGCAGTTCTCAAATAAACAAGTAAAACATTTGAAGAAAGTGTGGCTGCCAATGCATTTAGCTTATCAAATTCTAAAAAGGCAAGATGCTGTGATATACAGGTCGGCAATATGACAATATATCATCATTATCGTGATATATTTTGTATTGTTGTCATGGTAAACAATATGCTTATCTTAGTGTTTCATGAATGTTATTGGTTCTTAAAGAACACTGAACAACTGCATGTTTTATTACAAAGAGAGCATCATCAGTCCTGGATTTACTACTGGGTTTAGTGCAGTACATAATGCCAAACCTTATTTAAAGTTTTTAAAATACGGCATCACTAGTGCTATTCATATGTGTGTCAAAATCTTGTGATATAATATTTTTGCCCCCTTCTCTCCTGGATATGTTTCATATATCTCAAAATAAAGCCTTCAAGTATCGTGACTATATGTTTGCAATATTGCCCGGCCCCAGCTCCTCCACTGACACTGCATTACATATCTTAATCATCTACCTGGCCGTGAGCAACCCCCCTCTGGAAGTCTAGCTCTTCAGACTGACTGCAGCATGCAACTTCTCCTCCAGATTGCAGGCGTCTCCCCGCTCCTCTCTGCCCTCCACGTAGCTTAATCAGGCTCCGCTCTTGACATGTTTCATGGTGACACGTTCTCAGAGCGCGGTGACCTTCCATGCAAGCAAAGAGACTCATTGGGCCCTTGAGGGCAATTTAGAACCACCAGGCCTCAGGAAGATGGATCCGTCATGGCTGCCCAGTCTATTTGGGGCACTGATGTCATCAGGAGGCACCTGCCACCTGCTAGCTTTACTGCAACCCGGCATACATAGTGAGGAAATCATTACTGCCAATCGCAGAGACAGGCCAATATTTACTCACAAACACTGCCAAAAAGAAAAAAGAAAAAAGCATAGAGATTTACACGGACAGCTGAATTCCTATTCACATTCATTTGGCTCGGCATAAGAAGGAGGTTTTAATGGTGAAATGATATTTTCTTTTAACTATGTCACAGTCAAGATAATTCAGAAGGCGAAAAAAAAAAGGATGTCAAATGATGCACTGGCTCATTCTACATGTCCGGAGGGCTGGGGCTGAAATATCTGAAAACAATTACGAGAGCACGGGGGGATGACTCATCCCGTTGTCCAATTTGTTTCACAGTTTCCAGAGTGCGTGAGGGGCCGAACCGGGTAAACCCACCACCACGTGACTCAAGGTCACTGTCAGCACGTAGGAAAACACACTAACTCACACACAGAAGACACATACAGGACCTTTCAAACATCCCACAGAAATATTAATGATGTTGTTGGAAGTGATTCGAGCTCCAATTCAAAAAGCGTGATCAGTAAACAAGACCAAGTTAACACATTGTGCAAATATCCTTTGGTCAGATATATTAGTCTTCCGCCACGCATTCCGAGGGTTTTGTTTACGCCTATTATAAGACATTTTTCAATCAAAATGCAAAGCAGGAAAAACAATACGCTCACTCCCAAACTACCGTAAAAAAGGTGCCTTTACGACGGCTTGTCACAAACAAGAGCCCAGCTGAATTATCACAGTCTGTTCTTCATTTCCATAAAGCAGCACCCAAGTACTGCAGGTTCAAAGCTCCAGCAGTTCTAAAGGAAAAATTATAGCACAACAAAATCGCCTTCCTAAAACCTCATTACCGCGTGGTCTGTGTTTATTCTGTAGAGAAAATCCCCCCCACATCACCAAACCCCATCCGGCACACAGGCAGAGAAAGAGAGAGAGAGAGAGAGCAGACCGGACACTCACCATTCTCTGTGTTTTCGTGCTCTGTGTCCGTCAGGGTCAGGTTGGAGTTGGCTCTGCTGGACAGACAGGAGCTCCGGCCGGACTTGGTGTTGCTGCGGCCCCACAGCCGCACCGCATGCTCGGGGGACGCTATGCCGTCCGTCTCTGTGTCTGCGTCCGAGCCCACGCTGACCGAATAATCGCGGTGGGGCATCCCCATGTCCGGCCGGTACGCCACCATATGAGGAGCAACGGGGTCTCCAAAGGCCAGATCGCGGAGAGAGAAATCAGTTCCTGTGGCAAAACAAAATACATGTAAAATCATGCTTTTACTGTTTACACTACAACTGAAACATTAGCAATCAAAGTTTTCAGTGTCACAACTACATATCAGACTCTTTCACAACATTTTACATGTGTCCAGACTGAATCATGGAGCTGCAGGTGGGTCAGAAATGAGTAAGAAGGCATGTCAAATCTAATATCCAACATTCCCTCATATTTAAAAAGTGCATAGATATCTTGGCAACAATAAACAGATAATTACAGCATATTATTTATCATTGAATGCCATTATATTCATTAAATGAACCAACTCAACACATCCCTGTGTCTGGTTCATAATATTTAAATGTACTACATGTGGTATAAGTTATTCGAGTACATAATATAGCAAAAAATGATTAATGGTACAAATGTTTGCAAGCTTCTGTTCAATAGTTCGTATGTCAAACTCAAGATCCAGAACAGAATAACTGAATAAGAAGAGGGAGAATCATCTCGTGACAGCTACCCTGACAAAAACGCTACAGTACATAAGGTTCAAATATGCAAATACGCCATATTATCATTAATGAATTCAGCAAGAACGCCTAAAATAAACAAATATCTGAAGACAAGTCAGAAAATTGGCCCAGGGAAAATATAAACCTGAAAGTTAATTACTGTAGCTGTGACATTTGCCAAAATTGAATGCACACAGTTTGCACAGACAGAACGCATGCACCGAGCGGAAGAGAGCTTGAACTTTCATATGTTCAGAGAAACGGCTTCGAAAAAGATGTCTAATTAACATTCACTTTCCACCAGACTGTCAACGCCTTTTCAGTGGACCTTCTTCAGAGGGAAATGAATACAATTTAGTTTCTAAGGAACAGACAGTGAGTAGAATCTCCACACACAAAAAAAAACCCTAAAATTTCAGATTTACACAGACCACGAAAATGAGAAAGATCTGAGCTTGTATGTACGATTCTGTCTATTATTCTTTACTTAATATCTACTTTTTTCACATACATGCTTTATGGAACCATGTGGTTCATGTGAATGGATAGGACACAACAAGAGCAGGGATGCACTGATAAGGGAATTGTGGACAGATGCTGATATCTGCTATCTGATATGGATGTTATGATACATAAACACTTCTGCATAGGTACTGTGAGTAAATCCTCCTGGATCAGTTATAGTAATATGAAAAGACACCCATGATCCAAACACAAGTGAAAATAAGTTAGAACATCCTCTATGGGCACTTCACACTTTAATAAAAATTCTGTATTAACATATATTTAAAAAAATAAAATAAAATATAAAATGTGGCCCGTGCAAAAGCTATGGCACATGTTGTTATATTCTAAAATATCTGACACAGTTTCATTGTTGTCTAATACATTTAAATCAGCAAATATTTGGAAATTGTTCATAACAACTTGCAACAAATGTTAGACTTAAGTTTGTTCCCTGTAGAGGATGTGTTAACTTGACCGTGTAATTTGATTAGTGGAGCATTTAATGAAGGCTTGTCACAAACAAGAGCCGAACTGAATTATCACACTCTCTTCTTCTTTTCCATAACTATACATATATATATATATATATATATATATATATATATATATATATATATATATATATATATATATATATATAGAGTGAGGAAAATAAGTATTTGAACACCCTGTGACTTTGCAAGTTCTCCCACTTACAAATCATATGTGTACTACATATATTTATATGATACAAATACATTTAAACCAATAAAATGCAAAGTTTTGGACCCAGTGGCCAGGAGTTACCTGAGAGTAATCACTCAAGGATGCTGACGAGCTTCAGCAGAGACATGTAGGTGGCTCCATAATAGTTCACTAATCCACTTACAAAGGGGCTTGTGGTGTTTTTCATTATTATCCTACGACTGTTTAACTTGATAAATCCCTAATTGCTTCACCCCTTAAGTGGCAGCGCTCTCCCCTAACAAGTGCTGGTGTATTACAGAGATGTTACGCAACAGATAACACCAGAGGAAATTCTTCATTTGTCTTCTATCCTTAGTAACACTGACAACGTAAGTGCACTTAGAGTAAACAGTGCAGAACACCATTTACATTAAAATCAAGAGGCAGGAAGCTGCCCAGATTAAGCATCTAAAAGCTTAAAAAGAAATAATATGGATTTATGTTCGGGACGGACTGCAATAACAGTTAGTGCCCCTGAAAGCTACAATGCATTTAGTATTCACAGAGGGGAAGCGGGTATTTTTTCAGGTCATCATCAGCTGGACACATTAGAAGGTCATAAAAGACATCCGCGAATTGGCATTCACCTCACCCCCTCTCATTAAACTCCTGCTGGGCTAATGGCAGGGCTACAACGCTGCATTCAACACACCTTTTATCTCTCAACTTTTAGGCGCTCCCTTTTTTTTTTACGACTGGAAAGGAATATATTAAAGGCAGATCAAATCTTCACCACAGTCTTTCTTAATTGCTTGAATGGAATCACTCTGCGAGGCGTATCTACGGGGCGCGCTGCATATCGCTAGCCTGCAAGACGAGCCCCCCCGCTGATACTTATTATAGTGCTTTCATGTCAACAACTAAATGTAACAGATATCTACTTCGGCGTGCGCTGGAGAAACTAGAAGAAGGATCCTGAAACCAAGGTGACTGTGCTATTCATAACTTCATCAAAAGAACAGGCATGAATGATAAGTAGCTTTGTGCTGCCACTGATCAAAGATCTAATGAGCAGACCTACAGCCAGAGATGGGGAGTTAGTTACAGCCTTCAAACTGTCACATTTTACACCACATCTTGCACACGTATGCCAAGGATATTCCCATAATCCCAGATGTTAAAGATATAGTTTTTTACCCCAAATTGAGTCAGTCAGCTAAGGCATGTTTGGTGTCTGAAGTTTACATCAGCACAAGACTGATGCAGTGAACAAGTAATAAAAGAGTATAGCCTCTAATTAGCTTCGTTCAAACCGCATGCCTAATACCCTGCATACACTTGCCTTAACTCGTGTAGAGTTGTTAAGTCATCTTAAATAACAACAACCCACGGCAGTGGCCACCAACTCTCCTCCTAGAGATCTGCTTTAAAAAGCTAATTAGCCGGAGCAGGTGTGTCAGGCTGTAGTTCAAAGTACTCATCAGAAAGGCAGCAGAATCTCCAGGACCAGTGTCGGTGACCACTGGCCTAAGAGATCTGTAGGGGGTGCCCCAAAATAAATGATATCTGTTTTTGATAGAAACCCTCACACATGTGAGTCTAAGTTAAACATGAGAAATAATGCAGAACATCAGCCCTTTCAAGAATCGACATGGCTTGAGATGTGATGATGGGTGGTGATGATTTAGGAGTGCATGCTTTTTCATGATGCTAACTGATGGGGGCAGTCGTGGACTACAGGTTAGGGAACCAGCCTTGTGACTGGAAGGTCGTTGGTTCGATCCCCTGAACTAACAGGACACAACTATGGTGCCCTTGAGCAAGGCACCTAACCTCCAACTGCTCCCCAGGTGCCGTGGATTGGGCTGCCCAATGCTCTGGGCAAGTGTGCTCCATAGTGCCCCAGTGTGTGTGTGTGTTTCACTGCACAGATGGGTTAAATGTGGAGGTCAAATTCCTCTGTGTGCAAACACAAGTGGCAAATAGTTTTAAATCCTACTATTCCAGGTACCAAGGTACCGATACTTCACATTAAAACTATTCGTTCTTGTCAAGCTCTTAGTTTAATGACTGTTACAGTGAATAATGTATTTACAGTCCTTTGTTTTTTTCTAAAGGTTCTAACTTAAAGCACCATAACTGTGTCTAAAGGCTGAGCAGACCTCAGCCCTGTGCTTCTTACCTTGCCTGCCGAACTCATCCACTTCATGATGCACCACCTCTTTGGCACGGCCGCCGTAAGTCAGGCGAGGGTCTTGGTCGAAGGCCTTGAGGGTCTCACTGGAGCTGTAGGATTTTGGGTTGAGTTTTCCATCTTCGCTGTCAGCAGATGAGCTGGTGTAGCGGCGCTCTGTGTCCCGCCGTGCCGTCAGAGAGCGATACGGTCTACGTTCCTTCACTTCCATGATCAGCACGTCTTAGTTCTCCACATCAAAAGGGAAGCAGCCAGTTCAGTCCCTCTGATTCTACAACAGAAAACGACTGTATTTGACACATGCTTTACTGCTCGCTGTCAGACAGTCTCAAATTCAACTTTTTCAGTTTTGCTCAGCGGCACTCTATAAAAGTGCTTTATTTATATATATATTGACAAAGATTTTACACTTCGTTGCAACATTTACTACCTCATCATTTCAGTTTCTCGGGCAAAGATAACATCGTATCTTTTATAGAACTGTTCACCCAGAGCAAGATAAGCATGAAGAAGTACGAGTAATGTCCTAGCGGATGTATCATGCACACTGGTATAAACAAACCTGGATATAATCAAATCATAAATTCGGCATTTCTTGCCAATAGTAAGGCCCTACATGACAACAATAAGCAAAACCAATCTAACAAACAACAACACACTGTTGGACATGGTCCTTTGATAATGCTCTATCTTTCCTTTACCAGTCCAAACTTATTTTATGTTGCACTGCAGCAGTTTTGTGGCTTTGATAAAAACACAGGGGTATCCACTGCAGGCAGCCAGCAGGATTCATTCTGATAAAATACGGTGCAACAATTCTTCTGGCTGTATACTTTATGGTCTGAGTCCTTCCACAAGTATTCGGCTTTTTTTCCCTCTCTTTTTCTAACAAGGCTGGGAGAGAAATGTTGTACTCCCCGCAGCGTTTTAAGTGGCAGGTGTCCTTCCATGTGCAATGTTGTCCACAAGATGTGCAACATAGCTTGGAGCAACAATGCAGTCCCTCAATTTCTGCCAGAAATATCTAGCCAGCAATCGCACTTAAATCAAGACCCATGTAGAAAATCCATCAACTAGTCCTCTGTTGTGAATCAGGTTGTAACCAAGCTGAATTTAGTGAGTCAACTGATTGGCTATTGTGACTGAAATCAATGACCAGCTAAATTTACTAGTCATCAAGTCATTCATTCATTCAATCATTGGATTAAAGGATTAAATTAATTTATTTCCTATTTTGAATCAATCCATACACTTAACAAATTCTCTATAATGAATCAGCTCACTGAATTAAATGATTTTCTACTGTGAATCAATTTACAAACTGAGTAAAATGATTCTTTATTGTGAATCATTTCATATACTGATTGAATTAATTGAACCTGTATTGGTAATCAATTTAATAGAACTAACTGATTTTCTAGTGTCAATCAATTCACAGGCCAATCTAATTAATTGGTACTTTATGGTGAATCCATTCCAATAATGATAAAATCAATTGATTTTCCACTATGAAGCAATTCACGGGCCAATATAATTAATTGGTACTTTATGGTGAATCAATTGATATACTGATTAACATAATTGATTCCTTGTAATGAATCAGTTCACAGACTTTTATCTATTATCTACTGTGAAAATGAAATGATTCCTTATTAAAGAGAAACATATGCTTTTAAATCAATTGAGAACATCTTGATAAACCTATTCCATTTAATAATGAATTATTTTTTGTACTTCTACTAGCAGCATTGTACAGACCCCCTTAAAAGACACTGGTTAGAGTGAACTTTCTGTGTAAGTAAATGAGAAACCATACAGCACATGATGCAAGTGAAAAAAAATTCATATAATTTTGTTGATCGATAAAACTAATTATGCAAACAGCATCACTCGGCAGACATCAGGTCTCTGTGATGGAAGCTTGCCATGCAACAGTCTGCATGTTAATCTACCTGAGGAGTGAAAAACATGTAGTAGCTATAAGTAAAAAATGAAACTGTGAGTCATAGATGAACTGTTTCAGCAATCAAACGGTGCCCTTTAAGCATATAGGTCTGAACAGCAATTTACAGGGCTCCCCATTCTCTCCTAGCAGGTTATCACATGGTATCATGTACCCATGAACAGGCTTAGGGCATGTCGATGTGGATTTATAAAGTTGATTAGACGCTGGGTCATTGTTTTCTCGGAGGCTCACTTAAGGTAGAGAGATTTCCCCGCTTGATTCATTTAATTTGCTTCAGTCAAGCTCTCCACAATCGCTGGGCTTCAAATCAAGTGGGTCATGCAGCACGGGGCGAATTACATGAAATGGATTCAGCTGAGAGCAGTGCTCACTCATGTGCTGCAAGAGGCTGCCTTATATGTCTGCTAGGCCCATCCACTATCTGAAGAGTTTACGGCTTTGCAACTGGTGTCACAAACAGAGGTGCTGGAACAATCTAATAAGTCGAGGCGCCGCTAAGTTTTATGAGTGCTCTACAAAATTAAGAATCGTAAATCTTCAAAAAGCGAATCGCCAACTAAAACACTTGATTACATAAAAAAAAGAAAAAAGAAAAGACAACACAAGCCAGTTCCTCACAACCTGCTCTCAATGCTGCTCTTTAAGGCTAGTGTACTATAAATGTGTTGAGTTAGGGCAGTGGTCCACAGTAAACTAGATCAAACCCCCCCCACCACCACCCATTCAATGGCCTCTTTATTGCCAGGCCCATTTTGGCACTGGGGTCACCTTTTGTATGGAGTGACAGCTGAAAAGATGGCTGTGATTAATGACTTAGAGACCTCGGTGCGGGGACCTCCGTCATCGACAAAAACAGCCTTTCTCTTAAAGCCCCGCAAGAGCCCTTCAGCTGCCGGCTCTGCATTTCTGAGCCTTTTGCTTCTGGGTTACTAATTTTTTAGCTTTTACGCAGGGTCCTCGAGCCTATGCTAATCGTTTTGGAGCTTTATCTTGAAGTTTAAGGGGGTTTTGTTTACGTGAATTGTCTTAATTCCCAGAGAGCCGGGTTCAGAAGAACGGCCACACCACCCTTACACGTATGCCTTCCTCCTTGTTATTGGGCGGCTGGTATGCGTAAGGTTGTACCTTAGAGGCCATGGGAAAGCGATCCATCCTTTCAGTATAGCAACAGGCATCACATACGTTAAGGCAGCTAGCGCAAATGCATATATTTGAGAAGAGTTGGCTGTGAATTTTCTGGAAGCATCTGAAGCCCAAGCTAACTGAAAAAAAGAAGAAAAGATACACGCACTGTGTTTTCCTTTGATAGCACGTTTGGTAGTATGAATAATCCGTCTAGTCTGTTTTTACCTGATCCCTAGAGCTCGGCGGTGGTGACAAAAAAAAAAAGAAAAAAAAAAGGTGCCAACAAGATGCTGAGAACTCTGGATTTGTGCAAGCTGTGTAAAAGAACACCGTGTGACTGACTAAAGATTGACATGAGCACAGAAACCCAACGTAGCTGCGGAAAATGACAGACAAACCCATGTTACCGCTGCAACCGCACGCTGAAAATGTCACGGGGTCCTTTTTTTAAGGCAGATTTCAAACCGTGGTACTTTTACTTCATTTATAAATAAGCACATTTACTGCGCCACGTTAAATTTTAATTACCATTACAGAGTAAAAACAAGCACTTCAACTTGTAAACCAATTAGAAGGAAGCTCAATTAAATTGCTGAGATTGAGTTCTGAAAGCTCATCAAAGCAGCGCTCAGCTCCAAAGAATGAAGCAGTTCAGCCCCGATGTGCTCAGAGATGGTTAGTGGAGGAAGAACGAGGATAATGTTCCTAGCACACATGAGGAATACACTTTATCCAATTTGTCATCTTCGTTCAAATTTAAATGAACTAAAGATAAAAAACATCATTATGAGCTGTCTCCGAAACCTGTAGAGATCTCAGCTTTTCTGAAGAGAACTCAGCTTCCATCCTGAGGAGGCATGCAAGCAACTGACTAGGTAACTGACAGGTTATCTAATCTGGGATAAACAAGTACTGTGTCCTTTTACTGTTTTCTTCTTATTGTTTTGCATTAGAACACATACAGGACAATGGTCACCAACCCTGGACCTGGACCTTCATGCAGAGTCTAGATCCAACCACAATCTGCTACACCTACTCCACCTACTCACTTCCTTAGAAGTCCCTGATCATCTGGATCAGATAGTTAGAGTTAAGTAAGGAGGAGGCAGCGTTTTACATATAGGTTGGAACCAAACTCTGCAGGAAGGTAGATCTCCAGGAGGAGGATTGGTGAGTATGGCCTTAGAATAGCAAGTTGGACAGCTGTTTATTAACCCTACGTGTGTTGCTTATATGTTTAATTGTCTGTTACCTAATTTAGCTAGTGTAAGCTAATGCTCAAAACTAATAGGCTGTAGGGTTGTTACTAAAAATTATACTATAAGTTGAGTATTCTTCTCATTTTTAAGCAAGCTGTTGTCTTAAAGACTCAATTAAACTGTAACAACATTTATATAATCATCTAATCATCATGAAATACATCTAGTTTTATAACTTATGCAAATGAAAAAGTAGATGCTACAGAACATCTGCAATAGACTCATATCTATAAAACGAAACAGTACTAATGATACAGTTTCCATACAAATTCAAGTTTTTATTAGATAAACACTTACACACTTAAACGCTTAAACTAATGAGGAGCCACACACAAAAAAACTACCTGCCTCTATTTACCTTTTCGGAAAAGGTGACGAGGCAAACGGGCTGGCGTAGCTTGACACGCCACTTCATCCCACCCAGGTGCCGTAATTCATAAGCAGAAAAACAACTCGCAGCTGCTGGAGGTGGGAAGAGGGCCTTGGAGAAATGGCTCCGAACAGGGCAGTGTATCACTTTCCGCACCCCAAAACCAAACAATATGAATGCCATTAACCTCTGCAACGATTTATTAAAGCAGGAGGGAAAACATGAGGGAGGCAGGAGCTCCACCGCAAAACACCTTGCGAGGCCTGCAGGACCTGCAGCTCTGCCATTAGTCCCTCATCTGTCTGAGCGCTAGCACATAAAGACACTGCGACTATTCTCAGGCGTCTGTCGATACACCCGCACGTCTGCATACACACGGGCTGAGAAGCTCAATCACTGATTTTTTGTTCCTAGAGCTGAAAAACCTTCTCATGTTTTTCACTCGGTCGAAGTTACAAAACGCAGTAGCTCACAGAATCATGAAAAGGGTCAGCTTAAGAAAAAAAAAAATCTCAAAACTGTCAAAAACGTAATTAGAAGACTTGGAGATAAAAAGGCAAGTGGACGAAATGTATCCATTCAGCAGGCCGTCTGGGGTAATTGGAGCTATTTGGCCTCCCAAAGCTGACCCGTAGCTCCGGCATGATTATCTAGCATTAGGGTTGTTTGTGGTTTGGTGTACAGAATTAATATAATTCCAGTTCCTTAACCTTGGAAGACCAGCGTTTGTAGTGACGGCACAGCTTATGAAGAGAATCTTTGGAGAGGATTACGATGATGAACAGAGCTAGTTAAACCACTACAGCTGCAGTTGTTTGTCAGTAACGGATGATGGAGATAGAACTCCGTCTAGAACTGTGCTCGGTGAGCTGAGTTTACTAGGCCTGTTCGCTGCCGCGCATGGTCCACTGGCGCGGTGTAAGAGCTTTCACCTCAGGCAAGAGTAATGAAAATGGATGCAGCGTGTTTGGCTGAAAACCCTAAGAAGCTTATATGAGATCGGTCGCCTCCAGAAGGTCAATAAACATATGGCGTTGGTCACATGCGAGAATTAATTCTCACGCCTAAACAATCTCATCTTAAATTTGCACTGCATTGTGAAGCAGTCAGCGTTTCCTACACTGAAAAGGACAGGAGAACAAAGGAAGTTTAAAACAGCCATTATTTTCTGCTGGAAGAGTCACTTTTACTTCTCTACTGCCTTCTGTATGCTCCCATTATGACTCAAGCAGGTCAGCTGGAGGTGTTGACTATCACATTAATAAATAAATACAGCATAATGTTCTTGCGTCAAATGGTGGATGGTGTATTCAACAAGGTCTGACGTGGTCTGGTATTGAGGAAACACATTCGAGGACAACTCGTTAAAGTTTTGGGAATGGCTATTGCAATCAATGGCAGGCATCTTCTAACCCCCACCCCCTTAGGTTTATCTCTCTGTGCTCTTTAAATCTAGAGCTCAATTAAACATACAAGCAAAACAAACTAGCTCTTCACATACATGACACACATCAACATGCTTAATTGCTTTAACATGCTTTACTGTCCGAAGAACAATGATAATCACACTATAGTCCTGTACTCTAGACTTGCCTGGTTAAGAAATTTCAAACTCAGTTTGTTCCCACCCTTATATGTTTACAACATTTAGTCCAAAATCTTTGTCTCCAGATGTACAAAATCACATTTGGGCCCTTTGAGGCTAAGAGAGAGATTCGGCTAGCTTATTTTAGGGTTTGAAAAACAACAGCTGTTGTAGCAAAACCTTATATTTATTAACCAGATACTGTATAAGAGCTTAAAAATAAATTTCTTAAAGGAGCAATATGTGTCAACATCATTAATACGTATGAATGTTAGTTCCATAATTAGCTCAAATAATCAACAGACGGTGAAGAAATAACAGTTTTTAGTACATCAAAGACGTCTAGGTACCGTGTTGCAGAGATATCTACTGAGGGGTTTAAGTTAACCAGCTAGCCTGGGCCCACCCTGTCTCAATATACCACTTCGTACTTTAATAGCAAATCAGTGCAGCTTTAAATGCCAAGTCCCCACATGTGGGAACGGCTGGAGAAGAAGCATGCCTGCTATCGGCAAACAACTCAATGCCAAACAAAATAAGAGACAACAATGGCATTGCTTTTTACTATAGCAATAAAAGGATAAAGTCTGATGCTAGACCCATAAACAATTAGTAAGAAAATGTGTGAGGTGTGAGGAGGGAGGAGGACGGACTATGTGGAGTATGAATTTGATAGACTGCATCATTTCACATATCCATTCATCCATTATCTACCTACTAGCCACCTCCTCTAGCTCCTCTGGGGGGATACTGAGGCGTTCCCAGGCCAGCCGAGAGATATAATCCTTCCAGCGTGTCCTGGGTCTTCCCCGGGGTCTCCTCCCGGTCGGACATGTCCGGAACACCTCCACAGGGAGGCGTCCAGAAGGCATCCTGACCAGATGCCCGAACCATCTTAGCTGGTTCCTCTCAATGTGTAGGAGTAGCGGCTCGACTCTGAGCCTCCCCCGTATAATCGAGCTCCTCACCCTATCTCACACAAAACTCCCATCCATCCCTCCCTCACTCGTGAACAAGACCCCGAGATACTTGAACTCCTCCATTTGAGGCAGGAGATCATTTCCAACCTGGAGAGTTTTCTCATATTGTTCCTTCAGATTTTACTATATCTTAAATTCATTCTATGTAACGTTGGGCCATTTCTTGCAATCCCTTTAGCTAAAGTTGAAAAAATGTAGGAAGATATTGTGTTTATTTATTATTATATTTTTATTATTATAATATAATCTATATATTAGGCTGCAGTGTAAGTATGGGGCCACACTGCTGGTTCACAGGTTCTGTATTATTAAAGCCTAGTACAATATTGAATAAGACAAGATTGCAGCTCCTGCGATTTGAGAACCATTATTTTAAACTGTGATTTCGATATAAAAGGAAAAAGGGATCTTTTAGCCCTGGCTTCAGTAAACATGATACTCCACAAACATGTTTAAAAACTCAGAGTCGTCTAGGCCACACCTATGCAACCCTGCCCACCCTCCAACCCACGCTCTCTCGCAGACAATAGCTGTGGAGCCTAAACCAGGATTGTGTTTTAGAGAGGCCCGAGAGCACCACTTACTTTCTTTCTCAGAGAGCCTTTCACATGCCTGCTCGGCTCTGAGAAGCAGCAGAAAGGTGTGTTTTCAATAGGAAAGAATGAGGAGCGGGGGTCTGAGAAAAGGAGAAGGGGGCACAGGAGTGTGTGTGTGTGGGGTGGGGGGTGGGTTGTGTAAATGTGTGCGTGTGTGGGAGAGGAGATGTGTTATTCAATGTGCTTCCAGGATCAAACAGGGAACTCTGCCAGTGCATAAAAACAGAATGGGTAAAAGCCTTAACGTAAACAAAAAGTAGCCTGGGACCAGTGCTGCTGCTGCTGCTGCTGTTACACTCTACCTACTACTAATCACTTCCCTCTGATCCAAGGCTGCGAGAAAGAGAGTGCAGGGCCAGACTAAAGCTTTCAATTCGTCCCAGTAAATAACGAGGGAAGTGTGTGTTTGGGGGTGTGGGGTGGTACATTTATTCACTTTTTCGCGCTGATGTACACCCCTGACCTTGGCCGAGTCGTATGAGAGGTTAACGTGATCGGCCGGGACGTGTGCTTATCCATTAACGACGCGGCAGAAAACAGGAGGCGTAAATCGCCTTCACGAGAGTGCTACGCTCTGCTACGCTACCACAGGTGGGAGGAGATGTCAGCAGGGAGCTACAGGGGGAGCGTGAGTGTGTGTGTGTGTGTGTAATGGGTTGGTGGGGGGGCGTGGGGGGTCTGGGCGCTAGCGCGCGGGATGCTCAAATATCACGGATCGTGGCTGGAACGGGAGGAAATAAATAATCTTGACTGCAGCTGCCCCTCTTAATCCTTGGAGAGCAAATGAGCCGAGGAGTGAATGAGGGGAGAAATAAATAAACGAGAGAGAGAGAGAGAGAGAGAGAGAGACTGTACTAGTGAAAGAGAGAGGAGAAAGAGTAAGAGGGAGAGAGGGAAGAGTGTGTGTGTGTGTGTGTGAGAGAGAGAGAAAGCAAGAGAGGGAGAGAGAAAAAAAGACAGAGAGAAAGAGAGAGAGAAGGGGAAGGTGACAAAAAGAGAAGAAAGAAAAAAGACATGACAGAGAAAGAGAGAGAGGGAGGAGAGGGACTGTGCTAGTGAAAGAGAGGAGAAAGAGTAAGAGGGAGAGATGGAAGACAGTGTGTGTGTATGTGTGTGCCAGACAGAGAGATTAAGAAAGAGGGAGAGAGAAAGAAAGAGAGAGAGAAAGCAAGAGTGATAGTGAGACAGAAAGGGAAGAAAGAAAAAATAAATGACAGAGAGAGAGAGAGACTGTGCTAGTGAAATAGAGAGGAGAAAAAGGAAGAGAGTGTGTGGGAGAGAGAGAGAGAAGGGGAGAGTGTGAGTGAGGCAGAAAAAGAAGAAAGAAAAAATACATGACACGAGAGGGAGAGAGAGAGAGAAGCAAGCTGAAAAATGGAGAACGAAAAGACAGAAAGAGAGTAAGAGAGAGAGAAGGGGATGAAGGGAAGGAGCAAGAGAGTTATGGAGAGAGTGGGAGAGAGGTAGGAAACAGAGCAAGAGACAGAAAGCAAGGGGAAGGGAACAAAATGAGAGAGAGAGAAAGAGAGAGAGAGAGAAGGGGAGAGTGAGAGAGAGAAGGGGAGAGTGAGGCATGACAGAGAGAGACAGAGAAGCAAGCTGGAACATAGAAAAAAAAGAAGAGGCAGAAAGAGAGTAAAAAAAGTAAAAAGAGAGAGAGAGAGAAGGGGATAAAGGGAAGGAGCGAGAGAGATAAGGAGAGAGTGGGAGAGAGGTAGGAAACAGAGCAAGAGACAGAAAGCAAGGGGAAAGGAAACAAAAAGAGACAGAGAGAGAGAGTGAGAGAGAGAGACAGAGAGAGAGAGAGAGAAAGAGAGAGAGTGAGAAAGAGAGAGAGTGAGAGAGAGAGACAGAGAGAGAGGGAGAGAAAGAGAGAGACGGAGAGAGAGAGAGAGAGAGAGAGCATATGGAAGCCCTCACTCATGGCATGCGTCTTGTAAAAAAGGCAGCCGGCGCTGGGTGGCTGGAGGACAGGTGAGCGTTTGGGGCCTCACTGGGTCATTGGTGAACAATTACAGCTCATTATGCCCCTTCTGCTGGCCACTGATTTATAACCCCGGTTGCAGCTCACAGTCCTAAAAGCAGCTAAGCAATAATCAAACTGCCTTAAATCCCTTCAGCACTGGAGGCCCGCCCAGGATGACCAGCAACCCCCCCCAAAAAATACAAGTTGCCAGGGCCAGCAATGAGAGGGCACTGCCCCTTCTCCCCAGCTACACCATTCTCAATGAGATTACTGAGGCATACAACCAGAGCCATGCTCAAACCTCTCCTCTTTCCCCTTCCTTTCTCTAAGGCACAGTCCTGTTCTGTCTCTCTCTCTCTCTCTTCCTCTCACACACGGAAAGCGATGAGCGCCGTGAGTTTCACATACATCTCGGGCGACAGCGAGGAGGACCGTTTTGCACTGAAGGGGAAGCAGAGCGCGCGCAGCATTTTCTGCCTTCCACACGGGCGCTGGTTTAAAAATACACCTACTTTTCTACGAGGCAGGGATGGAGCCAGCAGTGATGGTGCCATCGAAAAAGCTTCTTGTCCCCGGGCTCCGCGCACGTGTATGTGTGTGAGCTCGCGGATGTGTGTGTGTGTGCGCATGCAGGCCTAGAACGTCGAGGCGCGGCCTATTCCCATGTTGCACGCTATTTTTCCGCAGTATGGCATCATGTGTTTTTCATGCAGCTGCCGCGCATCCTCCACGAGCGTGAGATGGAAGCAAAAGCAAAGGAGAGGTGACACCAGTCAGGGCTACACAGCGCATGCTAAGATCTGGGCTAACGTAGGGCTTGTGGTTGCATGTATGTATGCAGCGACTGATTAGCAAAGTCAATCCGTTGCTGACGACGTTGTTTATGGAAAGCATGTCGACCTGTCTCTGTATTAAACGCCAGAGTTTAATGTTCGTGCGATACACATGGTCAGTCTGACAGATTGCAATACAACACAGGAAGCACAGGGGGCGATATGTTTTCTCATAAAACTGCTGGTTTTATAGAAAGATCATACAGATCATAGAAGATCAGATCATACAGATCATAGAAGATCAGATCATACAGATCATAGAAAACTGAAATCACTCGCTTACCCATGTGGTTACATACAACGTCACTGATACAATGGATCAAAAACATTTCTACACATAACTATGAAAGTCTGCTATTCAAAGGGGGGGGCTACTGGGGGCTGTTAGGACAGTTCTGACAGAGCTAATTTCTTTTAGGAGATAGTTGGGATGAAAGTTAGCTTAAATAAATAGTTAATAGTTTAAATTGGCCGGTGTGCCAACAAAAACAAGCGTTGCCAAAATTGCTACTTCAGAGGAGACACCAAAAACAAACTTTACTTTAAATGCAAGTCAATGGAACCAGAATTTTTTTCAAAATTACTTTAAAACCTTTTTCTATTGGTTCATTATGACATTCTAAAACAATGTAAACAGCAGCTGTCGTGTTAAAACCATATAGAAAGATAAAAATGGAGATACATGCCTCTCTTTGGACTCTATGGTAATATAGACTGCTACCCACAGCCGAGAGCTTTTGTGGGATGGTTAGCTACCAGCGACGTGAGAAGTTTTAAATTTTAATCCGATTTCATATGACATGAATGATGACATCATGCAAATTAATTTTCCACCTAAAATCTTTTACATTTGCTATTTTACTTTGATCAGAATGTGCCGGACATGTCATACGGCTCTATAATGAGATAAATGTATACATCACTGACATTAATACATCACACAGATAAACAGTGAGATTCAACACTGAAACACACACTGAGCGGAGATAAAACTGAGTTGTTGATAAAAGGTTCATTGTTACAATAAGGGAAGCTTCATAAACAACATTAGGAGGGATTAGGGACTGGTCTATAATGCTGTGTAGGCTTTCTCTGTTTGCACCTAAACCTGCATGTGTTTGAGCAACCTACCCCCAAGGTGGCCAACAGTTTGTGGCTCACTGTGATGAAGATGCAGCGTTTGCTTAAACAGCACACAACTGATGCAAATTATGAAAATATGAAGATACAAACTATTTACAACAGTATTTTATTATTACTCTTATTCATCAAGAGGTTCTGCAGTGCCCTTAGTAGCCCTGTCAGCTACAAATAGCTTGGTATTTCGCTATTACCACACTCAGCTTCTCCAAGTAGTCTAGTACATGACAGCCCTGAACACCCTATAAGCAGAGACTACTACAATTCCATACAACAGAGCTGACACATGCTGCCCCAAACTCTAAAGCTTCTGAATTGTTTTTAAACTCACTGCATGACTCATGCGCTCAGTAGCATGAGCCATCCAGAACACAGCCTGCTGCAATATCTATAGCACTCGTGTATACATATCATATATTACATGCTTATGCCGTGTTAACACCACTGAGATAATCCTCCATGTAAATGAAGTTCTTAAGAGGCAAATGGCGAAAACACAGCTTCATGACATCCAACCCGGCCTAATCCTTCACTGCTTTTCTGAACTGGTGTAGTCTACAGAGATCTAAAAGCCACTGAAATGATTGGGACTCAAACTAAAGCATATTCCACAACAATCTTGCCTCATTTTCCACAAGTTAAGAGGAAGTGAGGTAAGGAAAAGAGAGAGATGTGGGCCAAAGCATGAAAAGTGACCTGCTGTAATAGAAAAAAAACTTAAATCTCAATTTCTGTTTGAAATATTTCAAAATACGCCTCGTTTTCAGGCAGCTTCACTGAGGACAAGCTGACACGGAAGTCTATCAGTGACATGTCTGTTCACATCATAGCTCAAAATTCGTGCCGCAATGAGCTTGATGCCCTTTTCCATGATGACAGCCTGACCCGCGTGAAAATAGAACTTAATAAATAGCTGCTTTTACAGCTTTAATCAGCTTATAAGCAACGATCCTGTCTGCTTTTGTAAAAATAAATATAAAATTATATATATAAATATTTTTGGGATGAGCTCCTGCAAGAAAAATGGGACCACTCGTTGTTTGGTCTGTTTATTTTTTTTTCTGGATAATCTTTGCTGAGTAATTCTTTGTAGTCGCTGCTGTTGGATCTGGCGCTGTCAACCCTCCGTCACGTGCAGACGGCACACAAGCAAGGCAAGGCTTAAAGCACTTCTAAAGTTCACGGTTGCGCGTATGCACGAGCTTTGATCACTGAGTGAAAAGTCTACAACTGAGCACACTACTGTCCACTCAACAACATACACACATAAAGCAAGGCCAAATCCCAGACCTGCGGCCTGAATGATAAAATCTGCGTCACGTGAGCCTTCACCAGCTTCTATCCGATTTGAGGTGGGGATCAAAACCTTAAAAAAAAACTTCAAACATCTAACCCCATCTCTGCTCAGCCACTGGACCCTTTTAGCCTCAGCCAGCAACCAAAAGCGCTCCCACATACACATAAAAAATAAAAGGGTCCTAAAATAGCTCTTGACTTGAACGCACAGAGCAGTTCCCGAGAGGTATAATATAAACTTTACATTGTGGTTCTTCTTATCACATGTACAGAAAGAAGCATCCACAAAAAGATCTTTATTGCACTCGCTGGACAACGTGGCTAACCTGCAAACCAGAATAGCGATGCTTACTGGTGGGAATAACCAGACCTTCCTTGGAGAAGGTACTAGCCCCTGTAGAGCTAACAGGGAACCAATTACTGCTCCGCCAAGATAGCGGGCGAAGAAAACTCCAGAGTACGGTGGCTGAGCAGAAAGTGTGTCGAACTGGGCGGGGACGTTCATGTTCCAGCAGCTTTCAGGTGACAGCGGGGGTGCACACTGCCTCCAATGATGCGCGTTCGGAGCAGTCCTGGACAACAGTGCACCGTCAATTCCACCCTACCCTCTCTTTTATCAAGCCCCCGAAAATGGAGACCAAGAGCTCTGCTCCAGATTTCTCTTTAGCTACATCTGCTCTAAAAGCCGACAGGCAAAAAGATACCTCTCCTCGACAGTCTGATAAACTACCCGGCACCAAGTTTCTACAGAGAAGGAAAATACACCTGTTCTGCTATATCTCCTCCCTGAAGTGCTACTCTCGCTCGCCAAATACCCACTAAGTTAAAAAAAACCCAACACACCAAGTACTGCATTACGAGTTTGTAAACATGAGAACATCTCTTTGCCGTCCAGTACCAAAATGCCCCTGCAGGGCTTGACATTAAACAAGAATAACCCAAAAGGAAGGAGAACTTAAAACAGAGGTCAGTGGAGAAAGTCCATTTCAGTGTAACAGTTTCTTTAATCAACTGTATGAGGTTTAAATAAAAGCAAACTATGCCAAAACAGGCATAACACAGAAGAAGCACCCCAGGAAACGTACCAGGCCTGTCATGACCGTTAACATGTCAGCTGATTAATTGCCAAATTAAAAGTTGCGATTAGCAATTACTACGTTGTGAAAGTACAAGCCTAATGTGCTCAAATTAGCTCATCATCTTGCTTCCAAGGTGTCAGTACTTAGTAGCTCCCAATAGACAACAGACCTGGTTTAAGCTTAAATAAACAAACAGTACCCACCACTGCCCTCTACAGGTGTTATTACAGCCAGTACAAGTTTCCATACGTCATGTGACTTATCCAAAGGAAGAAAATGTAATAGCATCGTTAAAGTTATCAGTATTTTTGAGATGTTTTTCGAATGCACTGAAAATGTTCAAAAAGTACTGATATGTTTTATATTGAAAACCACAAATCAGGTAAGCAGCACTTCTGTCTGTGTAAACATCATAGTAATAGCATGCAGGAACCATGAGAGGTTGAAATGGTTTAAACTTGAGAGTGCTCAAACATTGTAGTGTGTTTTTAAGGTTAATTCAGTACAAACCCAGCTTAATTCTACTACACCCCCCCTGCTGAGCTGATTTAGGCTCAAAACATGCTAATTATTATTTTGGTGCAGGTAAGTGAAGTGTGCCCTGAAATGTTGCCTCCTTCCACAGTGATTTCCTTTTCACATCTTCTGCAGACAGAAAGTTTACACTTTTATAAATACCAAAACACTGCTAATTTTACTTCTCTTCTAGATGGATGAAACATCTCTGTCGCCTGTGCACCTGCATCTGGGACACTGTTACTAACTTTGGTTGATGCTTGACAGCTTTTTTTTAGTTAACCACAAAGTCGACTGTGGCAATTGACAGCTTTAAATAAAACTAAAATTTGGAACAGTAATACTATCCGTCAGCAGTTTTACTGTGTTTCACTGTGAAACCATTTAATCATCCATCCATTATCATTATCAGTCAGGGTCATGGGAGGTCTGGAGCTAATCCCAGTGCCATCGGGCAAAGGCAGGGTACACCATGGACAGGTCACTAGTCCATCTGATGGTCAATACACACTCACACCTACTGGCAATCTAGAGTGACCAATCAACCTAACATACAAGTTTTAGGACATGTGGAAGTAAACCAGTGAACCTGGAGGAAACCCACTCAAGCACGGGGAGAAACACTACACCAGCAATACTATTTAATCATATTTTGTCAATATATGTAAATCAATTTCTCTTATTAAAGGAAGGAAAGGAATTAAATTCCAATTTTGTTTGTTGCAATGGAAACATATGACTGTGGCAACTACCAACTAATGAAATAATAATAATAAGCTGACATCATAGGCTGTTGTGTATTAACAGTAATAGGCCCAAAATGTACAAAGCATGAAAGGGTCAAGGTTTAAGGTCAAGACTTTACAGCTACATGTCTCTGAGCAATGACATAACAAAGGAGTAACAGAAGTAACTGAACACGTCTTGCCCTGTACACATTGATTCAATAGTGTTACTAATAGTTAGCAAGTAATAAAACAATCAAACAGCATGTCACTAATGTAGTTGTCCACCAATGAGTCAAGCCACTTTGGACTAATTACGTGAATTGATGGAGACAGGCGGACAGTTTGGCTGCGCTCGCTCCAGGTCCGGCATGCTGGCAGTTATAAGGTGATAAGTTACAGTTACAGATGATTTTTAACTACAACCCAACGACCAACCGAGCACCAACAGTTGGGTTGTCATCTGTTTTCAGCCTCAGTGACAGCGCGCTCTAATACAGTTTGCTGTCAACAGCACAATCCATGGCGTGTGAATTTACTGCACAATGTAAAATGCTCCTTTGATAGGGACACTAAATCTCCAGCATTAAAGTCCCAATTCATGAATATTTGCTTAGCCTGCTAGATAGAAACCCTACAGCGGCCCGAGTGTCGCATTTAGAGCTCATTTCGCAGAAGCTCGATATAAAATAGTAGAAACGAGAAGCGCACAGCAGCGAAGAGGCTTAGGCAGAAACACACAATTCTTCACAAACTTGGGGTGAGTCATCTCATCTCTGCCAAACACACGTCTCTCGCATCTTTCTCATCACTCTGGGTGGGGTACATCAGTCAAAAGCGCCCGCTCCGTAAAGCAGGCCGTATGCTGCTGCTGTAAACATGCTTAGCAGCAGAAGTCCAAATGAAATGACGCAATGTAGCTGGATGAAGGGAAATGGTCCGTCCATGATTTCCAAAAACGTACTGAGCAGCAGGGGTGGCTGATAACTCAAAAGTTTGGTAAATAGTACAGTCCATTAGACAGCTAGTCGATTAAATATTTATTCAGGGATCAGGGATAGCACAGATATGTCCATAAAATACAAAAACAAAAATAGACTTAAAAAATATATAAATAGCACATCAAGAAAAACAGTGCAGTCGTAGACACCTAAAGCTCAAGGTTTAATTTTTTTATCCTAGCAATTAGTGTATTTTCACCAGTATAAACAACAGATATTATTAGATTTAAATAATACAAAGTAACATGAATCTTATTTTTATATTTTTTTAACATTATATCTTATTTTGAAAGAAGTAGATCCTGCATGCTCCAGACATTGTATGAATATATTCAATTCCTTCACCTGCAATCTTGATTTAGCTTAATGAAGTTGGTTCCACAAGGAAAAGCTTAGAAAGGGTTAATTATATGTAACATATATGTCAAACCATAACTTAAAATAGTGTTTTGCTGAGTAAATAAAATCTTCCTCTCTAAAAAATTAGCTTTTTAAACATAATGTCCCCAAATGCACAGTACTGGAGTTCACTCATTGACTTTGCCTATATGCAAAGATTGTCATCAGCCTGACTAAATATATTCAGATTATACGTTAAGACTTGGATGTTTATATGCACACTCTACTCAACAATCTGCTGGAAACCTAAGTTATCATGCAAACTACAAGTCCAGCAGCAGCATATTACCTGGGTTTTCAGTTGGCTGCTTTTAAAGCTTTTAGCTTTGTAATACGCAGATTCAAGAAACTTCCATCTGTTTTTAATTTGCTCTACAGTTGGCATAAACCCAGCTCGCAAGCTTTGCGGCCATCAATCCCGCTAACAGTTTTTAAGTCTTTTAAAGTTGGGTGTATATACTTTGTCTCCTCTGCAAACCGGTTTCTGGCTTCCATCATGTTAAAACATTACAAACTTCCGTTAAGACACATATGTACATGCGCAACACGTGTTTAAACCTTTCCACTGTGGGCAGATACCGGACTTTAAACGGCTAATATTCTTTTATTTTAATGTATTATTGACTGGATACCCTCCCTGTCCAATCAGAGAGAAACTGTGTTCAGAATGGCCTCAATCAGACTTGCCTATGCCGGCTGAGGTGTGCATATGGACGCGTTCTATTCCAACTGAGCAATCAGTCGGACTATTAACAGATTATCAGGCTGCATGGAAATGTGGCTATTGTAGGCTATTCCTAAAATGGGTTTCTTCTACTTCTGCTTTACTGCCATCTAGCACCGCTAGCTGTGTGCCAATGACTAAACCCTACCAAAAAATAATCCAGAAATCAAGGGTCTTGCTTCAGTTCTTCAGTTTGCACCAAACGAGTAACTGGTCCAAACAAAAACAATGAATTTAACACGATTTCTTCAAAATAGCTCAAAACAGCCATTTGCAATTTTCAGTCTTGCAGCACAAGTCACTGATAATAATGGCAGAAAAGCAATAGCAAAGTATTTACCAAACGAACTGTGAAACCTGTGGAGACACCGGGCAGCTAGACTGACAGGATCCAAACTGACATGTAATTAAAGCAGTTGATCATAATAAAGTGGAGAATGCCACAAAAGCTCAAACTCTGAACAAACTAGATGTGAAAACAGTGCAATGCACAACACTGGCAAACATGGCTCTTCATGTCAGGGTTTAAGAAGGTGAGCTTTATAATGAGATATAGCAAGCCAATATGAAGCATGTAAAGATGGCCTTTATTTGTGTTTTCTTTGTTTAATGAGGACGCGCCTCCATTGACCAGACACCCCGGCTGAGCAGCAACAGCAGTAAGTACAATAACTCCTGGCACAACATTCATTACAGGCAGGTATTATAAATCAAGGGTGAAGTTTCAGGAAATCTAACAATTACGATGTGAGAAAGCAAGAAGCTGTCAGCAGAAGCCATGCAAATATCCCACACATCAGCATGATCCAAAACAAACAGATGGCCCGTTGGGGTGAGTGGCAGGTCAGCATATTCTGAGTCGAGTAACTACGACACAGGCTGATTCCTGGAAAACAGGCGCGAGTCTCTTATTGATATTCAGCCAGTGAGGCAGCGCTGCTCGACGGCGCTCTCAAAAACAACAGAAAGACAGCTTCTTGTGTGTGGTCGGCTCTAAGTGATATGGATGCATGACAACGATACATCCTTTCGACTGGTCAGGTCAGCGCACTGAATCTTTTATATGTTAATCGGATTCCCACAGTAAATTAGGATTGATCACCGCAGCTCGGGGCCATTGCCATCATCCAGGATCTAATCAGCAAGTGGGGTGGAAGTGGGGGTGAGGGTGGGGGGGGCGTGGTGGAGCCAACTGGGGCAACAGCCGTCCATAAATATAAACCATAAGAGAAAAGCGGCGAGCAGCCATAACGGTGCAGGGGGAAATCCGATTAGCCTCCACTCTCTCGGCAGGTGTGCTTTTAGCCCCCCACCTAAGCAACCTGCTAGCACGCAATGCTAAGACCTTCCTCAGCTATTGCCTGCCTCCAGTGGGGCGACTTGCTCTGTCCTTGCATCAGGCGGACGTTAGCGAGATGGTGCTCTCCTGGCAGTGATGGAGAAAGAAATGTAAGAGAGGGACCCTCGGAGAAACAAGTCGCCCAGGAAAACGTCTCCCCGCAGCGCTGCCTGTCATAAATTACACTGAATTAACGTGTCACACACTCAGACTGCACCACACACACACTCGCTCTCTACTCTCTCTAATTTCCCTCTCCTTCACATCCTGCCTAATGGATCTATTAACCAAATGGAGACAGGGGTAAATGGTTACACAAGCGGGATTGGGAGTTTGGAGCTCGTTGGAGAACGCTGGATGGGATGGCTCACGGTGGCTGATGATGCGCTGAGTCAGCCATTTTGTTGTTATGCTGCTTTTTTTTATTTTGCGCCTGTGTGTGTGTGTGTGTATGTGTGGCTGAAACTTAATGGAGCGGCAAAGTGATTGAAAATGAAATGATTGGAGAACTCCTAAAGGGACGACGAGTGTGTGTGTGGTGGGGGGGGGGGGGGGGGGTTGGGGGGGGGAGCGTGTTTAATGGCAAAACACACTCATCTGTCTGCAATGGCGTATAATTAAAGTCCAATTCTAATTAAGCAGCCCACGTTCGGGACGAGATACAGCGGCCAGGTGACTGCTGCCAGATCGGCTCGCAAAACACACACGTTCCCCAGTGAAGGCTCCTCGCACTCCTCCAGGAGCCGTCTCTTTCAGAGCCCATCAGTTCCATATGACAGTGGCCAGTGAACCCGTGACTGGTGGGAATTCACTGATACCCGCGTCGCTTTAAGAAGCTCGTCTCTGTGGTGCTCAAAAGCCCTTCTCACTTACCGATGGTTGTCACTGATAGCAGGAAAGATGCTAAGCGGCAGGTTCAAATGGCGCTCCCACTGCTACGCCTATCTCCCTGGCATCTCGGGCACCCACCCCGCACGCTCTGATAAGCTGACAGCATGGCACAAAGAGCCATGAACAGCTTATGGGCTTCAGTGTCCTGCTGTGCCTGTTAAAGCCACAGACTTCTAGAATGGAGCTTCCAGTATATGGAAAAGACTGTCCACAGTGCATTTCTTAGCTAGAATTCATGCAAAGACTATTGCCTGACAAGACCTAGTGCCTATCAAGCCTGCAAACCATGATACACTCAAAAACTAGTAGGGATGTAAGAAAATATTGAATATCGGGATATTATGTTTGGTGATACTGTATCAATTCTCAAAAACACAGCATTGATACACAGATTCCTGGCAGACAGTGAATCACTGTGTGTTGTGTTTAAACCTCTGACCGCTAGATGGCAGTGTTGTAATCCATTTTCAGCTCCACTCCAACATTAACAAGCAGCACAAGGGCGCAATGCTGTTGTAAAATTGGCAAACCTGTTTATATAGTGGTGTGTTTTAATAGTAGGGTTTTAAAAAATCACTATATATCACTGTGTTTGCAGAATCGCAATATATCGTGATAGATTGAATCGTGACTGCTGTATCACGATACATATTGTATCGCCAGGTTCTTGCCAAAACACAGCCCTAAAAACTATGTTGCAATGTATTACATTAACTCACACTGCCCAGCCCTGCTGAAGTCCCCTTTAACCACCCCTCCAGAGTAGTGACGCAATGTGGGTATGTCCATGCAGGGAATGCTAAACCGGACCACTATGCTCCCATCGTAAGGTTGAAATAAAAACATGAGCAGACGTAGCGGCTTGCTTTCCTTTCATAAAACCAAAGTGCGTGAAGAGTTAGTAGACGGTCATGCACCTAAGGTGCGACATCAATGGCAGTTTATTCTTTGCGCCTTTTCCCCTCTCTTTGGCTTTCAAGGCGAGGATCAAACCCACCCTGATGACACCTGAGAGACTGTGCAAATCACTCTCACACTAAAAGGCACTCCAGGGGATGAGTCACAGCTAAAAATACCCCAAACAAAGCACCTGTCTATCAGTCAGCAGAGCAGCATGTCAAAGAACGAGAAAGAAACTGGTTGCTCGAGAAAAAAAAAAAACGATGTCGATCCCACGTTTGCTTCTTCCATTATTCGGATTTCTTCGACACATTTGAAAAATCTGGAAAAGCACATGGTCGGCAAATTAAATTAGCGGAGCAGAATTAATTCATTCGAGCTCCAACTCAATCCACAGATGAGCTAGGTGCAGGTTTAGAGGTTCATTTATATACAGTATATTTCTTTTTCTTTTTATGCACGGGCTGGATTATTAAACGAGGGGGCCCACACTCCTGCTCCTGCGGGTCTGTTCTCTATGTACATCTGTGAAAGCCTACTGATTACTGCTGGTGCAGGAGAAGCCGGTTATGAGCTTGAATCCCACAGCTGTACTTTGCATTAATTAGCTCGTTCGCTATAACCCTTGAAGGCTCTCCGGCCCCGGCAAGCTCTTTAGACGCATTTACAGTTTTAAAAAATGCTTCGTATGGCACGCGGGTCCGTTAAGATTCCAGGCCTCGTAAAAACGGCATAATTTGCGCCCGCAACAACCAATTACGCCGAAGCTGCAGCTAAACTCGCAGGTTGCAATTTGCGTTAAGGACTGAAAGAGACGCGGACCTGAGGGGATTAGAGCGTTAGCGTCTTTTAAGCAAGCGCTCGCGAGTAACATGATTCGAAACACGGCCAGACAACAAGAGATAACGTTTTAGGCAAATGCGGCTCAGATCGTCACGCCAGCCAACGGCGAGAGCGCACAGCTCCAGCACAAAGAGGGACTCGCTAAGGTAAAACCCCTCTTACTGAGGGACAAAGAGAGGAGAGAGTGGTGGTGAAGAACAAAAAAGCTTTTCAAGGGTGTTCATTGTCTCAGCCCAAGTGGGGTCACGGGAGGTCCATGTTGAGCACGAAGGCCGGGCCTGCACCCTCAAAGTGCTTTCACCCGGCGTTGCGAGCGGACATCTCGGCAGGACAAAGCCCGGATTCATCCTGCGCAGACTTCACACGCACCTTTCACACACCTGCTTCACACATGCTTTTAAAGTATCAAATAGCAGTAAAGAAAAAACAACACCCCCGCTATCTGACAGACCAAACCCAAGCCGAGGCATGCATCGGAGACTTCAAAGTCAGTTCGGAAGACCTAAGGTATAGGAAACAGGAAAAAAAGGCAGGGAGGAAAACGTCTAGCCTGAACAAACAGCTCTTAATTGAGGAAAGTGTGATTGGAAGGCTGTGCGGGAGCCAGCGGGCCGTTCCAGATGGCAGGCTGTTATTTCACCGTGCCCTGCTAATGCAGCAGGATGCGACGGCGGTAACCTGAGCGCTCCCTGGAGGCTCCCCGCTGCTCCTCCGCCACGGTACTGGACTCAGGGCCACCACTGCTGCCACGCTGCCTAGCCCTGCTCACTCGCCTCCTTTCCGCGGCGCTCCGCAGGACAGCGTGTCAAGCTCGCCGCCAGTTCGGCGTTAGCTAACGGCAGCGAACGTTAACAGGCGCGCTGCTGGTTAACAGACGGTGGTTCTCAGTGGAGCACTGTGAACAAAGGGGGCCAGGCACCAGACGTGCATGGGTAATTGAATACTCACTTAAGCGTTCCGGGCCCCGGTATTCAAATACTCAAATCACTGCTTCCATCACAGAAAGAAAATATGGGCAAAAAAAAAAAAAAAAAAAGAAAGAAGAGAAAAGTCACGCCTGGCTACTTTGACACAGACAGCAATGCTGTTGTGACGTGCAAGTTATGCAACACCAAGCCTGCCTAGGGCGGCTCTACTAAGATTGAGGCATCCTGTACAATCGCTGGATTCAGCAGCAGCAGCAGCAGCAGGATTCAGGCTTAAGTGAATGTTAATAACGGTTGCTGTCCCAGCTCGAAAATGCTAAAAGTTCAGAGTTCAATTGCAGCAGGAAAATAAATTTGATGATACATTAATATCATAGTCATATCTTCTCTGTGGTTAATGGAATGTGCATTAACTAGGCACTGGAATATAGGGATGTCACAGTTAGACCATTAAACTCTACTACACGACTGAAAAATTCAATGATCGAAATAGTTTTAAACTGTAGTTATTCCATCAGTCCATGTTTCTGGTTTGTCCTTAATTAATAAGTTTGATTATTCATCAATATAATGGAGACATGTCTCAATCATTAATTATTTATTAATTATTCATTGATTCTAAATGAATTAATTAATCAACGGTGGTGCAGCCCAGCCTGAACATACACCAACATGAGAATCATGAGCTGATGCTGACATCATTCATGCCCATACCTGCTGAGGTGAGCATATACTGATACATATTTCTATTTACGAAATCTACATCTAGTAGGATCAGCATGGTGTAACGTTATTTTTCAAATGTCATGAAATGAATAAAAAATGCATGCATTTCAGAATTGTAGGCCCGCATCGCCTAAACATTCTGATCTTTTCAGTGATGCTGTAGAGTCTCATTTCACATTCCCTCTTTAATAAAGCAATTATCTGCCAACGCTATTAGGATTCATGCATGCAAAATCATCATGCATCCCTAATCAGAAGGTACATACTATGAAAAGTATGAGGAAGAAGGCACTAGAGATGTGGCTGCGACCAGCTATTCTTATATATCTTGAGTATTTTAAATAGTACAAACACATTCCAAAACACACAGGACAGCCATTTATGCTACCACCACTTCCCATCCACGAAACAAAGGCGAACGTTTACATCAACCGCACCGGCTAACGATCAGACCACATGGCAAGAAGTTCCGGACACCCGAGACGAGCGGTTGAGGTCTAATTTGTCGGAGTTGTAATGCACCGTCCTGAGGACAAAAATTAAAAAACGAGAAGCTTTGGCTGCCTGTGAACCTTTTAAGCCAACAATCTCGCATCAATTCTACTGTCTACTCTGTCTGTGAGAACAAGAGAAGACATGGGCATAAATAATTCAGGGCTCACCAAAGCCATAGATAAATAAAGCTACAATAAGCAGTTACATACTTCCTATGCTAATCTACACTCCGCATGAATGCAAAGCGATGCATTATTCAGTGCACCGAGACATTTAGACTTAATATCCAAGTGATCTGAACTGTTGCTGAGGATTTTCAATAACAGCTGTTTCATGCATCGTTCCAAACCTTCATAGGAATACCTTTACACAGGGATCGGGAAAGACAAGACTGGTAAAACATGACATGAGCAATCAAACAAGTTTGGATAGAGAGGAAGCATGCTGGCCTTAAGATGCATCACTTCATGTCCTAAGGTGTAGAAACCTGAGGAGAAGCTGCAGAAACTGAGAAAACAGCTGCATCTGCAGAACATCACGTAAACATGCAGATTGTACTTACTGTCAATATTCACCAACTCAATGACTTGACTACCCCATGGCACCATGTAAGTCATATATAGTTATTATTTTTATTATTGTTATTATTATTATTATTATTATTATTATTAGAATTTCAGTGGAGCTACCCCATAAGACTGCACTATAGAAATCTTCCATATGATGATGCCTAATGTACCACAGACTCCCACAGAAGCAGAATGTTCCCCGATTATGTAGTTCAGTGAAGCAAAGTCACCTTCTAAAAACTGACCAATATCTAAATCTGTGCTTTCCCACTGTCCTTCACAGTCCGGCTGTGCATTAAAATATCTCCATTCTTCTATGTCCTCAAAAAGAGGGAAAGGAAATGTAGGAAAAGAAGTCAAAAGAAATTCCAAAACATGCAGAACCCCAGCTGTCCCATCATAAAACAAACATGGAAACCAAATAAATAAAAAAAAAACATGTATATATAAAAGATATCACCCAAGCCGCCAGAACAAACCCAAACACACCTGTCCTATTTCCCCTTGTCTCTTTCTGACCTTCAGTTTGAAGATCTTCAAAACAGTTTTCCGAGATTACTGTGAATTTTGAGCAGTTACCTTTCCGCTTGCAAAATGCCAGATAACTACAACGTCCAAGGGCATGGAACTGTGTGCTATTTCAGTAAAGAAACAAGTCGGAAGCTGTTCTCCAGCCTGAGGAAAGTGCTTATTTTTCCATCTTGGTCACTGGGCAGAGCAACCAGACTTGACAAAGCCATGCAGAGGGCTATTATGAACTTAGATAATGATAGTCCTTCCGGTGTGGCATCATCAAAAGTTTGTTATCATGACACCTACAGACTGTAACAGAATGATGGTAAAACATAACTCTGGGGTAGACAGCCATAAGAGTGAAAATAATACCGTCACATGGAATCGAGAGGACATTACTTCATCCTTCATATGTTATTCAATAATCACATGGGAGAGAATAAAGTCTTGAATAACTGCTTAGCTTGTGTAGGTACAGGGGAGCTACAACCCAGCCACCATACACCACAAGAACCAGATTCCATTTTACATAAAACGGATAGAGATCACAGAGTGCATGGTGACTATCTTCTATTCTGGTATATTGGTGTTGCACAACAGTACAGACTTATGCTTTATGCTTTAGGCCTAGAATACATAAAAGAAAATAGCAGGGTCTTGACATGTGTTGGATGCTTCAGATTCTTTTAAAAGAAATAATGATTCGTTCAGAAAACCCTTTTTTTTGTCGTGTTAATATTTGCAGAAGCAGAACCGAACAGTTCAATGAAAACACACTAAAACAATCTCAAGCTTGTGAGATGCTTCTTCAGCAGGGTAGCCATTCTCAGGAGCACTTGAATAGCCCAACTATATAAACGCACACATGAATATCATCTGATATCATAACATATTCAGAAAACGTCATGATATCAAATCCTACCAACGCGAGCCAGCACTTGGAGGAGCACTCCTCGCCGTATATGGATTTCTGAAGTGTTATTAGTCCGTGCTGCAGTGTCGTGCTATTCTCTGCTCTTTCCGGGGATAAAACATTCCACTCATGCCAGAATACACACAATCCTTCAGAGTTATTGAAGAAAATCTCAGTGTAATTGTTTCCAATATTTCCCATCTCATCTGAAGGCTCCGAGGAAAGCGATACTCTGCAAATGGAGCAAATCCAAGCTGAAGCGCTCAATCTAGGTTTGTAAACCAGGGCAAGGCACCAGACGGGCTGTCAGTTACAACCATTCTTAAGTCTTACTGTATCACACGTCAACGTGCGTCATGTCGTTACTCTCATTCACACTTACAGAAAGTCCGCCAGGAAGGAGAACCTAATTGGCCCTCTACAGGCCTATGGGTCAGTCAATTAATAATTTGAGCGAGAAGACTCCAAATTGACCCAAA
The DNA here is from genome assembly GCA_021613375.1 of Megaleporinus macrocephalus. Taxonomy (NCBI): domain Eukaryota; kingdom Metazoa; phylum Chordata; class Actinopteri; order Characiformes; family Anostomidae; genus Megaleporinus; species Megaleporinus macrocephalus. Next base: position 27,243,105 of record CM038716.1, read on the forward strand.
AAGTGTGTCATCATCATCATCCCTAGAAAAATTTGATGTTTGAACTTTGCTTCTTTAGTTCTGTACTTGAACTACAAAGCTAATGAAGCTAACAAGCAACTGGAGCTTCAAACCGCATGCCTAAATCATTGCACACCTTCCTCGACCCATCGTGTGCAGTTGAGCAATCTCAAATACTCATGTGTATGAGGTTTCTGACATTGTATGATATACTGCTATCTTTTAAAATGGACATAAGTAAATCAAGTAGCTGAAATAAGCAGTAGCCATCCTCAAGCCTGGATACTGTTCATAACTGTGTACATTTTTCATAGATAACAGTATTTTACAGTGTTAGAAACCAGATAAGCAAGTCTAAGTCAGATTACTTAACCACACAATGTGGTGATGACTCAGGTATGTATTTTGCACAAGGCTAACAGGCACGGAATGAAGTTCTAACACGTAGCTACGTTAGCCTCTTAGCTGGAATGCCCATTACAGCTTTAACGCCAAAGTTCACCATCTGGCTGGTGACTATATCTTCAAGATGCTCTGCGGTGACTTCACTGAGGTGACTGTGTGCACTGGATGCTGAACGCCAGACAGCAGTTACTGGCACGGTGCGAGCGACCAGATGTATTTGTTTACATGCCTTTCCTCAGAGGAGAACTGCCTCTGCATTGCATTCAAAGAGAAACTTCCAGCACGTAAATTAAAATTGCATTTCAACCCCTCAGCACGCTGAGCTCCATTACTCTTCAATCACTTAAAGGTATGTGTGTCCGCCTATTTCGCTTGAATTATACCAGCAGCAGCAAATCTATTTTCCTCAGCAACATTTCACAATAAATAGAATCCAAAAGTGGTTGTTGTGACTTTGAGGGATCTACTGCTAGGCATAAACTGCAGTCAGTATTGTATCTCTCCCCAGGTATCCAAATGATAATGCATTGTTAATTTTGCAAAGAATGCCAAAAGTCAGCATTTTCCTTTAACCACAACAGACTGCTGAATAAGCACGAGCTCTGCCATCCCACTTTCATCTCAGAGAACGTAGCCTTCTTACGGAGGGAACTGCGCGGGGCCAGAGGCCGTACATGTCCAATAACAAATTTTCATTTTAATGAGTGGAAGTATATGAATATTGATGCGGATGTCAGATGATTCCGGCACGCAGAACAAGAAAGCAAATAAGGCAAACTGCTTAGCTACATAAAATGAATTCATATCCATCGGCTTGCTGCATTTGTACTGACATCGTTTTACAGTGTGACTGAGTTAGAAATTAGGATTTAATATAAACAGTTTTACAGCCGCCTGTTTAATAAGGAAAGGTAGCCGTGTGTACTGAGAAATGAGAATTATTGAAAGCCACTTGCATCAAATGTTTCACAGTTTCACAAACCTAATACAGTGATATACAACTTTTAAAAGATGAATTATTAATCTTTTGTAAAGTTTTATATCATTTTACTAGATTTGTGAAACTGAGAAACTTTTGATGCAAGTTTGATGTAAGAAGGTAGATTTATATTCATCCTACATTTTATTGCATATTTTCTTCTTGAACATTATGTGGGTTTGAGCAGCAAAAACAGTCATTACTATTTTATTTACATGACCATTTTGGATCATTGTTTGAATAAAAGTCTGGTTTTGTTAGGGCTGGATGCAAATATCCAGCGTTTCAGATATTTATTCATTGGGTAGGTACTTTGGGACTACAAAGTACTAATGTTTGGCGATTTCAAGAGAAACGTGTATGATTTAAGGTTACAGTCCATAACGCAGCTTCATTTTTAATTTACTAAAAACTGTACCAAACACGATTACAGGAGGGACAGCATCTCCAATGCTAACGACTACAAACACAGTTTTCTCTCTGCTCTACTCAAGAAAACCCACCACTCCACCCGTATTCCGACTATTCATTATAGAAGTTCTCGTACAAACGAACTGAAACAGCTTAAAATAATAATTTCTTCATTTTAAAAAATGTTAACTACTTGCAATGGAGAGTAGCGACGATGCAATGCATTTTATCAGCCTGTTCTTGTATTCAAACGCTTGCTCTATCGCTAATCCAGTGCAGTATTATCCACTAGCCTGACACTAAGAGAAGCTAGCAGAGGAATGTAGCGAGGTGAAGCTTCGCATATGCTGCTGTTAACTGTTGGAGGTCTGGAGCCCAAAAAATTTTTTATTAAGGACTGCCCCTTTTATTACTCTAACTTTAACACACTTTAACGTCGTTGTGCATAAGCAGGGCTGAACTGCTGCAAGCTTAATAAGTACATTAATAAGTGATTTTGAAACATACAAAAATAATGCTTTCTAAACATACTGTTTGGCAACTGAGTTTTCACAGATCATACAAACTCTGAAGTAAATGCTAAGTTTTACATTGTTAACTTTTTTAATTCTACACTTTAATTCTCTTTAACTGGATCAGTAGCTCAGGGAGCATAAACTCAAAAGAAAAAAATAAAGCACAAATAGGTTCAATCAGAACACTATGTTAATTTCCACATATGCATAAGCTTTGACAGGTTTAAGAAAGATGCTTACAGGCTGTTAAGACGTCAACATACTACCCTCTCCAGTAATTATTGTATACATGAACTGGCACATCCATCCTGGCTCCCTGGGCTTCTGATTACAATCTTGAGTGAACAGAAGATGGAGCCTTGCTGAGACACAAATCAAAGAGTGCACATACGCTGAGATGTGCTCAGAAGTCGGCCTTTTTCTCACAGCGATCTGAAAGCCGTTTCCCTTTGACGTGTCCTGACCTCCACCCTAGCCAGCTTACATCTCTTCAAGTCAAGTGTTTTCTCTTATCAAGGCCGGTGTTTTTGCAAAGACTTGGGATTAATGTGGCAGAAATGTTTACGAAAACCAAAAAGTGTATGTGTGGATAGAATATGCCCTCAAATAATATATGAGATGTTTAATGATGTTTAGTAATATCTAGGAATATGTTTTTACCATATAGGAAAACACAAAAAGATATAAACACCCTCTGTCAAAGCAAATGTTGTTTTCCTCAACGTGTCAAACTGAGCAGTAAGTGTGCGCTAAAATGTGTAGAACTGTGTTTCCTGTCGAGGACGTAACGAGGATGTCAAATCAACAATACAGTCCATAGTATTTTTCCATTGTATCCCAAGAAAGCAGTTACAATGTAGGTTACTTCCAGGTAGACTGAAGCCCTTGGGGGACTGCTTGTCTGACTGATATATAAAACCCACCACTCCACCCGTATTCAGACTCTTCAATATAGAAGTTTTTGAGTATATTAACCCGAAACAGCTCAAAATAATTATTTCTTCATTTTAAAAAAATGGAACTACTTGCAATGGAGAGTAGTGACAATGCAATGCATTTTAGCCACCCTCAGCCACCCCGGGGTGAAGCTTTGCATATGCTGCTGTTAACTGTTGGAGGTCTGGAGCCCAAAAAATTGTATTTGAGACTTCCCTAGATTTTGTTACTCTACCTTTAACACACTTTAACGTTGTTGTGCATAAGCAGGGCTGAACTACTGTGGGTTGAATAAATACATATATGTGATTCTTGACACATACAAAAATAATCATTTCTAAACAGGCTGTTTGGCAACTGAGTTTTCACAGATCATACAAACTCTGAAGAAAATGCTAAGTTTTACCTTGTTAACTATTTTAATTTCACACTTTCATTCTCTTTGAATGGATCAGTATCTCAGTGAGCATAAACTCACAAGGAAAAAATAAAGCACAAATAGGTTCAATTAGAACACTATGTTAATTTCTAGAAATTCGTTTTTACTATATACTAAAGCGCAAAAAGATATAAACACCCTCTGTCAAAGCAAATGTTGTTTTCCTCAACGTGTCAAACTGAGCAGTAAGCGTGCGCTAAAATGTGTAGAACTGTGTTTCCTGTCGAGGACGTAACGTGGATGTCAAATCAACAATACAGTCCATAGTATTTTTCCATTGTATCCCAAGAAAGCAGTTATAATGTAGGTTACTTCCAGGTAGAGTGGAGCCCTTGGGGGACGGCTTGTCTGGCTGATATATACTGAAATACCACTGCGGATTCATCATGTTGCTTCAGATTTTGATTCACCGACTCAAGCCATGCAGAAAATAGTACTTTCGGAGCATTTGTTTCTATTATCTCATGCATTTTACTGATGCCTTTTAAAGGGTCAGAATAGATGATACTCTCGGTTAACAATAACGCCTTTCCTTTAGGTTGTGCGTACATGTGTGTGTGTGTGCGTGTGCTTGCTTGAGTAAAGACGATGCCTTTCAAAACGGAATTCCGTGTGATTTCCAGCATTGCCCTTTAAGGTTCAAATACAGAAAGTGCTGTTCTTCCATCTTCCATAGACAGAGCAACATAAGGTTTCAATGAGCTTTATAGAGACTGCAAGCATGGCCTCAATCTGGAGTCCGGAACATGTGCAGCATGTAACATGCACCAGTGATTTTTATAATCTGGAGCTGCCCACAGACTGAAAGATGGGCGAGGCTCTTTTCTCTAAAACAGGTGGGTGATTTTCCACTTCTGTGGAACCCTATAGAGGCTCGGGGCAATACAGAGCTTACAATATAAGTGGTCATCTGTGCCTATAGATGAGCGTACATGCAAGGCCTGCACAATAGACTGTTTGTGCAAGGAATGCTTTGGCAGTTTTCCACTTACCCCAGATGTAGCTGATCAGTCAGGTCATTTTTGGTGTTCAAACTTTGTCTTTGCCTTATAGCTTTAGCGCTGGGACTACAAGACTAACATTCCTAATAAATTAAGCAATGGTCACTCAAATCTTTCTGTAAATACATCCTCAACACTGCTTTCAACCCACTCAAACTTAAGATTGTGCAGACTTGTCGAAGTGGTCAGACTGTAAACTGTGAATTGAATAGAACCCTGTACATGAACGCAGCAGGCAGCCACTTTTGACAACAGGTGTTGTGCCAAATTCACGACTACTGTTTTGTGAATAGCTGTTTTGAACTTAAGGGATGCATTTCTAAATAAAAACACCAGAAATTGAGAATATAATTGCGCATCTCTGTGAACGTGAAAGGGACTCGGATTCTGTGGGGAGTCAGGTTTTGGCACAGCGAGTGCTATTTAAAGTGGCTGACTGCAACGTTTAGCTATCCTGTGAAGTTTGGCTCACAAAAAAAGTTCACAATACATAATTTGTACTAAACCACATTGACAACTCTGTGCAACCTTAATGAAGGGCTGTACTTACAGAAAACATTAAGGTTTCTATATGGCTAGTTTGCTATTTTAGCGCCGTAGCTTCATCTGAGATAAGTAGAAAACTGTGTAGAGTTGATCTTAATACATAGCTATATAACAGGAGTATTTAATTAGAATTAGGTAACGTCCAGTTAGAAGAGATTTCCTCAGGCCAAGGTCTGGACCGTCATCATTTCTAACTTGTTTTATGATTCCGTGCCATATCCTGTATACTGAAGTAGCCTAGTATCAGCATAACATCAGCAACTGAAAGTTCAGTATATTTCAGTAAATGTACTGTTTAAATGATGAACTGAAACAAGAGCTACATAAAAAAACAGAATGCTTTTTAAAAATTAGCATCTTGAAGTGTTTATATAGAAAGTAAATAAAACGTGCTTCACAAATTGACATGTTGGTTTTACAGAGTGGTATTCTCCAAAACTAGACGAGCAAGTTCATTCCATAACTGTTCCTGGTTAAACAGTCAGTTTTCACTGTTAACTTATCTGTTTTTAGAGCATGTTATTCTTTCTGACTCGCTTTAGTCTCCAGCCACTGCTCCTCGTTTCGTATCTCGCCTGTGTGCGTGCCACATGCCCCAGTGAGCACAGATCTGATTGGCTGAGGAGCATCTTCGGTGACCTTACAGCACACGTGATTGGTCTGTGAGCTCACTGTGCCGTAAAGACTAGAAAAGCTCCGCCTCTTAAAATAAACTCAGTCAAAATTAAATCATTCTCAATAATTTATCAGTTTGGGTCCACATTGGACAACGTCTGGGTCCGGAACCAGACCATGGCCCACCTATAAGTGACCTCTGCTATATAATAATATGGTAATATATATGATGTACTGCCATCACACTGTGTAGCAATAGCAGATTTTTTAGTGTACGCCAATCAAAGTATCAGAATGCATGTCCTGATCTTATTTCCCCATCAACTACTTTAGCAATGAGCAATAGCTTTCTTTTCTACCAATTTTTCCCAAACTTTCTAACAAAAGTGCTCCAAACCTCAAATACTTTCATCTGGACCCTCTAGCCCTTCTAGGATGGATACAGGTCATTCAGTAAAGACTGTTGCTGAAGGTGAGATTAGTCTCAAATTCTTGGAAACCCTGTAAGCTACAGCTGCCTTAAAGCCTGTTATATTCCCTAAGTGTTTTTGTCATGCTAGAGCTGAGCCATGCTGGATTTGATGCACGGGTCAAACAGCTGAGATCTCGACAAGATCCTGCAAGTTTTAAGCTACAAGCATGACCCAATCCAAACGTAACGTGATCAATGTTACATACAGCATCAAACACATTTACTTGTTTTAGACTCAGAGTTAAAGATCAGATTTGAGTTTGTTTACTCCAATCACAACTCTGCCTCAAGGGATGCAAAAACCAGGATCAAGTCAGAGCACTGTGTTTTGCCTCTTGGCATCAAGTTACATCTAGACCAGCCTTTTAGTGTAATCTACACACAAAGTTCTCTGCCTCTACTTAATGTATGATCTGAAGTACTTTATTATTGAAATATAGGTCAAAACCTTTTTGGGTGACAGTTCTGTGCAAACCATTGGCGAGGCTACTAGGCAATATTTCAGTCTTACCCAAATAGAATTATTACCCATATTTCAGCACTACAATGAATGTTACTCAGTTAGTCATCCCAACTGGAATATTAATTATGAATAAAATAAAAAGACACTTGCATTCCTGCCCAAAATGAAATCTGGGCAAGGATCCCATGCAGTGGCACAATCGTCCACTCCAACTGTGGATATGATAAACAGAGAACAATCTCAACTTGTATGGCATTATTTTGCCAGTGTCTATTATCCAGCACATTACTATGCTCTTAAAGGACCTGTGTTCTACACTATATGTATGTACCAAAACACAGATTTTTACATGGCCATTAGAAGTAAGTAGGCTGATATTTTGTTAACATGCCTGTAAAACTGTTGCACCACTAAAGACTTTTAACCTGCCTAGATAGATCTTCAATGTAAATGGGTGCAGTTGAACTTCTGTAAGCAGACATATGTAAATGCATAGATTTTTGTGACATCCCAAAACACTTAATCCAAATATCCATTAATTTCCATATACAAACAACTTGTATGGCATTATTTTGCCAGTGTCCATTATCCAGCACATTACTATGCTCTTAAAGGGATGGTGTCCTACACTTTTTGCTATGTTTTATTTTTCCTTTTGGATGTTTAGCTATATTTATGTACCAAAAATATTAATTTTTACATTAGGGATGTAAGAAAATATCGAAAATATTGAATATCGGGATATTTTGTTTTGTGATACTGTATTGATTCTTAAAAACACAGTATCGATACACAGATTCCTGGCAGACAGTGACTCATTGTGTGTTGTCTTTAAACCTCTGACCACTAGATGGCAGTGTTGTAATCCATTTTCAGCTCCACTCCAACATTAACAAGCAGCACAAGGGTGCAATGCTGTTGTAATCATTAGCAAACCTGTTCATATAGTGGTGTGTTTTAATAGGATTTGAATAATCACAGTATATCACAATTTATCGTGATATATTGAATCATGACCGCTGTATCACGATACGTATTGTATCGCAAGGTTCTTGCCAATACACAGCCCTAGTTAACATGCCTGTAAATCTGTTGTACCACTAAAGACCTAGATAGATCTTCAATGTAAATGGGTGCAGTTGAACTTCTGTAAGCAGACATACGTAAATGCATAGATTTTTGTGACATCCCAAAACACTTAATCCAAATTTCCATTCATTTCCATATACAAACTGCAGGAAATGGGAAATAAATGAGATCATAATGGCTCACTAATGCTGTGAGGTAAAAATCGGAGAGAAAAATGATGGAAAACTATTTTTGTTAAACGCCAATTTACTTGAATGATTTCGCTTATTTTTGCCCCTTGTGATGATCCACGATGCCAAATCCTAATCGCTCAGTGAACTTTGCTCGTACATTGTTCTGGATTACTGCCTTAGTGCATGAGTCTGAATCATGGCACAGTAGGTGGGTGGAGAGGCCAGAGACAGAGACATGGATTAAAAGCGACGTGCTCTCTTTCATCAGGACTGCAGGAAGATGATCCATTTCAGCATGGAGATTTTTCAGCCCGAGCTCCAGGAGAGGAGGAGCGCTCTGGGGACTCATTCCAGTCTCGCCTTGCGGGGGGATGCATCTGCTGCAGGAGGGCTCTCTATGCTGCCTTGCACGCTATTCTGTTTCATCCATATTGCAGCGAGACGAAATTCATGGCTGGTTTAGTTGTTTTAGGTTTGGTTTAATAGGTTAATGGACATAAGGCCCTTAAATGGCTAGGAAAGGATTTACAGCACATTGTGTTGCCCTTGTGTTTTTGTTTTATTTTTTTTATCACCTCAGTCTGACCTTTTCTGATCTGATTTATGAATTTAAAAAGAAAAGTGACCTTTTCTTATCCGTCATAAACATACCTATCCAAATCGGCAATTAAAGTCATTAGCGTGATTAATGTAAGCACAACGAGTCTGAGAAACGACGGCAGCTTTGATAAAACCTGACAGTCTGAAGTCATGGCTGTGTCAAAAGGACAACAGGTTGCTGTACGCATGTCAGCGTGTAAACACCAGCCTCAGCTCAGCGAGGTGTGTGCAGTCAGGAGCGACACCTTCCCCCACCTACCCACACATGCACACACACATCACGCTCTCCATTTCTGTAAAACACTGCTGGTTTACGCAATACTGTGTAAAACTTTAAAGCCAATAACTATGAGATGAACTGAACTGAAGAAACAAATCAGCTGGAGATAGAACATGATTTAAATATGTAGAGATAACATATCTATAACCGCACCTGGTAGATCACCGAAACTGTGACCATCAGATAAACCACCCATAAATCTTTCATCTTTGGGGGACAGAATAACATCTAGTTCCAATCTTGCTTCAGAGCAACAGCTGCTTCTGTCCATCCTCATCGTTACAGGTCTGAAACACCGTGTAGATGTCAAGCAGCAAAATATGCTACATCTCCTGCTGTTTTCAGAACAATGGACCACTGCAGAGTCCAGACCCCAGTGTAACTAAATATGTTTACAACCAACTTCTAAGACTGAATTTACATTTGTGGACAAACTAAAAACACAGAAGAATGACTAAGAAGAATGGAAGCTGTAATAAAGGTAGGTGTGGGCAATATGACAATGTTATATGTCATAATAAATCATGTCACACGAATAGCATAACTCAGAAGACTACAGAACATAGACAAGATATATATTTTATTACAAGTGAGCATGACTAGGCCAGTTTATTGGGATTTAATGCAGACTGTCTTATAATTATACAATAAGCAGTTTCATACTGTATTAGAACACTACAGGTTCTAATGTGTCTGTTCAATTTTAGATATACAACAAATTATGAAGACAATGTCATGATATGATATTGTCGCTGTCCAATAAAAAAAACAAGTCTCTCCAAAATGCCAACTTTACAGGAGAGGCCAAAAACTGTCTTTACTTTCTATGTAAGTTAATGGAACCAGAATTTTTTTCAAGTGATTTTGGAGCATTTCCATTTGAGCTTTCATCATGAAGTTCTTAAACAACGTAAAGGACAGCTGCTGGATTCATATGATTCCCAAAAATAAAAATCAATAAAAATGGAAATATTTTTTTTTCTTTGGATAGCAACAATATTTTTGCCATATTGCCCACCTCTAGGTAGGTAGGTGACTTTGTGAATATGACCAACATAGTGTGAGGGCATAAACCTCAGCAGGCAGTCTGTTAACGCATCTAATCATGCTGTTATAAAACTCATGACTAAACATCTCTTTGCAGTGCTCCAAAAAACCCAGGCAGACTCCATATTTTGAATCAGTTGAATATAGCAAGATTTTGTCCAGTAGATATAGATTTGTTTGGTAGCAACATTGTATGTGAAGTAAAAGTAAAGTAAAAGAGTGTTTACATTATTTTTTTTCTCCTAAAGTAGTCAGCCAAACAATCCCCTTACAGTTTAAGAACAGAATTTTTAACGCACTATATTTTTGGAGTAGCTTCTTTAACACTGTGAACTGGTATGGAGCCTTTGCATTAGCTGGAGCTTCTCTAAAACTCACACCTCACATTCACACAATATAAAAACATGTTCATTAAAGGCCTTTATGGAACCCAAAGTGGTTTGTTAGCACCTTCCCAGCACTCTTATTTCAAGAGCGCACATTATGACAAATTAAATACAGAACTGCTTAATACTGAGATCCAATAGTGGCAGCAATGGGTTGGTAATGGGTTAATACTGGTAGATGGCTTCAGTAAAATGAGAATTCCCCCTACTCAGTCTCTCTCTTGCTCCATAGCGAGTGCTTCTATTACTTATTCAACAATGGCCATGTTCTTCCATGTATTACACAACAACTGCAAAACACTTGATCCTTTTGCATCTATGGGTACAAAATTTAGTGCTGGCTATCTTACACATCCACAGTTCCATAAATATGGCTCCATAAAGATCCTGTCGGTGTGATGCTTCTATAACATCACTTTAAACACACGCTTATTCGTATGGCATTCGATTCATATGAATTCAGACTTTCACTTGTTAGGCTTTGAAAGCCAACTCCATGGCCATAGCAAGTATAGCAAGGCAAGGTTAATGTCCTCCAGTCAGCTATATTACTGTGATATATCTCACTGCCCCGATGACCACATTTAAAGATGCTTAATATTTAATTTACAACATGAATTAGTGTGCAGGAGAGTGCTCGGGGCCTCCAGATAATGCGTCTCTCCAATATCCAAGCAGCACGTTTTTAGGCACAGCTTAGGTTTTGCATTGCTCGCAGGCTCAGTCTGGTCACTCAGCGCTGCACGCTAAAGCCAACAACTATCGGCGTCTTCACTATGTTCAATCAAGTCAAATTGCAGGTTATGGGCAAAAAAAAAGAGGTGCAGAAAAGGAGAAAGCCAGTGATTGGGCAACTCCTAGGCCTCCTTTAGCCTTTACGCAATATTGCGGATGCATTTTATTTATCAGACAAGTGAACCTCAAGGATGGCTTGTTCAGCCAGTGGCGGCCAGATTTCGCTTGTTAGGCTTTTAAAGTATGGCATGATATTCCCTGCCGTATAAGCAGTCACGAAAAAGTCACTTTGCCAAAGGGAAGCAGTAGGAAACTTTGTCTGCTGCGGCGTGCCAGACATAATCACCGGTTGCATAGCCGTCCACAGCACCCCATCAAACTCCCTGCGCACTGCTGGTGCAGCCTACACAAGGTGACGTACATCGAACCAGCTCAGACAAAGGGTTTACTACGCAATTTACATACCTCTGAGCGCTCTCCTCGGTGTTAGTGTATGAATGTGCTCATCCTTCATATATTTTTAGCACCTTGAAATAAAGGAATGAATCGGAATGAATATTAATAACCCCATTACTAACCCCATTCTGGGCCTGGCATTTTTATTAGTCAATTTTAGCAAGTTTCATGGAAATGGATTTTGATACAAATCCACTGACACTGGTCCGTTCGGTCGTTTCAGTTTTTTTCCCCCCTCTTCTTTACTTTGCTCGGGTTTCGTGTGGCAGAAGAAAAACGAGCTACAAAATGTTAAATGGGTCAGAGGGACGTAATACATTCAACATCACTCTCCGACACCTTCGTCATGGCATTATGCGGCGTAAAAAGTAGCTAAAAGCACGTGTTGTTTGCCTGTGATGCTCAACCCAACCTGTTATGATTCAGCTCATTATGAACAGAATCATCTGCTCTCATTTCCTCGCTGATTAAACAGACAAGAGTGGTATATTATATTTTTATGAAAGAAACCTTTCCTCTTGTTTTTTTTCTTCTTTTTTTCAACGCATCAAAGCTTACATAAATGCACCGTTTAATGGATCCGCCTCTGTGTTCCATGGAAACCTTCCTGGAAACCTCTTCTGCTTCTAGGTTCCATCCAGAACAGGGTAAATGAGTTGAAACGTGAATGCGTGAATGGTGGTTTCGAGGTGTGTGGTCTTGCGAGGTTAATTAGAAAAACCATTAAATCAACTGCACCTCAATGTAAACAGAACTAATTAATTGATTTCAGCTCGTTCAAAGTTATGCACGTCATTGCATTCATGTCAGGTTTGGAGGCAATCGCCATGAACGCTGATCACTTTCCCAAGCTTTTCTATTTGTTCTGTTTAAACACTATTCAATACTATTGACAGAAATTAAAGCTATGCATAAGTAATCATGAGAATTAACCTTGCTTAACCTTCTCAAAGAGCGGAGAAGCAGCGAAAGCCGTTCTCGGTTTACACCCTAGCAAACAGGACGAGGCTGGAAGACTGCTCTGCATTACAATACTGATAGTTTCCTCTTCACTATCAAAAATAAAGGCGCCAGGCACTTTGTAAGCACTTCTGGCTTCTTGGAGAGCCTTTAAACGAATGGTTCTTCTGGAGGCTCTGGGTTTTTCTTCCTGGAGGTCAGAGCCAATAGCGATTTCTCAACCTTTCGTTTCAGGACTGTTCTTTCAGGATCTGGTCTTGGTTGGAAGCCGTTCCCAGCTGATTCGGGAACATTAGATGGGCGCGACTGAGTCACTTTGCTTTTCGGCTGACTAATGCTAACGCTTGCTTGTGGCTCCTGCTAAAGCAGCAGCTACAGACGAAGCAGATTTATGTTACATCTGTCCTTCACACACACCTTCCAAGGTAAGAGAAAATGAATGCAATAACAGTTAGTTGCTACACGATGACACGGTTGTCAACATTCTCGTTTTATGCTGAACAAAGGACAAAAAAAAACCAAAAAAAACCCAACCTCAAAGATTATCATCAGGTTTCTATGGGACCACAAGGGCAGCGTGTGCTCTTTTCACACAACTTATATTTTCCCAAAATATGAGCGGCAGTGGACACACAGATCTAAAGCTTGTTGAGCTCATTAACACAAACAAAGTCTTATGAACTTATGGAGCCAGTGAATGCCTATTAGGCCAACATGGTGGAAATGCCTGAGTGTGTGAGTATTAACTGAAACTGAAACTGTTTGTTCGTAGGTGATCTAAAAATAGAACAGGGTGGGCATTTCAATGAAAATCAGCAGATTAACTGCAGACTAATGGGGAATTAGCTAAATGGGGACAAAATGCACAGTTTCAATTACTCCACGTGTAGTGCAGTCCTTTCTTTGAACTCAAACGCTGCAAATCCAGGACTTAAGGAAGACAAAAAAAACACATTCAAACTACAGCATTTGTCAACTAATTAACACCCTTATCTCGAATCTTGAGCAAACTGCTTAACATCAAAGAGGTGCGATTTTACACCTTGCCGCACAGGAGTCATCCTGCCTCTACTGCCTGCAAAGAAGTCATTAAATCAAAAGAAGCCAGAACAAAGAGCAGCCATAAAGAAGGAACAGCAAGTACAGGCGATTCACATCCCCTTTGATTCTGCCTTGAACTTATAATCAAGAGTAATCTTTTCCTCCGACTATAATATCAATGCTTATACAATATATTCCGCACATACTGACATGGAAATGGTCTAAAATGTTTTAGAATTGCAGCCTCAAACTAAGCAATACAATAATCCAAGGAAACTGCTTTCCTCAGTGATGAATGCCGTAATACGGAACTGTGAGAAGTTACGAGGCACAAGCAGCTAGTGATCACCGAATCTGTAAGTCCTGCTTGGTAAAAAAACATCCACTGTTATTTCACTGTTCTCATTTTAATGCACTGGAAGAGATTAAAAAACATGTTATATAAACTTATATTGTAATTTTGAATTTGCTTTTAATCGACATGCAGAGTTTATGTTGGAGTTATATACTGTCACTGCCCCCCCAAAAAAATCTCCACAATGGCAACTTTTACAGTAGAGGACAAAAACTTACTTTCCTTTCAATGTAAATCAATGGAACCAGAATTGTTTCTAAGTTGTTTTGGAGCATTTCTATTGGTCTGTTTATGAAATTTCATGAAATTTCTACACAGAATAGACAGCAGCAGCTGCACTCGAAGGATGTAGAAAAATTAAAATCAACAAAAACTTCTTTGGATAACGACAATATGCATCTGTAGCTTATCAGTGAAAATGTTGCTGACAACTAGTTTTTTTCGTGATCTCCTAATGATAAGACAAATGTTTACACAGTTGTGCCACCATAGAACCCAGCATGAGGCACTCCCTGCTTAATTACATACACAACATACAAATACAGACTTCAATCTGTACACACAACAGTTACATGGTTAGTTTCACAGAACTACATAATACACAGAAAATATATTCACAAACATGACAATAAAATGTTTACACACACAAAAAGGTGTAAAGTAGTGTTCCTAAGACTACATGACCTCTAGTAAAGCTTGTCCTGACAAGAGATATAACCCTACATCACTGCTTATTCCAAAGGACATCATCTGCCATAAAGGCCACTTTAGCTAACGTCAAAATGAGTAAATGCAGCCTTTATATTGGAGGATTCTATTTGAAATAATCACGTATATTTGTTTTTTTCTTTATTACATTCTATTTCTCAGTACTTTACTGTAGAGTACTGCTCATAAGACTACATGACACCTATATAAGCTTTTTATGGCAGGTGACATAAACCCTAGGTCTGTGCTGTGTTTACAAATTTGGACCAACCTTTGCTAAATTTGATGTATTTTGGAAAAAACATGTATGTAGGATTATGTCAGCTGGTTTAATGAAAGGCTTATGTAGGTGTCATGAGCAGTCTTATGAGCAGTAGGGGTGTGCCATATCAAATCGTAAACAATAATATCGCCAACATTTTTTAATATCGTGAACGATATTATACCCTGAAATATCATGCCATATCACCCATCCCTAATTATCACATCAGGGTACTACTTTTACTGTTTTTAGCAAAACAATTCACACTTTTCTCATTTCCCATCATATATCTAGTAGAGACAGATCTTATCTGTCCAGTATCATTCACTTTACTTCAGTTCTGGATATATGGAGATATTTGGAGTGCATTATTTATTATCGTAACATTCTGGATCATTGTCTTCTGTTACAATCTGATGAAAATTCTTGTATTTTTTATCATCTCAGTTAGCGGTGTGCCATATCATATCATATGTATCTGTAGCAGTAGTGTATTCTTGAAATATTTTTTTTAGTCAATGTTTTGTCATATCACCAAGAGTATCGTTATCGCAAAAAAACGATATCATGATATTTTTGTAGGGCCATATCGTCCACCTCTAATGAGCACCTCTAATCACATCACTTTAAACAACTGTGTTTGTTATCGCAATGATTAAATGATACATACATGTTAAAAAAAATTAAATTCCCAATTTTAATCCCTGTTTAACTGAAATATACATTTAGGCAACATACAGCTAAATATACATTCATACCATATACAACTGAAATGATATTGGCTGATATTATTGGTTATCCGGAGTTTTAGCCCCCTGACGTTAGTAAGCAGGATAAAAGCAATGAGAACATAGAAGAACAATTTTTTTCTACTCCCTGAAGAACCTTTTACAGGCTTTTTGCGGAGTCATTATAGTAATTGAGATGTGTGAGAGTGAAGAAACTGAAGTTAAAAAAAACTTTTACACCAATTAAGAAGCGTGTGTTCGAGCCAGGCAGTGTTTATTTTTAAGACAGGGTAGACATACGTTAGCAGCTGTGTGCTTAATTTAATCCACATGTTTAATCATGTACACTTTGTAGCCTAATCCAGTCTGTGAACGTCTTTGTGTAGTTAAACCCTGTAACTGTAGTGAATGACACATGAATGCACTCAAGCAGGACCAACACTTCCAAGAATAATTTTGCCGTAAAAGAAACCAGAAAAAATTTAAAAACTAAACAAAAAAGGGGCATAAATTAAACCAGCCGAGCCTGCGTGCTGTTAAACACCTGAGCACCTTCTCCCAGAGCCTGATACACACGCTGCGGTCAGTTCTGCCACTCGTAGAGCCAACATTATTTTGCAAATAAAAATGGAACACCCAAACAGCAGAGCGCTCTTCCTTTAAAGGTCATTCCTCCACGCAGGGATCAGCCTCTCTGCACTGGGAAAAAGTGAGAAGATAAACTCTTCTGACAGCAACGATGCATAATGTATGGCTGAGCTTTTAATAGTTCGGTCTGCGCCAGAGAAACATAATTATATTGTTCAATACATCTGTGCATGAGACCACTAGGAACAGAGAGGGACTTAAGATGCTTAGCCGAACTTCCCATTGCTGCTCATTAGCTAAATCGTTTCAGGCTAATCAACAGCACTTCTAATAAGCAGAGAGATCTGAATACAGCGCCTGAATGCTTGTTTAATAACTCTGTGGACAAACTTCTCAGATGACTGTCTTTGATAGATTATCCACTGTAGTGTTTCACTTGACCATGACAAAAGGGATTCCTACCAACAAAACAGCACTACTATTTTTTTACTAATCTCACTGCTCTGTATGAATCCATACTTAGGGAACTAATATACTGAAAACAATAATAAAATCTACTGCTAGAGAGTGTTTTAGGAATTAGGGTGATGCCCAGTACCTCAACAAAAGATCCCTAAAAGATGGACAGTAGGGTTTTCATGATTACTCAAATACTCAAGTTGATTAAGCAGTTTTAAGTTGTTGATGAGTTGGCAGTGATTGGTAGATACTGCACATAATCATATTAGTATAAGAAGATAGAAGCTTTAAAGTAGTGACTCTGACTAATATTAAGTTATGTATTTATTATACTGCAGACAACCATTATATTCATATTTGGTACTGCACCTGTAACCTATTACCAATGTAACACTTCACTGTAATGCCAATATACAATTCTATATATACAATCTTATTTTTTCTGAGCTTGTGGCTAAGATTTCTGTTATGATTATTTTCTGTGATGATTTAGCTTAATGTCACTTATTTTGGCCAAGAAGACCAGAATATCATTGCTGTCCAAAGAAAACCAAGTATCGCCAAAATGACAGCTCTATAGAGGCGGGCCACAGCATACTTTACTTTTGGAGCATTTACTGTGACATTTCTGCGCAACTCATCAATTCTTACACAACAGCAGCCACTGCGTTCAAATGATGTACAAAAATAAAAACCAACAAATAAGGGGATACATGTTTTTCAGCAACTATACACACTTACATTTAGATTAGTGTCCCAGACTGGGAAACAGTTTGTTGTGATTTTACAGCACACTGGTGTTAAGTTGCTTCTGATTGGTCTTATACATCTACAGGCAGTTTGCAAGTTATTCTACCATCTAGTCATATTCTACCACTAAGGCCAGATGCTGTTGCTGATGTAATAGCATTAGTCTTGTGATTTTAAAACGATTTTGATGCGATTTTGATATAAAACCCATTCATATTTCAGCCCTAAAGCATGCAAAGGTTTGGGGTCCCTGGTCAAATGATTGTTAAATGATGTTTGTTAAAATGACATGTAAGCCAATATAAGGTAACACATCCTCTACAGAGATTACAATGCACACATACTGTATACATGCTGAGAATGTCATACTGAAGGAAAACAACTAAATGTAAAAACTTGGCCTTTGCTACAGTTATGGCACATTTTATATTTTATGTTTCATTTTTTTAACTGTGTTGAAAAAAGTTACTTATAAATTATACCTAAATTATAAATATATGTGTTATAATTAATAGAATAATATAAACTGTCTTTTAAATTTTGCGGGAAAATATATATAATTAAGTTTGTTCCCTGTGGAGTATGCAAGTAACTAATAGTCACTCTGAAGCCTGTAATTTGCCAGGGAGTATTTAAACTTTTGCACATGACTCTATAAAGGTTAATGATTCAGCATGGGTTTCATTATTATCAGACATGTTAACAGAACTTTCATTTCTGTGCATCGCTGATCATTAGTTGAAAGTCTGTATGATGAAAATGTGTAATTTATGTCATTCTTACAGTAAGAAACCAAGTCTGATGGACACAATCATTTACATACATTTAGCCACATACTCATATATTATCAAGAGAAGAAAAAAAACTTCCAGGAGTAAAAAACATCCAGCAAAGCTTTAATAAAAAATATAAGATATAAATAAGATAAAACTGTTGATCAATCAGCCCTGTCTACGAACTGTGTGGGTGCTGCTATTGAGCAGTTTGATTGACAGCTCTCTGTCCAACATTCTGAGTGGCAGTCTGCTCTGCCACTCATACAGAACCAAAACTATTATCCAGCTTTTATGTGACGATAACTGGGTGAAAAGGTGACAGGCCAGCAGCTCAGATTGCTGTATGGACGAACAAGCTATGTTAGAGTATGGACAAATGAATGGGCAACACGCAGCTCAAGACAGGTGGTCTAGCTTGGTAGCTTTTAGTTATTGTGGGTTAGCTTTAGGTAGCTTTTGTGGCGATGGGGTGGGGCGGGGCAAAAGACATCATCAGTGATGCCATCAGTGATTGGTTAGGAAATGCTAATGGAAGCGTTACCCAAGATTAAGACCACTCAGTTTACATGGGGAGTAGAGAAATACAGTGAAATGTACTGGTCATATATTTGGTCATTGCAGCATTGTTCCAAGAGTAACTTTGCCTGCAATAACAAGATATTATATATTATAATATTTAGAAAGATTTATAATTATAAAGAAAACACTGTGTAATTAATGGCTCCCTGTGTCTTTAATTTTTTAAAAGTTTTTTGTTGATATCATTTCATGCTATGGAATCTTTGCTAGCCTGTGCGTGTTACTGTTATGACATGTTTTACTGTTGTTTTTTTTCTAACTCTCCCAATTAATCATCATCAACGAACAACAGATCACTCAGTTACGAACTTGAGTCATTGCTGAGGCATTTTTGAATAGCAGGGAAAGAGCTTTACATCCCCGCACTTCTTTTTTCCCCGAGTTTTTTTAGGTCAGCAGCTCGGGGTGCCATTTCAGATGGGAGTGATGAAATCAGACCGGAAATGAAACGTGTCACTAAATGTCATCTCATTCTCTCTCCCCCACCCTCAGCGCTTGACATGGTGAACTACAGTCAGTGACACGGGCCAAACGCACCGAGCTACCTTCCAGGCAGGCTGGTGGGCCTTATTAATATTTATAGAAGTACAGCTTAAGGGCAGTCCCCTTGAGAGCTATCACTCCACTTTGCTGCCTAATGCTCGCAAAATATATTGACAAGTCTCTCACAGCACTCGCCCCTGCAACCCCCGTAAGCCTTTGAAGCCGAGCAAGCGCTGGGCCCAGTTTGAATAGGTGCCAGTTTCGCTGCAGAAAACAAAGAGCCGTGTGTCTACGCGGCAGCCTGGCCAATTTACCAATTCCCTCTACTTTACCGCTCTAATGAGGCTCCTGCTTTGAACATGCCAAAACCAGGTTTGTTTGAATGAATAAAACTTTCCTTTTATTTCCCTAGGACACACACGGCAGTCCTACTTTTCAACTCAGGTGCAACATCCAGGCACAGAAAAATCGGAATGACATTTGTTCCTACTTTTTGAACTTGAGTAAACAATCAATAGCGGATTTGTAAATGTCACAACTGCTGTCTCAGTACGGCTACGTAAGAGTAAAAAGAGTTGCTGTTCAACTTCCCTCTCAGCTTGAAATCGCCATGAAAACCGAAAGACCCAAAATTGATTTCAGATCAATGTGCATTTCAACCTGAATGCATCGTCTCTGTCGGAGTGAAAGCTTATTTCCCCAAAACTTTACACGCTTTACAGAACAAGGAAAAAATATTTGTAACTTTCTCCCAAATTCATTCTGGAGCATTTCTATTGGTCAGTTCATCATGACATTTTCAGATGGTACAAGATTTTATTTAAACGACCCTTAAAATTGAGGGCATTAACCATTTTTGGTTCCCTGAAGAAATTTTACTGGGATAGAATGGTATGAGTGAGAGTGAAAAACATTTCTCAAAAGTTAAAGAATCTCTTTCAATGCTTGGAAGGAACTTTAAATTAGGAAAGAACCTTAGTGTTAGATGAAGTTCTCATCAGTACTGCAACAAATAAAACTACTTACATGCATTAGTATATAAAGTGGTATCATCAGTACTTTTAGAGCACTAAACAAACAAGTACATCATAAAAAATCCATATAAGCAACAACAGCCTGTAAAACAACCACAACTATTGTGTAGCAACTGCATACATTGCACAGTAATAAGCAGCAGATGGGATGTGAGACCTTTATGGCATTGGATTACTTTATTAATTTATTTTATGCTTACAAAAAGTCATTATGTTCCTTTTCACAGTATATTTTTGTTTATGCTTTCAAAAAGCTTTTTTTATAGTCTTTGGTTATTTTACTTTTTTTTTTATCCCATATATTACTGACCTTTAACATATGCTACTAATACTACTTTTGCTGGAATCAAACTTTTTAATGTAACATGTTTCTCTACCTGTAGGCTGTTTCCTTTAAGATAAATCGATTGCGTCTAATTAAAATGCTTACTTCATTGCACATAAACTCTTCCAGATCACAAATCCTCAATAGCCAGCGCTGAACAGAACAGACATGCATAAAGGCCTCTTTGTGAACCCTTTAATGAGAGACAGACAATAAGTACTAGCTGAACAAACAAACAAGTGGAGGTCCGGTTAACATGCAGGGCTGTTAACTCCTTAGGAGGAGAGAGTGGGGCATTCAGAAGTTTCAGTTAAAAACTGTTTTAAATTAAACTAATAATAAAATATCTCATTTTCATAGCTCATATATATATATATATATATATATATATATATATATATATATATATATATATATATATATATACCCATTTTTATATTTTTTATTTATATGATTCAAACACTACAGCTGTTTTTTACATTGTTTGAAAATTTTATCTTGGAATCCCCTGGAAAAAAATCTGGTACCATTGATTTACATTGAAAGTAAAGACTGTTTTTGGCCTCTACTGTAAAGCTACCATTAGTTTATTAGCTCAAGTAAGGGATATAAGAAGAACTGATGCATTTCCCTATTCAAACATGAAAATAATAGTGGACAAATCCATCTTACATTAAAACATATAGCACATTAAACTGCTTAACATTGGCAAACCATACCAAGTTGCTGTGATTTAGCCTGTAAAATACTTCCTCTCTTATATGTGACTATTTGTGATACAACTGCTTTTCTTTGCTAGCTGGCTAGCTAGTATGCTAACATGACAAACACATGTTTAAACATGTTTTTAGCCAGGCAAGGCAAATGCTTACAAATGCTTTGTACATTTTGCTTAAACTGCTCAAAAACATGTTTTGCATTTCAAACTGTGTGTGGCTAGCACTGTGGCTAACCTAGCCCAGGGCAAGTATGTTTTGTCTGAATGACCCACTCCTCCCTGTCCACTCCACACCATTTCTGCTATGAGTGGCCACTTGGGTAACACAGCTGGCACGCACATCCAAGAAGAGAGTCAAAGTGGGCAAAGACATGATAAAAACAAAGAACTTAATCAGCTAGGAAGCAAGATAGCTGACCGGTTTGGCTACTTTCAATTTCAGTTATTCATATTCATACATTTAGCGAAGATGCCATGTTTGTGCCAGACCCATTTCGAAGGCCGAAAAACATACTAGCCAAGTTTTCTGTCTGTCACTGTTGAGTCCAGACCAATGTACTCTTTCACTGGGGGCTAACTGGCATTAGCATGACCATGCTACCAACACAGTCATAAAATCTACCACAGTCGTGTTTTGGGTTTACACAGAATGAGAAATTCTCATATTAGCAGCGAACCTCAACTTAGATGACAAGAAGCGAGGCTAAATGAGCGTTTGAATAGAGCCTCACTCGGGAGAGTTTGTGGACAATTTGCACAGCTGCTGTCATAAACTGTTATTAGCTATTATTCTAATGCTCATTTTATTGGCACTGTAATTCATAAGACAAGAATGTTTCAAATAACTTCACATAATGTGGAAAATGGATTCTGCCAAACGAAACTCGGTTGAGTACACATAACTCCATTGCATATCAAGTAGATAAAATGGTAATCTGTCCCGCCAGCCACGTTTCAGAGAGGAAAAGTAGTCGTATGATGACTTTAACACAAAACACTACGCTGTCAATTGAATTTATCCCAGTGCAGGATATAAAAACTCATTCAGTTCTAGATTTGAAGCATGATACCCTAGTGATTAACAATTTGATTCTCTTTTGCATTTTTTTATTTTCACACCTGTGTTTCTGAAGGTCCCAAACCCACCGCACAAAAACACACTGAATACTTGAACTGTTTATATCAACAGCCTTGATTAAAATATTAATGCTTTCTTCATTAATGTGCACTCCTTTCCTTTGGGTCATGCATTAACCCAGAACTGAACAAAAAGAAATATGTGCCAGTATGATTGAAAGGCTGGGAATATGCAAAAGAATGCTAACTTTTACACAACTTTTAATTTATTTTTCATTTGTGGTCTCAACAGCTTATGAATAAAAAAAAAGAATATTTATGTTTGACCATCCAGAAACACAATTTCTAATAGGCCTTACAAAACAGTCTGCACAGTTCTTTGTAGTGAAGTAAAGTTACCTTTTTTAAGCAGCCAGATCGTGCCCTATACTGTCGTACAGGAATAAAAACAGAATATATTTCAAGATATTACATAGTATATACCCGTACTTAATATGGTTGTGTTTGGTGGTAACCTCCAGCACAGATTTGGTATGTATCCCCCATAATAGCTAGTAAGATTTTATGTCTGCAAGGATTAAAACTGAAAAAAATAGGAGAAATGCCCCGTGTTGTGCAATATTTCTGACCAACATTGTAAATGTAAATTAAAAATGTGATGAATTTCAATGAATTAAGCTCCAGTGGGCATTTACTGAAGCTTCCTATCTTAAGCCATATGTTAAGATTAAAAATTTCACAACCAAATAATCACAGAAGTACATATTGTCTTTATTTTTATTTTGATATTATCTTTTTTAGCTTTTAGTATCAAGTTAGAAAACCCCAGACTATTTATTCAAGGTCAATAATCAAGTGTAATGTCTATAACCAAGCAACTGACCACACACTCAAATCTGAAACATTAACACATAACTGAAATGGGTTAAACAAAAGTATAGGTTATATGTAGCTACCACTGAAATAAAAGTAAACACTGAATCAAAGTGCTATGAACTGGAAGTTTAGACAAAATCAGTCCAAAAAATAATATTTGCTGTGTTGTATGATGCAGTGCTACCCAGTTTCAGTTTTTAAGTAAGCCTCCTTTTCCCTGCACTGCTGTCTCTCCCCATGTATTCAAATCCATCCCTTCATTATTTACCACCATTGCAGCATCAAAACATTTAGCAGTATGAGTAAATATAATGTTGTAATAATAGATAATGCTAGTAAACCTGTTACACTGTCTGCCTGCTTTACCTAAAACCTATAATATTCTGTCTATTCATGGTATTGTGATATTGTAAAGCAAGCAAGCTGCGATCTTCTTGGTATATAACATCAGGTCGTTTGGCAGTGCAGTGGTTGACTGTTAAGAGATAACAAAGCCATAACCAATCAGAAGAAACAGTTTTTTAAAGTTCTTTGTAAAACTAAATTTAGCAGTCTTAAGCCCATTAACCCAAACAATAACAAAGTGTTTTGTTGCCATAGTGATAATAAAAAATGAAAGCTAAAATCTAAATTACTGTGACTCTCCACTGCGATCGACCAGTGAGACGCATTCCACATTCTAACAGCTCCAAAGGCTTGTACTGACTCTGCTGTACTGCATGTTAGCCGATCATTAAAAAGTGTGTGTTGCATTTACATCATTTACATAATTGTTAACTGTTTTTTTCCTGATTAAAGATGCATTTAAAGGGGTAAACTGGATGTCTATAGATGTTTCAGGGCCTATTGTACATTATCTGTATGCTGGGCATATAAATGACAAGGCTGACATTGACTCTGTTTCATATGTGGCACCTGAACGTAAATGCTTCACCGTTTAAGATTTAAGATGTAACAAGAAGATAATATCAAGATGACTTTAGTTTCACATGTATGTTCTTGTTATTTAGGATCACTGGTAGTTTTACTTCTAAGTAATTTGCTTCTACTATATATCAAATACTCGAACTCTCTCTATGAAATATATGCAGGCTATACCAATCTAGTCCACCAAACAAGCTAATCTTCTTCTCACAGAGTTTGCTGAAGTATCCTTTCTTCGTTTGTGGTCATTGTGGTAATTATGCTTGGCCTTCATCCACATCCACCTGCAGGGCTGCAGATGCAGCAACAACAGTACAATGAGCGATTTCCAAGTTACTATATGATATCCCGTCTACCAAAACGACGGCAGAGCGTTATTGTCACGAAGGCAGAGTCGAGGAGGCAGGAGGCAGAAGATAATTTATTAAGGAACAAAAACACAACTTTAACAAGTCAACAAAAGGAACTAGAAACTGGAACTACTACAAAAGAAAACAATGACAAGGCTAACAAGATTCAAACAAACAGGTTACAAACAACAAAGGTTTGCACTAACATGAAGTAAAACAAAACACCAAGCAAAGACAAAGCGCACAGAGCAGGGAATATAAACAAGAACTAATGATCAGGTGAAGGGCGGAGACAAGAGGGCTGAGACAGGGAGCACATGGCAAACATAAAGCGCATGGCAATGACAGGACGTAAACAAAAACAGAAAGGCACAAAACAGAGCCAAACATGACAGTTACGCAGAAGTCAGGGACAGTAGTTAAGATTTGTTACAATGTTCCTGTACTTCTCTGGATTTCAGCTAGTCTGTAATAAGTGAGGTTTTAAAGGTAACTAAATTCGATTTCAGAGTTAGGATATTAACGTGACCTCAGGCTTGTGTTAGAGCTTCACGTAGTATGGAGCATTTTCCAAGCATGAACACAAACACTTGCTCCTACATGCAAAGATGATGAAGCTGTTTATTTAAACAACCTTAAGTTTGACCATTAAAACATCACTACTGTTGTGGGGAACCTTTATATCATGCGTGGGTTTGTGGCTGCTAGGAGATTTATTCCTTAATGCTTAACTCCTTTCATGATGTACTTTTCTGGAATCTCCCAGCTGCCTCTGTTCTACCTGCACACTGTCTATTTACTTAATCCAAAGATTCTGGCTTCCCATCCTTATGTTTTATTTTCATTCTGCAAATCTTAAAGCTAATTCAATTTTCTGAAACGACCACCCATAATTATTTGCAAAGTCTGCACAGCCTTTCCGCCTGACTGCACACTCTTTATTTGACAGTGCCCCAGCACTGAGGCTAAATTCCAGAGTAAGCACTTTAATTGTGCGCCCTTAATTGCTGTTGTATTAGAAGGCTTAGCGTGTCTGTCATTTCAGACTGAGTTTCCTTCTCAGAGCACTATACCTTCACTACACATGTTGAACCGCACTGGTTTCTGGAGGTAGCTGTACAGTGAGACCGGGTGACGTCACAATTCAAAGACCCTTTCTCTCACTCTCTCTCTTTCTCTCTCTCTCACTCGCTCTCTCTCCCTTCACTCGTCTTTTAAAAGCTTTGGCTCTCTTTCCCCTCAGGTCGTGTGGTGAACAAGATGTGAGGAAAGTGCTGCAAACAAAGCAATCGATTCGACAACCCATATGTACAAAAATAAAACAAAGACGAACACATTTCAAACCAGGACGCCGCTTCCCAGTATTTATAAAACAAAAAAGCTGAACCCCAAACGCGGACACAATGGCTGTTTCATCATTCAACATGGTCGTTTTGCGACTTAAGATAAATAATCAAACTGCGGAAATATATATATATATATATATATATATATATATATATATATATATATATATATATATATATATATATATATATATATATATATATATATATAATCTAGGAAAATCTTGTAATGCACAACATAATATGCAAATGATCTCCATTGTGTCGTGTCATGGTCTGTAATGTATGTTAATGATCTCTGTTCTGATTGGCTGCTCTACATAGTTCATTGCACCAACAAGTATTACAAGTAAAGAGATGGTGTTCTAAGCAGGGGTTCAAAAAATCTAACACCACAAAGCATGAAAATATGTTTCATGTTTCATAAGTTGTAACAGAAAAACCTTTTAAAACACTATAAAAAACACAAAGGAAACCAAATATCTCCAAAATGGTAACTTTACAGAAGAAGGCAAAAACATTCTTAACTTTTAATGTGAGTTCATGTAAAATAGATTTAATAAAATGTATTCCAAGTCATTCTGCTGCATTTCTACTGGTCCAGTCATCATGAAATTTTCAAACAACAGCAGCTGCTGAGCTCAAAAGAAAAAGAAAAAATGCTAAAAATGGAGATGCATGTTAGTCTTTGGACTGCGATATTATGCTCTCTTTGAAACATGCAGTCAGTCTGTGTTCTTTATTACAATAATGATAAAATATTAGCATATTGCTCTACACTATTCTAGTTTACTCCATTTGTATCTGCTGTAACACAAACGCCATTTTATTCCAGGACAGTGACAATATGTGGACCTGTTTACATACTGCTGATTTGAGGTGGGCGATATGAGAGAAACACAAGAACGCAATACTTATACAACATGTCACTATACTTATTTTTGCAGACAGCTAATCTGTAGGAGTGTTACAAAAATTACTATAAACACTGTAAACTGTGGCACACTGTGCTAAATGTAACTAAATGTAGTTAGACATGACAAGATTTTTTTTCTCTGTGATATACATGCTATATATATATATATATATATATATATATATATATATATATATATATATATATATATATATATATAGTCATATTGCTGTGCCCTCCTAGCCACGGGCCCATGCAGCAATATCATGAAGCATGAATTTCAGTATTCAAAAAGTACTGACTAGGGGTGGGCGATATGGCCCTACAATAATATCACAATATTTTATGGTATTTTTGCGATAATGATACTCTTGGCGATATGACAAAACACTGAATTAAAAAAAATATTTGAAAAAATATATAATGAAAAGGAAATTTTATTATTGCATACAATATGATATGGCACACCCCTAACTGAGATACAAGAATACAAGAATTTTTTATCAGATTGTAACAGAAGTCAATGATCGAGAATGTCACGATACTAAATAATGCACTCCAAATATCTCCATATATCCAGGACTGAAGTAAAATGAATGATACTGGACAGATAGAATCTGTCTCTAGTAGATATATAATGGGAAATGAGAAAAGTGTGAATTTTTCTTTTGCTAAAAACAGTAAAAAAAGTAGTACCCTGATGTGATAATTAGGGATGGGTGATATGGCACGATATTTCAGGGTATAATATTGTTCACGATATTCAAAAATGTTGGCGATATTATTGTGTATGATACGATATGGCACAGCCCTAGTACTGACAATATCCACGATATACTCTGAAAATTGATAGCACATCATGATGTTTCCTACCTCTATTTACATACATTACTCACTTCCTCTACATCAAAAAAAAGATGATATGGGCCCTTTAAACAACAGCCCACTCAAGAATTAAGTCGTGGAAGTATGTCACATAAAGCACACTGCTGCAAATCACTCCTACTATCAAATCACTCCGTCACTGCATTACGAAATCTGTGGTCATATGCGACCCATGTGATTACGCAATTACCCACGCAACAACATTTCCTCCTTCATCGGTACGACTGCCTGGGTGACATTCAAACACAGACCTCACTTACAGTGTCCTTTCAACCGCAAATCACCAGGGTCTAATTACCTGCAAATTATCTGCCATTTCACCATCTTGCATAAGATTACGTGCCACATGATGAAATGTCACTGGGGAGGCCTATCAGAGGGGAGCGAGCCATACATGCAGAAAATGTGGGCGCCACTTTGTTAGTCTGATGGTGGTAACGGGGTTGACGGCTGTCAGAAAAAGTGCCCCGCTAATGTAACCTTCCAACACCATAAGGACATCGGATTATTTACGTGTCACTCTGTCCCCTGTTCTCCGAAAGCTGCCTTTGGAAGACCCTAATTTCTTCAATTTGTTTCCCTCTCTCTCTCTCTCTCTCTCTCTCTATCGCAATTGTCTCTGTTTCTCCATCTCTTCTTCCAGTGTCTCTCCACCTCTCCTTCTTTCCCTCTCTCCCTCCCTCCCATGTGTCTCCTTCTTTTCCTTCTTCCTCCTTCCCTCTCTATACCTCACTCTCTCTCTCTCTCTCCCTTTGTCCCTAGAGTCCTCTCTCTGTCACAGGACAGAAAGAGTTTCATCAGCGGCTCAAGCTTACTCTCCGTCTCTCTCACTTGCCCTCTCTCCCCTCTCTCTTTCTCTCTCCCCTGTTCTCTGAGCTGGGGTTGCAGCATGGCCACTGGAGCTCAGAGCCAGCCAATGAAATGATTCTTTCCAAATAACAACCGCGGTAGAATATTCACCTCTTCATTCCATGATGCAACTTCGACTTTTCAGGCCTCGGGGCGGTCACAAAAAGCTTTCTGCTTCAGAACGTCAGGACACATGTGTAGGGATGAAATATTGCTTTTGAAGCCAGGGAAAAAAAATAGACAGATTTATTTATTTTTCTGAGTGAAAGTAAGTTACACATGAAATTTACAGGGAGCAAACTTACATATGCAATTTTACTGCAAATGTTCGTGCACAATTTCTACTTTAACAAAGAAATGATTGTTAAACATAAAATCGGATGTAAATTTTGCACAGGCACAAATTTTACCGTACATTTCTCCCCCAATTTCTTAAACAGGAAACTGCAGAACTCTTCAAAAAGTCTGCATACTTTAACGGTGGAGATGTAAATAAGTCATTAGCCGTGGTCTGGTGTGAAATGCCCTATTTTAGAGAAACGTACACTTTTTCACAGAGGGGGTGATGGGAACCAGATATCGGAAGAGTGTACCGCATCTGAAAGCTCCCACACAGTGAGGTATTACATGAACGGGGTATGAATATGCTGCCTGATGTCTGAGTCACTGTTTTATGATAGTTATAGTTTTGTAACTAGGTTTTTGCCTAAAATAAATTTCAGTCTATTTATTTGAACCCATTCATGACGGAGGGGTACATGCAGGGGTTGTACGGCCAAATAGCCCCCAAAGAAACCTTATTTTTTTAGAATTATATCCATTTTACTAGAACTGTTTACTGTAGTGCACATATCATGATACATGGGTTACAATTCAGCATATCTTGAGTCATATCGTGAAAATTAGATGATTTATTGACTGTCACACTATTAAAATATAAAATATCAACGAGTCAGTTAGGCTCGCCAATGACTTACACTACTTCTTTATGTTCGAGTAAAAGAGTCCAATGGATAAATATAGGATACCACAGTGTTATGTAGTGACTGATCTACTGTCTACCACCATACATACATATATATATATTTATATATATATATATAAATATTTCAGCCATCCTATCTTTATACTTAGTATGGATGTTTCATGTGAGTGAGCAGTTGTCAAAACATTTCACTACTAGTCTGGGTTTGACTTTGTATGTGACAAATACACTTGAAATGTAGTGATACTGTATTTCCTTACACCAATATTTGACTTGTGTTGTAGGCTAATATTAATGTTTTTTATTTTACTAATATTTTATTTGTGTTGTAGGCATGGTGACCTCTGGTTCTGAGCCTGTAAGTTTGTCCACCATTCAAAACTTTAGATCAATTCACTCTACGTGACTCTCTCAAGGACTGAATTGTTCAGAGATTTTGGAAAAAACAAATGTTTGAGATCCCCTTTAATTTCAACAACCAAAAAAGCATTACGTTAATAACCTTACAAGCTTTAGTGTGTTTCCTATAGCGGATGTGTACACGTACTCTCACTTAGAAACCCAACAAAACAAGTCATTTGGTTATGGATGCCAAAACATTTGCAGACGACTGTGTGAACGCATTACCGGATCGCGAATATCTCACCTAATTACTGAGGAACAGTTGATGCAAATGATTTTTCTTCCTGAATTATGCGAGCGAGAAATAATGCATCTTTTTATCTCTTTTTATTTCATTACGTTTCCTTTTTAGCACTTTACTCCATCAACTGCTTAGTGATTATTATGTGCTTACAGAGACATCAGGTTGCCTTTTACAGTTTCTGCGGCCCACATTAAACATTAAATGCGATGCTATAAATGTACTCCTATGGTTCTTAAGGGCCTGGCTCTGCTATGTAGCAGCGGGCCTTAGGCCGGTTCACCCACGGCAGTTTTATAACTGCTGGTGCATTTCCTCCATTAGGCCAGGCTGCGCAGATTAATAATTGTCATGCCCATGCAGTAATGCGCCGCAATAAACATTACCCTAGTAGATCTATGACAGACATAAGTGAGGCAGACAGGCTGTCTGCATAGGTGCAAAGTGTTATTCCACACTCATAAACTGGAGTGGATGTATATGAGGCGTGTTAAAAGTTTTTTTGACAGTAAATTAAGCCGCGGCGACAAAAGCTGAAACCAGAGCCGTCCGGCTCGGAGATCATGATTAGCTTCTAGTGGTTTATGTGAATCATCGCTGAAATTGCTACATGTGTAGCGTGAAATGGAGGACACAATGGACATTCTGTTGCTGACCGCTCAGGAGAGGTAACCTGAGCCCTCGCGCTGCCTTGAAAGTGGCTCAAGTATGCATTGTCGGCAACCCCCTCCCCTTCCTGAAACGACTTCGGTGACCGACTCTGCCTCATATTGCCAACGAGCGGGATCAAGTAAAAAGGCCCCATTCATAGCCCATGTTGGGCCAGAGGACAGAAAAAAAATAAGGAACTGAAAATTAATATGATACAGAGATAGCTCATTAAACTCAAGGCTGAGCATCCAAAACGAAACGTGTCGTAATTCTGCAGTAATTCCCAAAAGCGAGAGAGAGCGCGGAGGGCAGAAATCCCACGGGATCGACCGAGGGGCAGATGCTTCAGGCTCGTGTGGGGTCTGCCACAAAAGAGCCAGAGGCCCGAAAGCCAAGTGCTACCTCTTATTAAAGTGCAACAACATGGCGAGCATTCATCATCTTTCCATTGTGTGGGACAGAAAACTGTCTGAATCAAATGCCATTCGAATCTTTTTGCCCGCAGCATGGCGGGATAATGAGGGATAAGGTCGTTCGCCGGCCACACCATGCATTAGCATGCTTAAACAAAGCAGACAATGCATGGCAAGGATGAAGTGAGAACCAGCACTGACCTCTCTTTGACACGGAGCGTTATCACTGCTAACAGCAAATAGCAATTAATTGATAAATTATTCCGTTCAATGGCTCTATTGCTTTCAGCTGTCAAGCAACGCGAGCAATAACTCTTCTTCAGCCTTTCTGCGTTCGCCCGCTATCCCTGATTAATTAAACTAAACTAAACAAACCACTTCAACTTCAATTTCACACCCTCTGTCATCGGCATTCATCAAAACAACAGAAAACGAGATCTATATTAACGCAGAGCAAGTGTATCCATCCCGTTCGCCATTACACTATAAAAAAATAAACAAAAGGCCAAATGATTCTTTTCAGCCACGGGACTCCTGTAAACGTCCTCGTCTGGAGAGTATGCAAAGGCCCCGCGTTGCTAGATGAGGCGAGGGGTATACCTGGTTGGGATTGCATGGGAGTAGGTGGGCCGAGCAGCAGAAGCAGAACCTCTCGAAAGTCATTTGAATGTAAATGTGGCAGCTGTTGTTCCTGATCCCCACTTTCAGAATACACAATGTCTACTGAAGTGAAGGACAAGCTTTTCTTTCCACCAACTAGGAAAGAAAGAAAGGAGAAAAAAAAAAAAAGCGGGCGCCCTCACGAAACTCCTGAATCGCATTTCATCCCGCAACCAGGTTACACTTCGCATTTAGAAGAAAACGCTGCAAAGCTCTGACAGCTGCATGGCTCCACCAAGAATGTGTCTCCCTGAATGAAAAATTTTCCTGAGATTAACCAAGTTTCGCTCGAGAGAGGGGGGAAAAAAAATATCCTTCATTCAGCAAATCACAACACTTCAGTGCTCCGTTGACCAGTCACTGTTCAGTGATTCTGGAAATGAAGACAGCTACTTTTTTTTTTTTCCTCCCCTCCCAGCTCTCGAGTACAATAAAATGTTATCTCGACAGGACGCCATTAGTTCTGTGTGCGATAAATCACGGTGTGACAGACTGCAACTTCGACTAAACATAATGCTCCAGGCAAGCAAGCGCAAGCCCCTCTCCCCTTGCCCGCCACAGTACATGCAGAGAAGGTGAAAGGGTAGGGTGGGCTTTTTTTTAAAAAGCTTGCTTAATGCATTGATGGCAAACGGTGACAATGATGAAGATCACAGCTGAGACGCAGGCTCTGTTGCATTCGTTAGTGGGAGTGAGCTAATAACCCTAAAATGAGGTGCCACTGAAGCCGTATTTATAGGGTACGTTCAGTTCACACCAGCTCAGTCTGTCTTTAAAGGCTCTTGATTTTAGTTTTCTTCCCTGAGGACACACTTACAACAGGCATCCTTCATTTTCACACCACCAAGCGTTCTTCATCCCTTGGAATTAAACAGGCTGTTATGTTTATGTGCCTGTACAGTTGTGTGCAAGAGTTTGGGTCAAATTCTTTTTTTGCAGCCTTACAGGGAATAAAGTTAACTATGGCCCTTTCTGCTAACTGTAGTGCACAATATCTATTTATCTACTCTATTTATTTAACTCCTATATTTATCTATTAAACTAATTTTATTTATTTATTGATTTATTTATTTTTTAGATTTTTTTTTCATAGCAAATCATCACTGTCCTTACACATGAAACAAAACCAGTCATTACTTTTAATGTATGTCAATGTAAAGAGATTTTATTGTACGCCAACTTTGAGCACGCCTGTTGGTCCCATTATCATGAAATTTTCAAGTATTATTTTTATAATAGATACTAACTTTGTGTTTTCTGTAGAGGACATGTTAACTTACTTTCACCTAAAAAATCAACAAAACAGGGGCGCCCAAACTTTTGCATGCAATTATAAATGACCTTTGTTCTGATTGGCTACACAAAAAAAAGCTCATGCTGAAACATAGGTTCACTCAATAACAGTTAGGCTTTACTGCTGTGGTCTGAACAGGCAGACATATGTAAATTCTGCTGTTTGTGACATCACAAACACGATCAAATCTAACAAAGATTTAAAAAAATATATAACATAACCAAGGAATCTTTTTTCCATGATATAGGCTCTTTAATGCCGGACAGTGAGTGAAAGCCAACAGTGACATGTTTTGACTAAAGTATCAGAGGACTGCAATTAGCAAGACCTCTTCAGTTGCTAATTGCGAAATCGCATGCAAGCTGTCAAGCGTTTTTTTTTCTCCTGAAAACTGTGCTTGTAGTTATATTAAAAGAAAAAAATAATGTAAAATGTTTTTGTTTTATTTTGGTGTTTTTTTTTTTTGTTTATTTATTTTTATGTATGTGTGTGTGGGGGGGCTGCATCCGCATAGTTTCAGACTCATAGTTAGTGTCAGACTGTCTATACACCTGCTTCCGCTAAGTCACATATAATTATTTCTCCAACATGAAAAGAAAATTCTACCCTCTATTTAAAATGAGTAACTTCAATAACATGATGCAACTCAGACTGGTAGAGCATGCAAATAGTTGTTTCTCCGACATGCTTCTCCAAAACAGTAACTTTACAGAAGAACGCAGATAACTTCTTATCTTTTAATGTAAGTTAATGTAAAGAAGTTTTATTCCAAATGGAGTGTGTCTGGTCCATTCATCGTGAATGGACTCATCATGAAATGTGCACACAATGTAACACAGCTGCTGCATTTAAAGTATGTAGAAAAATAATAATCTTCTTTTGTTTAGATCCATTTTGCACACTGCTGTGTGGAGCTGTCTGATATGAGCAATTGAAATTTTATGAAGCCGCGGTGCAATATTTCACATCTCGGTAATCACGTGTGTTGGGGTGGTATTTATAGCCGTATAAACAAAGACACAATAAACTCTTAATTACTTTAGCAGAAAATACGGGTCACACAAATTTTCCCATTGATCTGACACAGAGTGGTAAGCACACAGTAGGTCATGGCTGTAATGCACTTCATTGATTTGGCTTTGCATGTATACACTCTTTTATAACCACAGGCCACCTCCCCACAAACCGATAAAATCACTTGCTGTTGCTCCACTATCCAGCAACTTTCCCCCTGCAGAACCACAGGCTAGACCGAGCCGAGCAGTGCTGAAGGTCAAAGGGATTTGTGCTCACCAAAATGAGGACGCTGATGAGAGTTCTGATTACGCTCTTTATGAACTGCTGAAAGATCTCAGTGTTCTTTTCCTGAAAACTCATTGCACATGCCATATGGTTCTCTAAAGCAACATGTGTCCCTGTTAGGATGCTTCCTTGAATGGTGGTCCTCGAATTTCTATACAATACTCAAGGGTATTCCATCAGTGAGCAACATACAGACAACTATGCTAAATGTATTGGGAAAATTAGTTCAAAACATTTAACATTTATGTGGACTGTAAGCTTTAGTTTGCTCTAAAAAAAACCCCAATAATATTAGAATAAATACACTTAACATTAATACAATAAGTCAGGATATATATATATATATATATATATATATATATATATATATATATATATATATATATATATATATATATATATATATACCAATATAAAGAATGGTTTGCCAAGTAAAACACACACTTATAGCCAAGACAAATGGATTTAAAGATGGTATATAAGAGTTTTGCACAGCTCTATATAATAGCTTCTGATTTCAGGGCAATATATAAAAGACCTTGTCCTCAAAAACGTCCCTCAACAGTTCCAAAATCAGTGTTCTTTCTCTGAAACTTCCTTTCAACATTGGTCTCTATTAAATTACTTAATTACTTAAGTTAGTTTAGATGCATTCATAGCGCATGTACAGCCAGTAATTTTGA
Organism: Megaleporinus macrocephalus; assembly: GCA_021613375.1. NCBI lineage: Eukaryota > Metazoa > Chordata > Actinopteri > Characiformes > Anostomidae > Megaleporinus > Megaleporinus macrocephalus. The sequence goes on from CM038716.1 coordinate 27,278,273, forward strand.
TTCTATTTTGAGATTTACTTCAAAATTTGGGAGATAGCTACACATTTTTTAAATGGCTTCCAAAGACGTCCTATTAACCAAAGCTGAGTTCAACACAACATCTTTGTTCTATATTGACAAGCTCAAATATATGGGACCTTTTCCTTTTCTTGCTACACAGTGCTCTAAAACATGTGCCTCTTATATTATATTCCCTAAATGGTTGTTCTCCCAATGGTGCTTCATCAGTGCAGAGTACACATGCAACTGTTCTGAATCCATTTTGAAGTTAAAATTTTGTTGTAACTCAGCTTAAAATTTTGGTTGACACATACTATCTCTAGATTTGAAAATAAATGAATATCTGTCCCCGTTCAACACAACACAGCTGAAAGATGTTCTTCCTTTGAAAACTCATTCCGTGCCATATGGTGCTCTAAAGCAACATTTCTCTCCAGCAAGTTACTTTCTTGAACAGTCATTGTCGGGTTTTACATAATACCCAGTAGTGTTCCAACAGTGGGCTGTACGTGTCTTGTGCAACTGTTTATAACAATTTTGAATATGCGTTTAAAATTTGGGTGAACCAAAACGTGTCAAGAGACCCAGTCCCCATGCACGCCCTAGTCAACAGAAAGCTTCTTTCTTTATTAACCAGCTCAAAGATCGGTGATCACTCATTTCATGCCAAATAGTGCTTTAAAACAATGTGTCTCCATTAAGATACTTCCTTAAATGATTGCTCTCCTGTTTCTATACAATTATCCAAACAATGCAGAGCTATTTCAAAAGTATTGTGAAGTACAGAATTTCGCTAATACACATTGTCTCCAGAGAGGCCCTATCAACCCCCTAAAGCTCAACAAAAAAAGAAAAGCTTTTCTTTATGAACTCCTGAAAGATCTCTCTCTGTAAAATCACTCCATGCCATATGGTGCTCTAAAGCAACATTTGTCTCCTCTTTGCTCTCCCAGTTTTACATAATACCCAATAGTGTTCCACCGGTGGGCAGTTAGAAGTGTAGAACCTGTGGGTGATATACATTGGCTCTTGGCTTCAAACTGTGGAAAAGGGGCCAGCTGCAACGGATGTGCCCATCAAATTCAATTCAACCAAAAAAAAGAAAAAGAAAAAAAGCCACCTCATGGGTCCATCAGACCACGTTTCAGAGAAGTGGTCAAGCAGCAAACCCCCAACCCCCCCTCCCAACCCAAACCCACTGCCTCCTAAACACAGCGATCAAATGGTTGTGGCACTGCAGGGATAAAAGACCTAGCAGGGGTGCAATTCTCAACCTCTTTAATAAGAGGCAGAAGAAACAAAAGGACAATGAGCCACACTTCCCCACAGCCTGTCTGTCTACTTTGCAGTGAAGTCTCCTCCTTCTCTAAGTAGCTGTGAAGTCTCCTCCGCAGTTATTACATGAGAGACTGCGCATCTCCGCTGGAAGACACACAAGAGAGCTCAGGCAATTCATTGGTTCGCTTCCATCATTGTTCCGTCTTATTGCGGAGTCTCAGACGGCTTCAAACAAGGCGCTGGTTTATGAAATGTCAAAGTCAAACATCAGAACAATATTCAGATGGGTTGAAAAGAAGGCAATTGGGTCAGTTTGGTCACAGGAATCTGACGTGCCTCTGCTTCCCGTCTAAAGAGCTGCTGTTGCTAACACGTGAACGTGCGTCCACTGCTGTTCTGCAAAGCAGGCCTCGGCTGTCTTCATTATCATAGCTAAACTGCTTGTGAAAAAAGAGAGAAAAGACAAACAGGCCTTTAAAGCTTTAAGAAAACTCTATAGGGAAGATCTCTCTTTCTTTTTTTTTTGTCCTGAAAGACAACAAAGAGCGAGTTGTGCGCGCTTTCCTTCCTCGCTTTTCATGCAAAGCGCTTGTGTCTTGCTTGTCCCTGGGTGCTCATCAACTTGGACCATGACAAGCAGAAGAATACAAGGCTGTGCTCGAAAGGTCAATCTCTATGGGCGCCCACCAACTTCAGACTCATTTATTGCCACTAACCAAGCGCTTCACACCACGCCAGGGAGCGTGTGATTTAAATCCAGGGTTACAGGCCCCACTACAGCTGGTGGGAGCTTCTTGTTAGTGTGTAGGACAGAGGAGCACAGCCTTAGCACGCCACACTCAACAGCCAGGACACTGGAGGGTGTTTAGCATACTACATGAGCGGCCATTTGAGGGAACAGTGGGCAAAGAAAGTTTCCTTATTGTGTCTAGCTACTTGACTAAGGGTCTAAGTGGCTAAATGCATTCAGCTTCAGCTAACCATATCTAAGAATGGGGAAACAAGGGCAATACGTGATCTGCAGACAGAAACACAAGCCTGTAGGTTTAACATAATCACTAGTCACTGTTTAACGTTAAGCTCCTGTTTTCTAACCTAGACAAGGCCCACATGTAGTCATTCCAGGGCTCTGATAATTAGTATCATTAAAGAAAAACGAGTATTTATTCGTCCCACTAACAACGAATCACATTGTTATATAATATGAACAGCAGAGTTCAGCATGTATAGTGTGATGTAAAATATATAGAGTCATCTGTAAAGTTCTGTAAGGTATAGTAGTCTATAGCATATAAAAGATTAATGTATTTAATGTATAATGTAGCACTGTATGTAAAATTTAGTATGTCAGTTATATATATATAATAGTATATAGGCTGCATATAGTAGTATAATAGTAGTTCTGTAGTATAAATATCATCAATTTCCAAGGAATAAAATGCATCTCCAAAATAGCAACTTTACATTAGAGCCCCAAATCCTTCTTTACTTTCAATGTAATGCAAGTTAATGTTAAGAGGTTTTTATATTTGGAGCATTTCTATTGGTCCATTCATCATAAAACCTTTACAGATTATAAAGAGCAGCCGTCGTGTTCAAATGATATAGAAAATAAAAAATCGACCTAAATGGAAATACATGATTTTCTTTACATAGATATTCATATATATCAGTATATAGACTACATGAGAGTAGTACTGTAGTATGACACAGTAGTAATAGTATTTTATCCAGCAGTAAGGAGATTAGTATACAGTAGTATATACACTGCATAATAGTAGTAGTATATGTAGTATCTGCTGTTTTCAGTTCTTTGTCATCATCTTAAAATGCCTGTTCGTTTTAACATTGTGTGTACATTTCATGATGCATGGACAAAGAAATAACTCTGGTCTGGTTCCAAAAGTAAAGGCTGATTCCCTTTTTCTATAAACGTATCACTTTGCAGATACGAAGTTCTTGTTACGACAACAGCGATGCAGCAGTGCTATAGTATTAGTATGTATACAGTAGTATATGGTAGTAGTAGTAGTAGAGTACAGTATCCTGCAGACTGAATTAGCAGTTAGGGTGGATGGAGCTGACTGCGAATCACGCTTGCACTGAACCTTCCGTTCTCCAGGTTAGAGCAGAGCCGATCCCCCCACAGAGAGACCACAAGCACCAGCAATAAACTGACCGGCCGAGCTAAAATAACACCGCGTTTGAACTGTAAGTAAGGCGAGCGACAAGAGAACGCCTCTCCGCCGAAACCAGAGCCGCATGCAAAGCGTGTGCTGCTGAAAGTAGACGAGCTTAACGCAGAGTGAGGTCGGGCTCACGCTGAACCTGCTTAAACTGTGGTGTAGGCGAAACGCAGAGGAGCGAAACATGCAGCCATGAAGCAGAGAAAGCCGTGGCCCATCGCAGCAGCCCCCGCCCGGGAGGGGCGCGAGGGGGGGAAAAAAAGGCTGAAAACATCAACTTTTACGCACCAGGTCTGACTCGCGGCGCGCGAGCTGCAGCCTCGGATGTTGTGTCAACACAACAGCGTAAGCAGTAAACCAGCGGCGTGATGCAGCGCGAGGGGAGCGCGGTAGCCCTGTTTCTCCCGATCCACTCCCACGGCAAGTTTACGGGATGCTCACCAGTCCTATCAAAAACAGCAGCCTCGCAAATAACTGCACCCTCAGCCTGGCCTGTAGGGCGAGCCCCCCAAAACCACACATAACCCGCTCAGTGATGGAAGGGAACGGCAGCTTACCATTCTGAAGAAACATCCGAGCCTGTCCGTCCGGCCGGCTGGGCTAAAGCAGAGAAACAGAGCGACTGACTCGCTGTTGGAAGATGCAGCAGCGCAGTAAAGGTAAGCAACGCGCCGTGTGCCGATCTCGCGCCGTCTATCTTATCATCATCTCCCGTTAGAGGAAAAACAGAACACATCGGCAGGACGTGAGGTGAAAATGTCCAAGGCGCGTTAGCCACATCTCATCTCAGAGAGAGAGAGAGAGAGAAAAAAGAGAGAGGGAGGCGAAAAACCGAGAGACGAGTCGTCAGGGTGGGTTTTTTTTCTGTTGTTGTTGTTCGCACAGACCGCAGAGGAGAAGCCTCAGAAGCTCCAGCACTCACGGCACTATCCGTCCACACATGACTGAGCGCCGTGAATGGGGGAGAAAGAGCAGGGAGGAGGTTTAGTGTGAATGCTGGAGAATGACAAGCGGGCCCCCACAGCCCAGCACCGGCGCGTACCATGTGGGCGAGAGAGGAGGGGGGGCACGCTAATGCTGAGCCCTTCTAACACCGAGCCTGAATGCTGGGGATACGTTCAGCTATAAACACAACACACAGAAGACAAAGCGCAGGTACAATGAGCCTGAGCTGCCCAGGATCGCGCAGGTAGGGGCTTAAAGAATGAGGGAAAATCCCCAGCAGTGCTCATGAACTCTAGTACTGCAATCTCTCCATATGGGCTTTTATTTCTTTTGGAAAACAACATGGAATCTTATAGTCTGTAAGCTCTCCCACATCGTCCTGCGTTATAAAAGGACTTATCTTGCCAAAGGGGAGGGCACTTTTTAAATAATAATAGTTAGGGGGTGGGGAGTGGGGTATTATTATTTTTTTTCTCTGAATAGTTTTACTGAAGGATTTCTTCCTCCCTTAAAAAAAAACTTCCTAGATTGCTTTTGGCTGAATGTACCAGTCTACAAAAAACACTTTTTCATTACTTCTTTTAAAACATTTATCAACTGCAGCCAATCCCAGCACCATCGGGCAAAGGTGAGGTACACCATGGACAGGTTGCCAGTCCATTGCATGGCCAACACACATTCACACATATGGGCAAGTTAGAGTGACCGATAAACCTACCATGCATGTCTTTTGGACTGTGGGAGGAAACCGGAGTACCCAGAGAAAAACCAACACAGAACGGCCCGGACCGGGAATCCAACCCAGACCATCTTGCTGTGAAGCAACAGTTGTGACCTTAAAATAACAGTTTCAGAATCATTTAGATGGTACACTGACATACAATAGGGAAAATGGCGCCTCTGTCATCGCCGTCTATAGCACGAGACCTCTCACGAGAACGCTTTCCGGCCCCTACGTCACACATTGACAACGACTGGTCTTCAGCTAGTTGCAAGAAGAAGCTTAATTCCCAGCATAGACATCATGGCAGAGGCTGCAAAGAGGCCAAAGAGGGTGTTGTTGGAGGAACAGAGGAGGGGAAATTGCTGGCCTTTACTTGTTGGTGAGAGCTAAAAGAGATAAAAGGATACAAGACATGGCTAATGATGAAAATCAGAAAGCACAGCGTTCATCAAAGAGTTCATCAAAGATTGCTATGTTGCCAGTTTAGTAGTTTTTCTGGATACCAAGAAGTTCAATTCAGTCCTGTTTCCAGCAGCATGCAAACACAAAACACAGCTTACAGGCAGCTTACTCCAAATAAGCCTTTAAGATTGCAGTAAAATCCTGTAACATTGCTCTACCTTGTAAATCACCATGGTTCTTTCTCTTTCCATGTTGTTTTTGCTGTTCTTGTGCTGAATTTGAACTCCCCGGCAGAATCCAACCCCATATTTGTTTTGATTTCTGATATTCATGCGTAGAAACAATCAAAATCACGAAGGTAAGCTGTAGCGTCCATATGTCTGTGTGACGCGAGTGCACATGACTAGGAGTCAGATTCGGTGTTCTTCAGTTTGTCCACTAATGCCCATGTACAGCTGCCCAAGATGAGCGGTCAATGCCTGATTTGTGATTCTGACAGTGGTGTAAAAGCGTATTACACTTCACACGTCCAGGGGGAACCCAAGAGCAAACATGACTGGCATAATACTGCTTTAAAAAAACTGCACAGCGAAAGCAGCTTTGTGACGGCTTCAAAAGAGCTCCTTCGGCACCATCTTAAACTGAGTGCACGTTATTAGCGTAGGATCAAGCTCATAAACGACAAAAACATTGTGTCAGAGCCTGTTTTGCTCATTTATAGCAGAAATGTCAATACATCTGCAGGAGGGGGTGGGAAGGGGGTCAGGGGGGCACTGTTTCAAATAAATAGCTTGACTAAACAGATTGCTGTAAACAAATTATTGATGTCTCTCCCTCGAATCCAACCTTTTGGAGATGTGGTTAGCCTGGAGGTAGATGACATACTGATTTGTTGTTTATGCAGTCGGAATTGGGTTTGCTTTCTCTCATGAGGTTATGTACATACCAAGCGCTGACATACTGGAAATGGGACCTTTAAGCCATAAATAAATAAGCTAATATTGAGATTAGCAGATAACATGTCATTAGATTGGTAGCTGATGTTTAGGAAAGGTCTACATTTGACTTGGTAGTTTATTGCTTAAATCAGACCAGATTAAGAACCAGAAGAAAGAAAAAAAAACAAAAACAATAGTTTAGTTTTTAAAAAAAGGCACGAGCACGCTTAGAGAGGAAAGCTCTGGTTGCTTTTTCTCTGCAACCCCAGCTTAAACCTCTGACACCAGAGTTTTGTAGGTTAGCCAAAGACAGAACTTTTGCGTTGTCCCACCTGACATTTCCTTTGTCGGGGGCACGCCATTTAAGTGATTCCCGCTTCCAAAAATCCAGGCCCTTTCTCCTCGTCCTCGCTTCTACCCAGAGGGAAGAAAGAATGGTCAAGGGTCCCTATCCCACCAAGTATGTTTGGTTACCCTGAGAACAAGGCAGAGGCCAGGAGGTGGTATGTGTGTGGTTCAATTCACTGCATTATCCTCAGCCAGCTAATCTGGGCCAGGCTTAGACTTCTTACTGCTCACTGGCTGTGAATAGATGAGTGAAAAGTTAAATATTCTTTCAAATGGAAAACTGCTGGCCAAGCCGGGATTGTGATCGTGTCACCGTGGGATTTGGAGACCCCCTCAGTTGACATAGGCAACAGGATGACGAGCCCGGGCTCATTATCGCCACTTCCATATGTGAGTCTACACACCCTGGTGCACAGCCGAGCTTGGGAGGCTTGACTATCTGTGATTAATAAAAGCAGGCAGTGTGAAAGTAAATGGGAGAGAAATACACTCCAAATTTACTTAAGCCTAGCCGCTGTAATGTACGATTCACGCTGGCAGTGCCTGTAATGAAAATGCAGTTTTGTATTAGCTTTGTGGAACATGGCATCTTCCAGGCTTTTCCCTTATGAACGCAGCAGGGAAAGAAGCGGCAGGTGAGAATAGAAAGTTGTGTTCTTGCTTATTTTTTTATATTAACTTGGGGGAAAAAACAGATAAAACAGATTCAGATATTTGCATGTCAGATCCACTAACTGAACAGCAAAAGGATAAACAAAGTATTTCCTCACTTCTGGGCTTCTATTTTTAAGAGCTCTGTGACTGAAATCACCGACGCCAGTGACTCCTCATCTATTTTTGAAGGTTTTAATCTGATGAAGCAGCTTTTTTTTAGTGTGCAAAGTATTAAATACTTTTTGGGACACTTAAAATAGTTCAGATTTCCGTATATCAAGAAGAATAAACATCACTGTCAATCATTTCTGATTTTTAATGTCTACTGTTTTTATTATAGCTTCCATTCTTTTTGAGAGACGTGCTTTTAGCTTGTTGTCCTCACATCCTAAGTTCAGTCGTAGAAATTGGTTGAATTACACATTTATACTTACGGGTCCGTAAAAGCTTACTCCACATCCATCTGAGATGTCAAATGATGTTAACTTTTCTCCTTCATATCCAGCCTTTTGGGGCTTTGCTTAGCCTGGAGGTAGATGACATACTTTCCTGTGTATCCAGTCTGAATGGGATTTGCTCTCTGTCATGAGGTCATGTACATACCCAGCGCTGGCAAACTGAAAATGGGCCTTTAAGCCAATAATCAACAGAGTTATGGTGAGATTAGCAGACAGCATTTCATTAGATCAGTGGCTGATGTTTAGGAAAGGTCTATATTTGGGTTGTATCTATCAAATGTATAGAACTAAGATAAGATAAGATAATCCTTTATTAGTCCTACAGTTGGGAAATTCACCGTGTTACAGCAGCAAAGGGATAGCGAGGCACTCAGTAAAAAAACTAGATAAATAAAACAGTACAGTATATACCATATACATAATAAAAAACAATAAACGCATATCTATGTGTTTGATGTGAAGTTGCTGTTATAGCATACTTATACTTGTTGTTATAGCATACTTATAGGTTCTTGTGCTATAGTGTTATGTTCTGTAAAATAAGAACACACGCGTTTTTATAATGTAAGTTATTTGAAAAACCATATGTTAGGTTGTGTTTTGCCCTTTGAAATCTGGGTCTATCACTGCTATGACATTTTGGAGATCATTTGTCTTCCATTTACTTTTACAATGAAGAAAGCTGCTCTCCATTTGACCTCAGCATGTCCATCTTTGTGGAGAGGTGTGAACTGTTTACACAGCTGGCGGTTCTCACCTTCCCTCCCCTTTTCACCCCTCATTGCTCACTAGCAGCTTCACACACAGAGCCGACTTACAGGCAAAACACATCGCCAGTGTCCAAAGAAAAAAAACTGTTTTTCTACATCATTTGAACACGACAGCTACCATGTACATTGTGTGAAAACCTTATGAAAAATAGACCAATAGTAATGCTCCAAAATTTATTGGAACCAATTCTGTTTTTTGTCCTCTCCCGCAAAGTTGCCATTCTAAAGATACTCATTTTTCTTTGGACTGGGACGATGTTTGACTCAATTCTATTAATTAAAAAAAGTTTCAAGACAATTTCAGTTCCACCCGCTAAAAGGCCACGAGGGGGCTTGCAGAAGGAGATCAACCTCAGACGCATGTCGAGCAGGTTCGTGCACGACAAAAGAGGCCTAGCGGCAAAAAAGGCAGTACACAACAGGAACACTGCACTGGACTCCACATGAACCTGTCAGTAAGCCTTACCCTCACTTGGATCGGTCCGAGTCCGAGTGCAGCAGCCCCAGCAGTGGTGGTATCAGAGTTTTGGCCTCCCTCCAAGCAAGAAGTCCTCGAGGACACAAAGGCAGCGGTGTTGCCAGGTCAGTGCAAAGCCCCGGCCTGCAGGCGCTGGACACCCTACTGAGGGCAGCATGCTGTGCTGCCCTGCTGCTACTGCCTGCATGTGTGTGATTGTGCGTGAGCGAGAGGAGTTGCGCTAAAGTGGAGGGAAAACACTTTCACTGTATCAATCAACTTAAGCGTATGAAAGTAGTGTCCCCATGGAAACCAATTGTTCAGTTACACAACTAGATTAAGAAAGTACAGCTCAAGTGAGTCACTGGGAAGCCGTTTCACCCAAAACCACGAGAGAACATCCAGAATCCGGGCTTTATGTTGAGTCACTGCTTCTGAGGCCACTGAGATAATAAATACTCATGAAACTGATCTGACTTACAGCATGTTTTCTAAATTAACAAGCTTGAGGACTTTTATTTTTTTCACAGCAAGACTATGCAAGACTTTCTTAATAATCCACATGAACTCTTTCCACCCTTGTGTGCACTTAGATTACATAACTTTCATATATTTATCATTTATTCATTTATTTTGGTTTATTTATTCTTTATTGCTTGTGTTCTGTGTTCTTCACAGCATTGAGAAGTACATGTATTTGTCCATAATAAATGATTTCATAAAACACTTTTGGATGAATAGTTTTGTTGGCTGTATATGTTTCATAATACTATTGTTATGTTAACAAAGTTACTTAAAGAGTCCCTCTAAGACCCTGAACATATATAGTACTGTACACAGGTTGTAGGCACTTGGGGACATTATTATATTTAAAAAAATGATTTGCTCAGCAAAACACTTTATTTTTAAAAATATTAAAATAGTATTAATGCAGTAAATAGTGGTTTTACACATGCCAGTGTGTTTATTTAACCCTTTCCAAGCTGATCCTTGTGGTAACAACCCAGTATTAATATCAGTTATCATCGACTACCTGCTTTGACTACTCAGTACTTCATTAAGCTGAATCAAGATTTCTGCTGAAGGGATTGAATAAATTCATACAATGTTTAGAATACATTTTTAAACCTAAGATATTTAAGCTACTTTATATTGTATTTATGCTAATGTGCATCTGTTCTAATGATATTTGGTGTTCTTACTGGTGAAAATACAGTTCTCGCTAAGATGAAGGGTTTATTAACAATGGGCCTTTGCACAGTAGTGTAGACGATGTCAAATTGTATCCCATTCTGCTTCAAGTTGCTGACACAGCTGTTCAATTGCGCATACACTGATTCTACAATCTCCATAGAAAAGCATTGCATTTACAATGGAGCAACCTGGAGGAGCCACATATGAGCCTAACACCATCATACTCGGTGCCAAGTGTTGGCTAGTGGGGTAGCATTCGGCTGTGGAGCAATGGAACTGCATTCCCTGGAGGGATGGACAACAACATTTAATGCCTTAATACATGAGTTGGACACTAACAGTCCTGTGGCTGAAAGCAATCAAATCCCCACTGCAATGTTCAAACATCTGGTATAAGCCTTTCCAGGTGAGTAGATGTTGTTAGAGCAGCAAAGCAGGACAACCTCTACATGAATTCCAGTAAAATCAGAAGAAACATTGGAAGAGCGGATGTATGTATATCTATGGGGTGATATGTGTGTATTTTGGGGTAATGCCACGATTTATATATGTGCACCCACCAAAGCAACGCCCTCGTACATGCTTGAGTTGTAACATGCATGGCGGGGTGCTGATTCTGGTTCCAAAGTAAGCACCAGGTTTACATTTTCAGTCATTTTTTGAGGTGCTTAATATCTTGGACCTTGACTGTTTGCCAAATAAGAGCTTGATGTGTTGTATTTTTAGACAAGGTGCGTGCGTTAAGAGACCTACATTACATGCACCATAAAACCCTTAATTAGCGTTGGCATGGCTGTATTCTCGCTCTCTCTTCCTCTCTCTCCATTAATGAGACAATCAAACCTAATCATTGTAAAACTCATGGGAAGAGAGGGGACATTTTTCCAGCAGCACATAATAGATTTGACCGGAAGAGATTTTTGGAGGACCGAGATTAATTTAATCATATCTTATTTTAGTTTTGCAAACCTCACGAGTACTGAGAGGACTCGAAATTGCACCATCAACATATCAACCAAATAGTAACTTCACAGGAGGAAATGTTCTTGTAAAAAGTTCATGAAAAAAGATTTTAGTTCAATGGATTTGGGGACATTTCTATTGGTTTGTTCATCATTTTACACAATCACAAAAACAAAAAGTCAAAAAAAAAAAAATTAATAATTGAACTTATGTAGATTATAAGATTTTGGAGAGTATTTCCACCAAATTAAAAGACGTTCTTGCCCAACAAAGCAATTTTTTGGATCCAACATAACATGAATTTGCTAAATGTAATCTGCTCTCACATTTCCAACTATTCACCTATTCAAAGTCATTGATCAGGTCTACTGATTACTGCAACTCATGTTTACCAGAGTATGTTCATAAGTGGTCACTGTGGTGCTCAGCCACTGCACAGATCAGTAGCTTAGTGAATCCGGAGCCAACGAAAATCTCAAAAGTGATCTCCTTTTGGCTCATATGAGGCACAGTGTTTGCCTTTAGATCTAATTCAGGCGTAATGTTTGTCTTTTGATCTAAATCAGGTGTAATGTTCCTACTTTATTTTCTGCCTGCGTGCCGCATTGTTGCCAGGCAAAGCCTTGAGTGAAGGAAGAAAATGCCACCTTTGGTTGTGTTCCTGTAAGCGTGTTATTATCAATTGGGCTTTGGGTGGTTAAACACTCTGCTTTTCTTATTAGCATGTGCGCTAAGAAAATCCTCCCCCGACTGCACTGCAGCTCTGCAGTTCGTGCTACAGCAGACGCCGATAGCTAAGACCCATCACCGAATCCAATGCATTAAGTACGTTTAACGATAATGAAATAGCTTTCAGAAAACCGGAGGGGCCAAACACTACGTTCGCAAACTTTCAGAACAATATGGACGCGTGAGTCATGGATGCCTTAAGACGTCGAAAAGCGCTCATAAATCTGAAGTCGCACCCGCACACACCCATTCATTAGACACCCCCCCCAACCACATGTGGTCATTAGTCAGAGAGCATAATTTTCTCATTTGTTTGCTTAGGGAGCTTGTGTTTCAGATGCCGAGTGATTTGTTCCTTTGATTGCTCACTCAGGCTTGTCATTTGCTACTACTGCACCGTGGCCACCTTTCACTGCCAATTGTAGGCTTGTCTCCTCACAGGAATAGCAATTTTCTCTGGGACGGTAATAGGATCAGGGGCCCTGCACCACTTCCACATGATTGATGAGAGATTAAAAGGATTGTTGAGACTGAATGCACTTTTAGTGCTCTACCAAGCTCCCATATCAAGGCGCTTTGCTAGTGTTGTGGTTTCCACTCTGGATGGGCTCTGATGCAGCGCTGGAGGAAACATTAAACTGCTCCTGCTGGACGGATGCAGGAGTGGTCATAATCGGAGGTTATTTTATTTTATTTTATATATTTGCCTTCCTACTTTTCCCTTAATATATTACTCATACTTACTCATATGCTCACTCAGACGAGTTCCCTGTATGTGTACGTGTTGTAACAGGACTCTAGACAAGGTCGGTTTTATCACGCAGCTTAAAAATTCATATTTTAAAGGCTTAACGTGCATACTGTAAAATGACTGCTTTTCAGTAAACATTCAGCTAATCTCCAGTTTTGTTTTCTAATAGTACGAGATTTGTGTTTGTCCAGCCTCTTATCCAAAGCACACCTGTAATACTGATTTTTCCTGGCGTAGTGAAATCTCATTTCTCAGCCTCATACAATCACGCACAGTGTCTTCATATATTTTATGACTACAGTGTTCTGGGGAGCTATGGAATTATGTTATCTGTAAAATGTCTCTCTCATTATTTCTGTATAGTAAACCAATGTCTTCTTCCAGCTTTTAATAAAGAGACTTTTTAATAAAGAGACTCTGCATTGAAAGCGGTGATGCTTTAATACATCATTACTTGTTGATTATTATAAGTAAAACCGAAATCTCAAGCTTAGTGACAAGATTGTATTTTCTTTGCACTGATCCACGAGAAAGAAAAAGGTAGTTGAATGTCACTGGGGTGGTACCCCTCTTATCACCAGGACGGTACCCTCAAGGGTATGTCTTTAGTGCTATAGGTTAGGGAACGTAATTGCACCATAACCCATTCTAATTCTAGATTTTCAATTGCATTGACTCCACACACTCGGTATTGCCTCCAGCTTTTTCATTTCAGGGCTCCATTTTAAAGGTTCCATGGATCAGAGGAGCCATACGTCACTTCCCTGTCGTCCAAGCCCCCTTTTGGGTGGAAACCAACCCGTCCATTGTGGCACCAAATAGGAAACACCGTCATGCATTCAAGCTGCTGCGTCGCATTTGACACGTTTAAAAAAAAAAAAAAAACTTACAACTTTCTTGACTTTCCCAAAGAGTGACAGACTGCAAAACACAAGATGTGCGGCAGAGATTATAAAAATAGTAAACTTTGGGACCCTGCCAGTCAGTACCTGTATCACATGTCTGTTATAATGTTATAAGTTCAAATGCTGAAAGTCAATGTAGTGAATGTTGACGCTGCAGTGAAACATGTAAGGAAATTCCCGTTCATGCTCGCCTGTGACAATAGGGTTAATTTAGCATATAGGAAGGAATTATTACTTTCTTGTTATAGTTCTTGTTAAACCTCGACATCGCATTAGACAGAAGACCAAAAGAGGGAATAAAGTCTCTTAACGACATAAGAAATGACAGAAATGTCAGAAAAAAAATCACCTGCTGATTCAATAAGGTAGTTATATGACACCTCTGCTGGGTAGAGTTGTTCCACCACTGACTGAAATACTGCTAATTAACCTCTATTTCTTTCATGTGTTTTCTATATAATGAGGCCACTAGGCAACGACATGATATAACTGTTTGGCTGACTGGCCACAGGCTTTGGGCTCATAACAGCTATAAATCAGTAGGATATTCTTATACAGTATTTATGCTATGTAATTGGTCAAAGACCTCAAAGAATTTGTATTTACTGACAGTCAAGTTAGAGCAGCTGTTCTTTTTTACCCAGTCGGGGTGGGGGCATTACGCAGGGGCAAAGTAACTGGTTACTCTTATCTGTAAAATATATTTATTCAGCATTTTTAATTATTCTCTGATGTCTATATAGAAGGAATTTGGTGATAGGTGCACTATGCCCACATGCAATGTTACATATGATTTGGTTCTAGAACCAAATAAGTTGTTTTTATAATAATTTGATGAGCTCTGCTTTGATTTGCTGGTTTACGATGGGACACCGTGATAATCACACAGAAGCAACATGTCGGCACAGACAGGAAAATAAAATGAACCTCCATGTTCACTAAAAAAATAAGGCTTCTTGTTTCTGCTGGAGCATAAATAAGGTTGTCATATTATTTAGTTACTTGCTTACGTTATTTTTTCTACTTGCTTTGTCATCGTCACACAGGAAATAAAAGTTGTCACTATGAATCATTCAGTTTAAGATGATCTGCTTCAACCATCAAGGAGTGGATAAAATCACACAGCATGGCTGCTACTTACAGGTTGTTGTTGAGGTTATGATGCTAATAAAGGTGGAACAGCTCCTCCCTCCAGTCTCTTCAGTGTTGAAGCTGCTCGATACTGTCCAAGGTTTGAGAAACTGTCTGGAGTGAACTAACAACATTGAATTAAAGTTGGCCATGATCTTGTTAAATATGTGGGAGTTGAAGTCAGCTTCCTTTTCATCAGCTTGTTTTGCAAGTTTTCTGTGCCACCTTAAATTGTGTTGCAGTTACAATCTGCACCTGTACAATCTGCAGCATTTAAGATGAAACAGTACATTAGATTAAGAAGCTGGTGAGTAGGAAGCAACTTCAGCCGCGTTTGAGGATTATTTATTTTTTGGGAAGAGTGTAAAAATTGCTGACATGCCTTAACAGCCTGGAACAGTTGATTTCTACACATAGTTCACTGTTTGTTGTTGCTCTGTTGTCGTGGCATGTAAATTTTGAGGGCGTAAATAGAAATGAGTCAAGACTGTTACATAAGAGGATTTTAGAATTGGCCCGTTTTACTGGCCCCTTGGGAAATATGGGATTTGTATTGGAAGCAGGAACCACAGTGTTGGAGGTTTCATGTGCTGAATTCTCCTTGTTCCACTATAAGAATGTAAATACAAGCCTGTACAAGATGTAAATAAAAATAAATGCAAGCATGTGCAAATCATTTATATTAACTCTTTATTTTATAAAAAATCTATATGCAAGTAGAAATAGTACAAAGAAAACAATCAAATGCTGAAACTGCAGTACTGTCCAAAAGGTTTTGGCACTTTGGGAGATTATTATGTTTAAAAAGCAATTTTTTAGACAGGAAGCTTTAATTTGCTCAGCAACACACTTTATTAACACAAAATATTAAATGTTTATATTTAATATTTAAAATATTTAAATACAGTAATACAGTTAGTATTGGGTTTACCTATATCAGTGTGTTTATTTAACCCTTTCCAAACATTTATCTTGTGACAACCCAGTATTATTTACAGTTCTCATCTAATTCCTGCTTTGATTACTCAGCATTTCATTAAGCTAAATCAAAATTGCTGCTGAAGGAGTTAAATACATTTATGTAATGTCTGGGGCATCCAGGAGAAATCTGGAACTAAACCTCTTCAAACTGGTTTACAAGATATTAAGATTTACTTCTTTCAAAATAAAAATTATCATGTTACTGTCATGTATTTATTATTGCTGTCTTAAGGAAAACAAATGGCAACTTTACAAAAGAGGACAACGTAAGTCAATGGAACAAGAATGTAAGTCATTGTAACAGGAGCATTTCCATTGATCCATTTATGATTTTTTATGAATTATACATTTTTCACATTATGTTAACTGTAGTTAGTGTTCAAACCATGTAGAAAAAAAAATGGACAAAAATGGAGATTTATCTTTTTCTTGGGATAGCGTTGGTATGCAGATTTACATCTGTTCTAATAGTATAGTATGTTTGTACTAGTGAAAATACTCATATATTACTGTATTTAAAGGGTCTTAAATATTGGCGTAGAAACCCGTGGGGGGATTGGGGGGGGCAGACTTTTCCCACCGAATATCAGAAACAGGTAAATTTGTCCCACCCAAAAATTAAACCACAGAAAAGCGGAAACTGTTCATTTTACACTTCATTTTACAAGCGTGTTTTGGCAGCGTTTGCAATTTACGTGCCGTGTTTGTTGTTAGCAACGGGCTCTGGTTGTTAGGTGGTCTTTTACTTTGTTAAGGCTTGTGTTGAGACGCCTGTTCAGAAATATCCTGCAATCAGCAACTTCACTGACCTGAACTCTCGCCTCGCTGGAGCGCCAGGTAGTTCGCGCCAGCTTTAAACGCGAGGTCAGTGATGAGAGCAATAAATAGCAAAATTTACTGCAATAAAAACGGATTTGTATAACTTGTTGTTATGGTAACAGATTAGGAGGGTTTGGGTTAGCTAATGTTTACATTAACTTTTGTTAGAAAGAACTCTGAAACATAAAGTTACATTACTCTCAGGCCACGCCCCAAACTGCAGACTGCTACTACACTAAATACATAAAAAATAAAATATAATAAATAAAATTAATAAATGAATGAATAAATAAAAGGACACCATCGTTAGAAGTGCTTTCAGTAGTGCAGTATGTAATGTTCCAGAGGGTGCTGTTTGGGACACAGCCTTACTGTCCAACATTAATGTTAGTCTTGTCTAGACAGGAAACCTCAACATACAGGTTTGTCATTACATTTCAGCAACATGCCACCAAAGAAAATAACATGTTTTTGGTTATATATGTATATAATCCAGACATTGCATGTATAATTTAAAAGTTTTCTGACAACAGTACCATTTAATGTGGAGTATCTAATTTAGTTTGTAAAGTGGTCTTCAATTGGATTTATCTAATAATGAACAGACATACAGATAATGTTGTATTTTGTTTATTTATTTGTAATTTACTGTAATTCCGCAAATGTTGTTCTACATCACTATACATACAGTGATTTACTACCTTACCTACAGTGGAATCAGCTTATAGGTAATATTTAGGGAATGGGGTGGGCTTTGATTCATATTAGCAAATGTGTCCCCCCAATGTCAAACCCGCTCCTACGCCCTTGGTCTTAAACAATGAGCTCAAGTTCCTAATACCTTTGCATAGTAGTGTATTAATTAAAAAATATATATGTCTGTGTAAAGCATTTCTTCTGACAGTAAAGCCATTCTGCAATACAAAATACTCATAGCAGACAATAATTCATAATGTCCTTGTGTATGACCACTTTTATCACTTTTATATCAAAATGATTTCAGTTTAGGTACATATACATTTAGGTACATATACATTTAATAGGCAATGCACCAAGTGCAAGAAACCTTGGGGTGACTCTGGATAATCAGTTATCGTTCTCAGCCCATATTATGAACCTGACTCGGTCATGCAGATACATTCTCCACAATATCAGACGCATCTGACCCTTCCTCTCTCAGGGAGCCTCCCAGGTGCTCGTCCAGTCTCTTGTCATTTCAAGGCTTGACTACTGCAACTCGCTCCTGGCTGGTCTTCCTCTGCAGGCCATCAGCCCCTTACAACTGATCCAGAATGCAGCAGCACGGCTTGTCTTCAATCTTCCCAAGTTCACTCATGTCACTCCACTGCTGCGCTCCCTTCACTGGCTTCCTGTAGCTGCTCGCATTCAGTTTAAAGTTCTGATGCTTGCCTACAAAGCCAAAAATGGACCAGCTCCTCCTTACCTTATGGCAATGGCCAAAAGTCAAACCGCACCTCGAGCCCTTCGCGCTTCAAGTACGGCTCGGCTTGACCCGCCATCACTCAAGATTCATGGAAGACACGCAACAAGACGCTTCTCTGTCCTGGCACCCAGATAGTGTAACTAACTTCCATTGGCTGTCTGAACAGCGAACTCTCTTGCGGCCTTCAAACGCAGACTGAAGACCTTTCTCTTTGTAAAGGACGTATAAACACTAATCTACTAAAGTACTAGTATAAACTGTAATTGCACTTGATCTTCTAGGAATTCTGGATAAGTGTTGCACTTGTACTGTATGTAGTTTTGTATTTATTCTCTTCTCTGTAGGTGTTCCAGTCTTACTTCGTATTGCTTTGTGTTTAATCTTATATGTTGTCTTCTTTCAAGGTATCAGCACTGACACTTGTTTATTTCAGTGTTTGAGCTCGAGTAGTTTGGACTTAAACCTGTTTGTACTAGATAGAGATACATACTCTAACCGAACACTAAGCACTTTTGTAAGTCGCTCTGGATAAGAGTGTCTGCTAAATGCCATAAATGTAAATGTAAGTACAGTTTATTGGAGTGATGCCATTCTCTAAAGAACCCCTAAAGGACCCCCTTTTTGGCAGCATTGTTTTTGAGGATATGAACACATTCAGTTTTCTTTGCCATGTTTCTGAGGTGCTGGACAAACATATTTCCCATTGGAAATCTTCAGTGAACACCACAAACATGGCTGCTGGTAGCAAAGCAGCAAACTGACAGCATTTTGCCCTTCAAAGATTTCCGCGTGCTTGACCTGAGCCGCTGCTCACTGTTGGGAGGCGCCAGAGATAACAACCTCTTGTCTGTCATGATCAAGTGACAAGCCTCAACACCCCATCCTCTTAACACGAGATGACTGTTGGTGTCGCCAGCCCACGGCCAATGCATCGCTTCGGAACTGCATTAAGTCAGCTCTCAACCCGGCTTAGCATCGCTGACATTTATTTTTATGCGGGCCCCCGGGGCAGGAGCCTAAGCTAACCTCAAACGTATGACCACACGCACATGCTACTGTGTAAATAGAAGCATGCAAGTGTGCCCCAGCATGATCGTCTGACTCACGGAGTGCGAGAGGGTGTTGGCAGCTGTGCACAGGGGCTGGAGTCCAGGGCCGACTGATGGCTTTGAGATATTTTGGTTGTGGAACTGTTTGCCCAGGATGTGCGTTTGAGATATTTATGGTTATAAAGGAGCAGTTCAGGTCAGTTTGTGCTCTTTCCACAAGTGCATTCAGCTGTTATGAAGTTGGGCAAGCTCTGAGGAAGACACAAAGAAAAAAAAATACAAGAAAAAAATGAATTTAACCAAATATGAAAGTGTAGCTCGCTCAGTTTTGTAGAAAGAGAACTTTAGAGAACATTATTCGTCGCTTATTATGTTTGTGCACGCAACTGTGTTTATTCATTGCAAAATAAAATAAAATAGGGCCATCAAAGTTAGCATGATCAATTATTAATTCCACTATTGTGTGTGTGCAAGTTGTTTTTTTTAATGCTGTTAATGCATTTATGTAGTTTGACCATATTTTATCTTGAGGGCTCGCATGCGATCTCCTAACAAGGATACAAATCGGGGGGAAGCCCCCTCTAAAACCCACCCCCACATTCCTCCAGGCCTTCTAAAGTCTGGATTACGATTAGCAAAACAAGCTGACTTGCGAAATACTCTCATTAGCTGGATCTGTTTTTCCTTCGCAAGAGACGATATTTACTTTACGTGCTTCTTTGGAGTTTGGGGGGGACTTTTCAGCTAATCTCACTAACTTATGTTACATGCATGGGCTAACGAAAGCCAGGTGTGTCCAATGGGTAATCGCTATTGAGTGCAGCATTCACAAAGCACTAGATGGGCTCTGTTTTGATTTTGTTCTAACCCTAATAAGGCTACGTTCCCACCCTCTTTTAGTCCAAAATTTCTCATGGCTGTCCCCAGACATGATTATGAGGTCATGCCTGGTCCTCACCAGACTAGACCCTACTAAGCATCTCTAGTGGTGCAAGCTGAAGCCCAATCGCTCGAGTGCTGTATGTTACTATGATGAAATCCATAATAGTAGTAGCCCACTTGATACACAAATACAGCTTTAAGACATTCAAAGCAATTCCTTGGGCATCATCGACAGTGCATGCTGAATAGTCTTCATGGGAGGATAAATCAGCAAGCTCTGAGTACCTACATCAACACTGTCCTTCCTGGTAGTGTAGCGTTTTAAACTAGAATCTCTAATTGAAAGTTATAGAGTGACTCTAAACACAAGAGAGTTTCTGATTAGATTGAATGGGGCTTTTGCCAACATTTTGTAAAGCCTGTCAGACGAAATAAGTTGCTCCATAAGAATGCAGTTAGGCAGAGCACGGATAGGTCAATTCTTTCACTCATGGTCAATTATTGATGCCTGTAGCTGTCGGACGAACCACCCGAACGACAATGTGAAGGTAAAACCCTGTGAGGCGTTTATATCTCATAAATATCTTCTCAACTTTGAGTAAACTGATACACTGGCATGCACACACAGAGACAATGAGACCCTTCACAGTGATTAAGGCTTCCCCAGCTGGAGTGAAGTGGATCTCTCACCTCATAGTGCTAAAGAGGACTTGATCAGCTCTGTGCCTGACGAGTCTCCAAATTAGTCTTTAATCAAGAGCCTGTTCACTATCTGCCTCCAGGCACAGCTGATCACCAGCAACACGTCTTTCCGCCAGCACATGCGGCGAAGTAAGTTCGCTACCCAAACCCTGACAGTAACCATTAAATGAGAAACCTGGAGTGGATTGGAGTGCTAATCCACTTCAGCAAAAGCTCCAGCTAATACACTTACATGCAGCAGCATTACATGAACACTTCACCCTAAAATGTTAGCGCTGATGACGGATGAAAGTAATGGCCTACTAGAATCATGCAAATGAGGATCTTGCTAACTAGAACTCGTGAGTTGTCATTCACCGTTAGCCATGCTAGCCATGTTAGCCATATCACGCTGACGCTTTTGCTGGCAGATTGATGGCCATTAGTGGGGTAAAATAGAGGATGGCTGTCTTGTAAATGAGTCAGAAGCATCGCAGAGCCGTCAAGCATGAGATGAGCAGCTCATCGCTAATTCGGCTTTACAGGTGCTGGCCTGAAAGAAGTGAGAGAGGAGCACAGGTGATGATCACTGGAACCCAGCTGGTTCTGCATATAGAAATAAGTTATGGTCTTTTACCTCAATGACATATCACAAACAGATGCTGTGTCAGTTATCAGGGTTTCAGTCTGTATGAAATTGAATTATAAGCTTGAATAAACAGAGATAAGATCTTTATCAGAGACTGTAAAGCACCAGCTGGTTTGTTTTATAGGCAAACAGCAACAAGACAGAAAAAAAGCTAACAACTCAGTAAAATGGATATTATAAAGCACACATGAATTAAAACACAATATGTCAGGTAATGAATTCATCCTGAAAGACGTCTCTATGTTTGAACAGATGAGAGTGAGCAGCAACAATACTAAACTCAAAAGAAAGATTCTGTCTTTATATCACTCCCAGCACCAGTTAGTCAATTTCACTCACTCAGATTTGAGTCTTTACTCTCTAAATGTGCCTCAATGAGCAACAGTTGATGGTTCAGTCTTCTTGTAAAGCTAGCATTAGCCTTTAATGCTAAAAGGAGATTAATTAAAAGTAGGGTGACCACATGTCCCCGTTTGCTTTTTTTTTAATGCACCTGAAAGTCCTCTGAACACCTGGCAGCAGAGCAGATGGGCAGACGTCTTGCGTTGTGCTTGTTTTGGCCATCAGAACATGCTGGCTGCTACTATCTACTAAGTGATTCTACTGCTTGCTTGCCAGGTTTTAGAGAATACTGCTATGTAAAACAAAAGAAGCGTCAAGTGTCAAGTAAGTCCACAACATCACCACAAATGTTTTTCTCAAGGAAACATGAGAAAATGCAGGGATTGAAAGTAGGGGTGGCTTACGGAGGTTGAATCGTACTGCTGAGTGAAAAATAAGCTGGTTTGTACAGACATATAATTTACTTGTAGCTAACTGTAGCTACCACATCATTTTTTTTTTAACTGCATCACTTTTCCCGCATCCATATATGACATACAGCATATCGTCGCTGTCCAATGAAAAACGCTATCTCCAAAACGGCAACTTTACAGGAGAGGCCAAAAACTGTCTTCACTTTTAATATAAGTCAATGGAACCGGATTTTTTTCCAAGCTATTCTGGAGCATTTCTATCTGTCCATTCACCATGAAACTTTCACACAATGTAAACGGCAGCTGCTGCATTAAATTGATATAGAAAAATAGAAATCGACAAAAATGGAGATACACTGGACAGTGGCGATATGTTGACAGCAGTTGTCTCTCCGGAACTGGAGCTACTACCCCTGTATCTCTGCTTCATCCTTGCCTAAGCTGCCTGACCTGGTAAACTTTGAGGCCCATGTTACTTATGCCTGTGTATTAAAAAAAGCAATAAAGCAAGAAATATAATATGATCATAGTTCACCATAACTTCACCCACCACGGCAGGCTGTTACTGTTTGATTTTCAGACATGTCTGCAATGTTACTGGAACTGTCCCCCACTTTTTATTTCATGGATAAAAACAATTTTAATAATATATTGAGCACTACTAACTTTGCTAATCATTGCTGATCACAGGAGACATTTTTCCTAAAAAATCGATTCTCATTTAAAAAGCAGGGCCCAATATCTGAGCCACAGAAAGCTCCATTTATGATCAGCAGAGGTTAGAGTCATGCTGACCAGCCTAGTGAGTAAGCATGACTGAAGCTCTTGACACAGCCACTCCACCTCCTTCTAAATCAAAAGAACGTGTTTGACGAGGCGCTGCTGTACAGCCATTAGGGCCCAGTATGAATCTGCATCACTGAGTGGCTCTCAAGAGCTCTCCAGGGTGAGGATCTACTTTCCGCAGCACCAGCAAGACACGTTCCGTGCGGTGGAGAGTGGCTCCAGCTATTGCTGAAATGTCACTGGCTTTGAATAACATTGCCAAGAAGCTCATTGGGGTGACATTGACTGTTACACTGTTGTAGGAACTGTTGTAGGAGCCTCTACATTTGACATGCTGTTCTCTCATGCTTACTTCAGTAACTCAGTGTGCCTGTGTGTGTGTGTG
The DNA here is from genome assembly GCA_021613375.1 of Megaleporinus macrocephalus. Taxonomy (NCBI): domain Eukaryota; kingdom Metazoa; phylum Chordata; class Actinopteri; order Characiformes; family Anostomidae; genus Megaleporinus; species Megaleporinus macrocephalus. The sequence continues at coordinate 27,301,537 of CM038716.1, forward strand.
TGTGTGTGTGTGTGTACATATACCTGTATGTGTGTGTGTGTGTGTGTGTGTGTGTGTGTGTGCCATCATTCATGTGAGAGTGAGTGTGTGCAAAATGGAAACGGGCAAGAAAGGGTCACTGATCATTAGGATTCCTGTCATTAGTTTTCTAATTTCGTGTTAACTGTAGTAAGAGAGCCTCACATTATTTGAAGATTCCCTCTCTGCTTTGTCACTTTCTGAATAGCATCTAATTATTGCCAGTAGTTACGACAAGCTTTGATCTTAATGGTTTCATGTTGGAAGAATGTGTGGAATTCCACTGAAGCTGCAGTTCAAGGCTGAACAACAAAGGCAAGCTTAAATTAAATTCATAAACTAAAAAGACTCAAAAAGAATATGAAGACTACTATGGAGAGCAGAATCTTAACATATTCTATAAAGGCATATCACATATACAATTTCTTTCAGCTTCACTTTTGAAGAGAAAAAAATAATTTCCTTCTGCAAAATTATCATTTTGGACATATGAGTACTGTTCAAATCTAATACCACATACAATTTCTTTACAACCCTTATACATCTTGGTTAACTGAATCTAGTAAAGATCAGCTCATCTGAGTGAGCCCTGCTAAGTTTCCTAGAATTCTTAGCAGTTTAGTTGGTCTTTGTCAACTCATTAACTTATTTTTCTTATTTTTAAATATAGTTCTCTTTTCAAGGTGCATACTTACATGTTAAATGTGACGTTTACATACAGTTTACATGTTTCATGGTTGGGTGATGGTGTTTTATGTGCAGCATATCACCTTAGAAATGGGTTCTATTAGTTTTAATTATGTAGTTTTATTAGTTTTCTTATTATTTACTTAATAGTTTATTTTAATTAGTTTTAATTGTATTAGTTTTATTAGGTTCAAGACTGTTATTTAATATGGAGTGTTTTAAATTGATTGTCATACATATTACACAAAGGCTGAAATTGTGTTGTTGACTAATAAAAATAATCAAAAAGGGAGATGTTTTTCTTTGGGCATAGACTTTTACTGTTTTGTTCTATATCATCAATACCATACTGTAAAGCAGTTAACAGTAACTTTGTACAGTAATAACCTGCATATCTGGATTATAGCAATGCGCTGTAATACTGAATTTCAGTATCAGTGCTGTAATTAAAGTACAGGCAAAGGTACTGCAGTTTCCTGTCAGTTTGCAAGTAAATTAAATAATTTGTGATTTCCCTGCTAAAGGAAACGTACAGTAAAATGGAAAAAAGTAAAAGGTAAAATGACGTGTCTTTACCACAGATTTATATGAATTAATCCAGGTACAGTTTGCATCTATTTATGTCGCAGCCATATCCGCTGGGTGTTTTAAAATCCATCGTAAAGGTGATATTAAATTTCATTTCCCAGCACTTGTGCTCTTTTATGTTGACTGCTGCCCTAACACTTGTTCAGTGAAATTACAATCACCCTTGACAGAGCAGCAGTTTTGCTGAAGTGGCGCTGTTTTAATGCAGCCCTGGCTGTTTCTACAGACAAAAGCATTGCTATGGATTCTAATGTATAGAGCCAGTCAAGGTCCACTGGCTCAGTTTTTAAACAAAGCTGACATTCGGTCACGAGAGCCAAACTATGTTCTACAGACAAATAAAGTGAATTGGATGCCCCGAATCAACAAGTGTGAGTTAAGACATGCATAAAAGATGAGCTGTAGCCTGTCACAGTTTTCCCCAAATCAGTCAGACATGTTTCTTATCTTCAGCCTAATGAGACTAACTAAGAAGTAAGGGGAGGTTATAACCATGATATATTATATGTTGTTATATAGTGTCAGAAATCTTGTGTATTCAAAATTATGTAACAACTCAGTGCAATGACATAAAATCTTTGTCCTGGTTTCACTTCCTCTGGTTTCTTTTGTCGCACCTCCATGACATTATTAACTATTTTAATTGTTTTCCCCATGTTGAGCTCTTATTTGATTATTTATTGTATTTTTAACCCTGGAGTTTTTTTTGCATGCATTCGCTCTAGATCTTTGTTGTTTTTCTTATTTTTCTTATTTTGTACCTGTTTCTTTGACCATGACTTGGATTGGCCTTGTAGCTCCAGCGCAAAACTTCAGACATGAAGCAAACTTCAGAAATCAAACAGGTCCACTATCTGAGATAGCAGTCATGTTAGATTTAAACTCAGATATTGTTTTGCTTCTCTGCATCATTATTGGATGGCTAAGGATTTGACCCATGCCGCTAGTAAGTGGTCTTTAGATTAGGACCTGTCCTGTTGGAGTGTTGAGACCCTTGCCGATCCTGTTGAATAAAGATAGCAGAGGTGGAGCCGTTCCCTGAACAACCAGGTGGGGACCAGAGTGGTGGTGGGGAGAAAGGAGAGGGACACTGGTCAGAGAAATTGGTGCGTATGTGATTGGATATCATTGGAGTCTTCCTGGCAGAGCTTGCACTAAACCTGCCATTTCCAGGCCCAGTTACATGTTTCTGTTCACTAAGGACAACATGTAACTTGCAAACTGGTTATTTCTTACTATGTGTTGAACTTCTGCAATATGCTATGAACCTTGTATGTATAACAGAGATAAAGCTATGTATTAATACAACTTGAGTTCTAAGTTCCAGATGGCTGTCAGAAGCCATGTAAAATATAATAGATGCCCCTTGCATGCCTGTGGATCAGCTAAGATCTTACATCAACGAAGGTTTTGTGCTATGATACATATCACAGCCAGTGATACAAATACCCTTCACAAACAAAAGGCATCCTGGAGAAATCCTTCAGCAGTATCTGATCTGGGACTCAGTGAGAACCACAGTTACATTTGTAGTGCTTCTTTTCACTCCTACTCTCAGACTCAATGCACAGTAGATAGTAAAAAACCGGGAGGTATGGGAATCACCTTGCTGAGGCACCAGGAAGCACTGCAGAGATAAATGTGTGAGGGTAGGTCACGCTAGAGCTTGAATCAAGCAGTCTAGCTACTGCAAAAACCTCCACAATAGAAATGGCTTTCAGCATTGCCTATTAGGGAAATACTCCAAGTAGAGTGACAAGGCACTGACCGTGGTTGCCGTCCAGCAATGAATTGTTTAAGGCCTGTTTAAAATGATCCGTGCTGAGTCTTGGGAGGATTCTAGGGGTGTTAAACAGAATTGTAGTAAGCTGAATTAAACATAGTATAGTGAACCCATTAGCCTGTATAAGCACTAGAGAATCACTGGGGAATCCCGGAGCCATCAGCAGCAGTAGCTCCACAAGCCTAGTTCAGGGCTGCAGTCGATGCAGGTATGGAGCGGCAACAATGAGGGAATTGGAAGGAACGTTATTAGCTTCTAGGTAAGCTACTGGAGACTGGGAAGTGCAGTTAAGTGTCATGGCCTTACTAGAGATGAGTAGCTGTTTCTGTGTTCAGATGTAGGAACTCTGTTAGATCTATTTAGATGTTGTTGACTACTGACACAACTGAGCGGTAGTGATTAGCTGAATCAGAACATGGGAGATAATTGGCCATAGCTCAACAAGATGTTGCAGCTACCTTTAGCTGAAGGATAATTGGTAGCTCCAGAGTAGAAGCTGAAGAGTTTGGGACAACTATAATTCCAAGATCTTTTCTCAAAATACACTGTTGAGGATATGGCAGTACATCACGAACATGTATGTACATCCTAATTCCAAAAATATATATATACATATATTTCCATCCCCAGAACTCCAGCAACTGGTCTCCTCACTTTCTATGGAGTGTTAAAAGAAGAGGGGATGCTACATATAGGTACACAAGAGCCTGTCCCAATTTGATTTCAAATCTGTTGCTGCCATCAAGCTTTAAATGACTTCATATTTTTAATAAAATGTTAGAATGTATAACTTTTAATGTCTAATATGTGTTGTATGTTCTATTGTGAATAAAATGTGGGTCTATATGATTTGCAAATCAGTTGGTGTTGTATCCAGCCATTACTATGCGTTGTGCTAAATATTTCTCTTGGATTTGAGGGGCGGGGGTCCCATGCTGGCTGGCTACTCCAGGCAACAGTTAATTTTCTGCTTTGGAAGTTTGGAAAAAGATTTACAAGTACATTATGGCATCCTAGGCATAGTTACATTTGTTAATCTGTGTTAGACCAATTTGCCACAGCAGCACCCTAAGGCAGACCACTGCTGCAGCTCTAGTTATTTAAGAGTACCTAAGAGAGAAGCTCACTGATTGTGGGTGAAGCAGGCTTAACAATGACCTTTCCCTAAACTTGCATTTAAGCATATATTTTAATGGACACACTGACATCATTATACAATTCTTTTTGGGAAACCTTCCTCCAAAATATGTTTTCCATTTGTGACATCCAGGAGTTTAATTAGGAGGTCACTGACCTCCTCCAAGCCCCACCCCAAACACCTTGGACACACTAAATTTTACACATTTCTATGTGTACCTAAAGCAAGCTCCTGATAGATAGAACATTTTTGGTGGAAAAGGTTTAGTTCTGTTCAACTACAAACGTATTGGGCCCTTCTGCCAGTTCAGAAAAGTTAGAACACGTAGTGCACAGCATGAAAAATTGTTCACCCTATGCACCTTATGTGGTAGGAGAGATTTGTTTCTTTGCAGGCGTTCTGTGGCACAGGGCACTGTGTGCATGTTTAATATCTAAACTTGGGTCTAAAACAGCAAGGCGTAACTGCTTTTAGAACATCATTAACATTTAAAAGTCCATGTGTGGGTGTTTGCCTCAGATGATCTATGATGAGGAATGAAGGGATTAGTTTGTGGTATGCCAAAATTGCTATGGCCTGAGGTAAACATGGCATGAAAAGCCAATCACAGCTTCATTAGGAATAGTTGTTATGGACAATGTTGGGACTAAATGCTAGTTGGCTCTCAAACAAAAGCATAAAACTGCTCCATGAGGCTCAGTAGTTGTATCAGGCACTGCTAGATCTGTTTCTGCTATGACCTTGCCTGGGCCCTATGGTGGGATCTTAATAGAATGTACCCATCTGTAATCACCCAACACTATTGTATGTTGAAATTATCTTATTTAAAACTAGGGAGCTGCTCTGGCAAGGGCCTAGTCTGTGGAACCACTAGGCCATGCTGGTAGTCAAACCATGAATAAGAGCACTAGAGTCTGTAGAGTCTAGGTTACTGATCTTAGCCAAATGAACCACAGCCCACAGTGGACAGATCCACAGAGGATCAAGATGCCTTGATACTGTACTGAACTATGTATAGACCCCAAGCTGTGACAATACAAAAATAAAAGGTACTGTAGGATAAAATAAAGTGCTTTTTTAATGTCAATGTTAAGCATTCAGTGTGGATATGTAAGTAACACCTAACCTTAGCTAGCTGGTTAAAAATATGCAGACTGCAACCAGTTTGCTACAGCAACAAACTGAAGTAGACCAGTGCTGCAGCTCTAGTTATTTAAGAGTACCAGTAGCCAGTAAGAAAACAAAGTGTTTTTTTAATGTCAATGTTAAGTATCCATTAGCTAGTATCCATTAGCTCAAATATACCCTTACATAAATAAGTATACTTTGTTTATTTTATTAAGTAAACTTAAGTAAAGTTTAAGTAAGTATATTTCCTAAGCATAATTTATGTAGTATACTAATATCAGTATCTGTTAGGTGTTGCAGTAAACCCACAAAGACACTGGGAGACCATACTATCGCCACACAGAGAGGAATGTGGTCCCTGTGGCTGGGAATCAAACCACCAAGCTGCTATCACACTTTTAGTTTATTGAACGTGTATATATATATATATATATATATATATATATATATATATATATATATATATATATATATATATATATATATATACCCTTAGTAAACATTAGTTTAGATGGTTTTAACTGAAAATATACTTGTACGTTTTTTTTTTACCTAACATAATGCTTATAATGTATTGCTTGTATATTAGTTTTTTATATGACTTTAACAACTTTTACTTACTCACCAATAGACTTAATAAAATACATAAGACATGCTCAGACTTAGAAACACATATGTATCATTATAAATCTTTATAAATCAAAATTTCCAAACAAATATTGTACTGGGTGCCTTTTTGTGTAGGGCAAGAATACTTGCTTAGAAATCGAAAGATCAAGTACAAGTAAAGGCCAAATATACAAGTATAACTGTGTTTAGTACATCACTAAGAAGGACATAAAAAGTAAACTGAAAGCATACTCACTTCTTTTTAGTTTAAAAGAAGTATACTAATGGCACGCTTGAATAAACCTCTGTTTTGTAAGGGTATGCATACTGCATGTTAGTAGGGTAGCTGGGTCTGGCAGAGCATTTCTATTTTGGCATTTAGAGCTTCTAGTTATGCCTCAGCTGAAGCTAAAACTGTGTACATTGTTCCATTTTAATTCTTTTAAAATATTCTCAGGTTATATTTCTTTATTTAACACTAACACAAGAGGTGTGGCTGTGGATGTGGTATCTTTCTGAATTCCAGCAAGTGATTGTAGCATTAGAAGTAGTCAGAGTGCATTCAGTCATGAACGCAGCTGATTTCTGTAACAAGACCACAAGCGCCTGCCAGCAATATGTGTAAACTTGTCAAAATCTCCAAAGATGATGCCAAACGAGACTCTCCCTTGAGGGCCAGAGGAGCCACTGATGTGCTGGAGAGCTTATGATTTTGACAAGGGCAACAAGTAGGACAAGCACACCCATAAATATTCAATTCAAACCTTAGTCACATACAAATGATTGTGTAAAGCCTGAATTACAACACATAATTCTTTTATGCTCCTGTGGGATTGTAGTAGATTAGCAATAGTCCTCACTGCTTATTACAAAGCAACAATTAATCAATCACATAATTACAAAGAGACTGGAAAGCAAGTGTTGATGTCACAAAATACAGATGTATGTTGCCATGTCATTCTGAAGAGAAAAGATAAGATAATCCTTTATTAGTCCTCCAGTAGGGAAATGTAGTGTTACAGTAGCAAAGAGAAAGCAAGGTACTCAGTACAAAAAAACAGATAAATAAACAGTACAGTATATACAATATAAATTTCCTATTTTCTGTAAGTGTATTGCGTAAAAGTCTGTGTATGTGGTCCGCTGTGTATATGTGGTTAGCTGGGAGCAGTGCTGCTCGTAGAGTCTAACAGCAGCAGGTAAGAAGGACCTGCAAGTACCACTCCTTCACACACTTGGGGTGAAGCAGCCTGTCGCTGAAGGAGCTGCCCTATGCTGCTGGAGTCTTATGCATGGGGTGGGAGTCACTGAATATTACATAGATGGGCCTATTTGTACATAAGACAGTTTTTATCTGACCATATCTATATTGCTCGGTGTGAACACAATGCTGCAGTAGTTGAAACATGAATGTTTGCTTTGTAATTGATAGAATGATTCTATGTATAACCATTACATTTACTTTTTATTGAAAAAGCTTTTTTTAAATATTTAAATAGTATTAATGCCGTACGTAGTGGTTTTACATGCGTCAGTGTGTTTATTTAACCCCTTCCAAACTTCTCCTTGTGGAAACAATCCTGCATTATTTACAGTTCTCATCTAATACCTGATTTGACTATGCACTACTTCATTAAGCTAAATCAAGATTGCTGCTGAAGGAATTTAATTAATAAATCTGGTGCATCCAGGAGAAATCTTTACGCTTTAAACTGGCAAACAAGATATGATCTACTTCTTTCAAGATAAGATATTTGTTACTTTGTACTGTATTTATGATTCTTTACATCTGTTTTAATTATCTGGTGTTCTTACTGGTGAAAATACATGTTTTTATACACAATTGCTGAGATAAAGGCTTGTAAACAATCAGCGTAGGTGTCTAAGACTTTTGCACAGTAGTGTATACATATTTTCTTTGTTGTTACCAGGTACCAGTTTGTATAACATGGAAATAAAATAACGTGGCTTTACATATACTCTAGTAAAAAGATAACAGACACATTAATCTTTATTTACATGTAGTAATGAATTCCTGCCATAACATAACAATTTATTTCACAATATGGTAAGGAAGGCCAACTCTAGCCTCTAGCAGAGGCCTCCCATCATTCTAGATGTGAAATTAGATGATAGCTAATAACTATGTTTACCATAAATTAAATCTAAATTATGTACATTTATAACAGGCTAATTTGTATATAAATGATGTGACTCCTGGACAGCCTCAATAAATTCTGTTATGACCCGGTCTAAGGTCAGACCATAGCAGAAAGTGAGAGTAGGCTATCTCCCCAGACCTCTGCTGACCTAACACTGTCTAAACCCGAAAACTGCAGGTTTATTTTTCCTCAAATGTTTAACAGTGAGATGAGACACACGCAAATGGTAAAATAATAAACTAAGCAAAGAAGATGAAGAGCAACTGGTCTGGTCTGGACAGGAGTTCCTCCAGGTCATGTGTGAGAGGGTTTCTGTTACAGCCTGACCCTAGACCAGGTCGTAGCAGATGACTGGATGCTCTTTTGGACTCTCACAGCGCAGCTCCTTCTGCTTACACAGTGCATTTTAAGCTAAGTTCGATCTAACCCTTGTGATAATATTGCTTTATATCACTATAAATGCTTTGCTTTCTATATATTTAAGAGTAGGTTTTTATTTCCGTCCTCTGGAGACTCATCCTGATGTTTTATGGCTGTTCATCATAAACATCAAACTATAATGTACATGCACATGAGGATTAATCACAGCCTGAGCATCTAAACCAGGATTAGCAGGGAAAGATGTTAACTGCTGTTGGAAAATGAGATAGCATCCCTAAGCTCCTTCTGTCGCTTATTAGGTAGATCCAGCACTAAGAAAAAGTCTTTAATTGTTAAATATGCAGTAATTGCAAATCATGTTGGGCATCTACTTCACATGCTGGGTATTAAAGAACACAACACCTTGAATTAAAAGACGAACAAGTATGTGGAGCTGCTTCATGCTCCAGTGCAATTATTACACAGAACTTAACCCATACCTGGATAAGTGGATTGCATACCATTGGCACATACTTTGTAAGCTGAATATGTAAGTACATAGTTCATAATGTGATAAAATAGTGCAGCAGCTACATTGTGGCGCCTCTGTCTACATGTCCAGCGTCTTGTTTAAACTTTACCATTAAATAGTGCTGCAGTTGCATTCTGGCACTAGTGGCACCTGAATGTAATTGCTGCATAATTTAAGGTGGAACAGACAATTTACACAAGAACTTAGCAAATACACTTTCACCCTCAGAGACATTTCCACCATTAAAATGCATTCTGTTCTCTTGTTTGGCTGTTTTTCAGCCATCTCTCCTTCTTGACAATCTGTGTGGAGTCTAGCATGTAGCCCCTTCCCTTCTTCCTATCCTGTGCACCAGCACAAATGTTCCCTGTTGCTGATTGGCTGAAATAGTGTTGTGTGGTTCTAGCCAAGCTTCTTTGTTTATTGTCCCATTTACAGAGTCAGGGCTATGTATAGTAGAGTCAGGGCTATGTATCAACATTAGATTTTATTGTGCCACATACACAGAATGGACAGCTAGCGGACCATGAGCAGATGTTCACTGAATTTGGCAAAGTGTCTTGGATTAACATTGCTTAAGTCACCTTACGAATGCAAAAAAACAAACAACCATAATAATAATTAGTACTGAAAACATGTATTCATAGGTGCAGTCTTAAATTAATTGAAACAAGACTGACCTGGTACATTTTTCACTTTACATTTAAAAAAAAGAAACACTATTTATTTTGTTTAATTTTTTCTATATCAAAGCAAAATATCTGGTAAGTACTTAAAAAAGGGGTTGACTTGAACTTGTAACTATTTCCCTAAAATAAAATACAAAAAGACCAAAGAAACATAAAAAAAACAATGTTAAAAACAATTCAAACCAAATGGAAATGGCTAAATGAATTGGTTTAATATGTAAACATGTAGTAAAGATAATAGGTAAATGTGTCTAATGCATATTTGGTTTTACTATAAAAACTACCAAGAATGCTGAGTAGAACTTGAGGTACAATACCGTAATTGCCAAGAATGAGCTGCTATTTCTCACATTAGTTACTATGTAGTTACACATTACATTTGCAATTATATTGCACTTACAATATTAACATAAACCTGTTCTTTACTTGGAGTCATTGTTGCATTGTAGCACTAAATACTGCTATAAATACACTGTAGTTTTTAAACAAATGTTTATTATTTAATATCCAAAACACAAAGTATGTATCAAACATGACTTGAAATAAGTTCATATTGTGCTTTTAATGCTATACTTCTTGTTCTTGTACTACAAATGTGACAGTCCCATAGATTTTCTACATACACTGAATGAATAAAGCCAGTGGGGATCAATACAGTTCATGTTAGAACCATTCCAAGCTATGCTTGCAGCTCAGTCTCTATGACAACCTCAGTGGAGTGACCCAGCTCATCATGTGATTTCTATGAAGGCTACACCTTGGTTTTCCAGGCAGGGTTTGCTCGCTTTCCCTTTCCCACTCTCCTTCTTCTTCTTCCTCTCTTCCTCTTGCACTTTGATAAATGGCTCTGCATTGATGAGCAGCCTGTTAAGGTCAGTATGGTGGGCACTCTTGGCAGTGCGAATTCATCTCACCAAGGACCCCTACCTGCTTTAGTTACTGCTCAGTATAGGGGTCAGAAGTAGTTTCAGATTCTTCCAGTTCTATATTCTGCTTGGTTACCCAGTGTTGTTTCCGTCTGTTGGTTCTTCCATCTGTCTTCTATTGAATACATGCCTGACTGGCTTGTTCAGGACAAACAGAAGTCATCGAGCTAAACTAATTGATTCCTGCTTGTTGTAAATGGAAAAAAAAAAATCTAACCAAGCTTAAAGAAAAACAACATTTGAGCCTTCCAATTAGTGAGATAGGAAAAAAAACATAATTATCACTTTTTTTATTCCACTGGTCTCAACCTTCAACCTCCAACCTTAAAGTTGGTGGTAAACCATGTTCCTCCAGATCAGCACTGTCTGAAAAAGGGTTATATGAGTGCTACCCAATTTATCATTTATACCATTATTATTCCATTTATCCACCCAATGACGCATTTAAACCTTACCAATCATTCTTAGAGTTATGATTAGTCATATTTCTATATATAACCATTACCTTTAGTCAAGAAATCCAAATTTTAACACCTCATCTAATACACTTGGTATTCTTAAGGACCCTGATGAGCGGAATCTTGTGTATTACATGACATTTGGCAATTCTTTACAAAATTGGTACATACATTGCAACGTATTGTGCACTGCCCTCAATATATGTGTTATATAAATAAAGGGGAAGTTTGCTTTACAGAATCGATCAAGGCCTTTTGCTTCTTTGCAGAATCTTTATAAAAAAGTTAAAAGTCCTGTATCAAGGACAAAGTTTAAAGTCCTTCAAAGGACTGCTGTGTCCATAGTTGCTAAACATACTTTGGGATTTAAGCCTAGAGTTTATTGAGGCAACGGAAGCAAACTGTATCACCATCCGTAAACCATGATATAGCATGCGTAAAAACATTACAGCCCACACTGACAGGGTGTGTTTGTGTGTGGGTGTGTTTGTGTATACAGTTTTTAGGAATGGACTTTATATGAAAACTATAGAAAAACAGGGCTAACCCACCTTGTCAGATAAAGCAAGCTCAGTTCTAAAAATCTAGGAAAATATGTGAAATGCTAATAAAATAGAAATCAGTAAATGGTCAATTGTGTTGGCAAACAGTACAAAAGCACAATATTTGATGTTGTACTTTATGAACTTCATTGTTTTGTTTTTTGATGGTTGAGATTGTTGGACAACTTTTGTCCATTCTTGCATTAAACAAGTCTTTAGCTGTACAACTGTCGTGGGCCATAGTTTTAACTGATTGTTGTGGCCTGGTTAGAGCCCATATTCAAATCCTATAGAAAATACTTGGTCTCACATCATGTTTGAACTGTTTGAGAACATCAATATTGAGTAGGGCAACAATAACTTCTAATAATCTTTCTGTAAAAGACTGTGTGTCTGTGAAACTACACTATTCAAAGAAATGAAAGGGAAAGCCTATTCATACTAAGTGACTTTATCTGTTTGATTAATGATTGGTTGTTTATTAGCCGAACTTGAGCTCAGAGAAGTTGGTGGACACTGCTGACATATTGCTTATGTTATGTCCACTGGCAAAGTATAGTGGATACTGTGATGGATGGTGTTTATAGACATGAATGTATCAAAGTATGCTTAAACCTATGTGATGATAGCCTTTACCCAAGCATGTTGGTTTTCAATGCAGTGCTACACACAGACATTATGCACCGATGTAATATTTTGCATGAAATATCCAAATTCTTGCAAGCATTAGGGGACATTGGTATTAAATAGTTGGATAATTTGCTTTAGCAATTTTTTGCAAAGGGTTAGGATTTGTCAAGAAATGTTTTGCATATTTTACATAGTTTCTAGTCCTAAATTGCTCCTCTCCCAACTTCTTTGACACATGTTCTAGGCCTCACTAGCAGAATGATCTTTGTCTTTGTACTGTTTCTGGTTAAATACAGTAGATTTAAAAATCACTGCTATCTGGATTTATTTGCATTTCACATGCTGTCTCAGCTGTATATGTTATCCAGTTAGCCAATCATGGGCCAGAACCCTTAATATTCACATCAAACATCAGAATGTCAAAAAAAAAAATTGGACTTGTAGTTTGAATATTACAGAAACAGATGATCTTCTGGGATTTCCACTTATGACAGTTGCAAAAGTGTCTGTACGTGTTTGCCTTTGCATGAATACAATCTATGGGAGCTCTTCATCACCATCTGAAGCCTGGGGTTTGTTATGTTTACCATTCAGAGCGGATTATTCGTTGTGATTGACCATTGACATTTGGCAGCGCTCCTCTACATTGTGGATGTGCTCCCTGGAGGGCAGGGAAAGGGCAGCATTATCAAAGCCCTCACGCCAGCGTATAGCCACGGTGCTGCAGCACAAGCCGAGCAGCGGCTGGGCACGAGGGGGCCGACTGCAGGGTGACATTTTAGCGCGGCTGGTCCCTTAGATGTCAGTGTGGGTGAGTGCGGCGCTGCGAGAGGGTCACTTCCCTTCACTACACACATGTGCTGCAGGATCTATTCCATAATGCACACGCAGTGAGCGGCTCCCACAGCAGCAGTCCAGTGAAAGGGCTCCAGTAATCAGCTAAAGAGAGAAGAGCTGGACTACAGTGTGTGTGTGTGTATGTGTGTGTGTTTGGTCATGTGCGGTCTCCCAGCTCCCACCCTAATCTATCTGTTTACTGATGCAATTAGCACTTGCTCCTCAAGCAAATCCAATCAGGCCCAAATAACAGCCTAGAAACAGCCGAGCAGAACACATTTATTTTTGACACAACAGGGTAAATTAGAAACAGTGTGAAGCAGCTATCCTTTTGTCCTTGCTTTTCATACAGCGGTATTCCTCCCAGATGCTTTCACTCAGTCTTGTTATACTAACTCATACACACACACATTTTGCCAAGTTTCAGGATGTGGAGTCATAACTATGTCCCATATACATTACATATGTGTAAGTACCTGTATATAATACTACATCTCATATGTATTATGTACATATATTATAGCATTGTATAATAGAATAATAATAATATTTCTATATACATTTATAAATATATATAATTCCTGTCATGCTTTCCAACAGTTAAATACGGTTCTACAATCTTATCTATTTTTACTTTTTAGAAATGTGTTTATTTAAATGTTTTAAATCTCTCTAAATTGAGCAAGCAAGTATTATCATCCAACATGGTTTGGCTAATCAATGCTTCTGTTTGTAAGCAAATTTTAATGACTGTACTTTATATATATATATATATATATATATATATATATATATATATATATATATATATATATATATATATATATATATATATATATATATATATATATATATACACACTCGGAGGCTAACAAAACTTGAGGAAAAAAATAGTTGTTTGTTTTAATAGTTGTTTGTTTTCACAAGTGAAAAATGCTACACATTCATTGGAAGATGTAATTGTGCAAAGGAGTCAGATTAACTTTCTGTAGCTACATCCTAATTCCAAGAAGTTGGGACAGTGTCTCAAAATCTTGACCTGTATATCCATTAATAACAAGTCAGATATTTTAAGATGAAGAAAAATAAATATGTTGTATGAAGATAAATGTGTTGTGGTGTGAGTCTTACCATCACTGAACTCATTTCAAAGTTAGTGTTTTAGATTTTGTTTACAGCTCTGATACCATGTAATTTTAGCAAAACTACTGTATTGTTTTTATGGCATTTAATCATAATATTATAAAACATCAATTATTTAATGAATGTGATTAGTAGACACCTTATTCCTATAAAAGCTACAAATTATAATTTGTTAATAAAAATGTATCTTATTACTGACTAGCGACCACTACAAATACTATTTATTAACAATATAAAAAGCGTAGCTTGTTATTTTTAGGTACAAGTTTTTATAATTGCTTTACAATTTTATTACAAACGAGTTACCATTACAATTCCTACCAGTTTGTAAGGGAAGTGCAACCTTTTTATATATTCTACTTCATTGTTTGTTTGTTTTGTTTTTTTTATTAAATATATGTTCATTCTGAAACTGATGCATGCATTTTCCAAAACTGTTGGAACAAGAATTACACAAGGCTAAGGATATTGTGACATGTTAAAAAACCTGAAACCAGTTATTTGAATCTGCTTGGGTAAAACAGGAGATTTCTGAGCTAGGCTGGGTCCAAAAATGTTGCAAAAATGCATCAGCAAAATATCCAATATGTTTGCTCAACAAGCAATTGCAAGTTGTTTAGGTCTTTTACCCTCTACAGTGCATAATAACATCAGCACAAGGCTGAAAAATATAAATGAAGTCCTGTGAGTTTTAACGCCTCGGACGGCATCGCATTAAAATCTGGCATGCTTCTGTAAAAGAGATGATCATTTTAGCCTAAGTAACAAATTGGTGTCAATAAAGAGCAAAGAACCCTGGCCGTGTCCACAAATACAAGTTAAGGGTGTATTATGCATAGTGCACTGGGCTCATGTAAAATGGACTGATGTACGGTGAAAATGTGTATTGTGTTGTGACGAGCCAACTGGACGTCATGGACGTCATGTCCAAGCTGAGCCAAAGAAGAAAAGGACCATCCACTGGCCTGTTTGCAGTTCAGACCTGTCTGCTATCAAAAATGTGCATCATATTAAGTTTACAACAACAAAGGTCCTGTACAGTGGTGCAGCTGGTCATAAATTATGCTCTTCAAACTGGTTGAATGAATAATGCTGTTACAAGAACAGGATGATATAAGACAGTGGTAAACCTGCCTCTGTCCCCACTTTTTTGGAATGTGTTGCAGGCATCAAATTTGAAATGTATATTTACAAGAAACAATGAACTTGGTGAATCACCAAATGTTGTGTCTTTGTGAGAATGTCAGTGGCCAGGACACATGACCCAGGCTGCTTAGGAGATTTCACCTCCTTTGCGAGCCAGACTTTGCAAAAGATTAATAAATGTAAATGAATACATTGTACACTTACATTACTTTCATGGAAATGATGGCACATGGATGTCTGTCCTCTTACAGGAGTTGGGTGACATCACAGCTATCCTATAGAGGGGGAGGGGCAGAGCTGGAGTAAACTTGTGGAGAGAAAAGAAAGAGTTAATTAAAGCTATAGCTAAACATGAATGTAAATGTACGTACAGCATAAATTGCCATCTAAATATTACTGACACTGTATATGCACATATATTAGCTAATGGTAAGCCAGTGGTGTATCATTACCCCTATAATCTGTTTTGGTTTGCTCCAGCCTTAATTAGGGTGGGCCTTAGAATATAAAGCTAAAAAGCAAGGCCATAGGGGTTACTGGGGCAGTGAAGGAATAGGTTTGAGACCCATAGTGCACAGTCTGTTCGGCCTCATTTACATATATCAGACCTCTGTTTAGTCTCTGAGTGCTAAACCCTGACTGCTGCATATTAGCTGAAGAGCTAATAGCATCACCATGAGAGGTGATTTTGTTTTTAAACCTTCAACTCTGTTGTAAATATGTAAATATCTTCTTCACTAGATTGTTGGCACTTAATAAATGACGGCGAGCACTTGAACTTATGTGTGTGTGTGTGTTACTTTACTTGACGGGAAACACAAAGCTTCTGTTCTGCTTGTAGCCTCACACTACTTGTGAGATCATGTCCCAGTACTCTCGGTGACAATGGTGCACCATCTTCTTTTAAATACAAGTCAAACAGAATTTACTAAACAATTTGTACTCGTTTGTAAGAGAAACAGCATCCTCTGGTTATATTAAATAAATGGATGCTAGGTTTACTGCCATTGATTTTCAGAGGTATTGTATCAACTTACATCGAAAGTGATGTGGTACCATTGTGGGGCGCTGTATTTAACCTGGGGTTAGCAGGCCATTAGTGAGGCCTCTCAGCGGATTCTAACACCAGCCTCGCTGTGACTGTTTCGCGCCACTCTTTAGCTCATTAATGCACATGAACTACAGGCAGGCACCCTCCACAATGCTAATAAGCAGATTAGCTTGCTTCGGGGCCAACTTCTGTCTTTTCATCAAGTTAATATTGTGAAAGATGCAGCACTCCACAGCTGCAAGGGGACAGAGGGGAGGAGGAGGTGTTCCAATTGTGGCAAAGAGGTTAGATCAGTCAACAGTGCTTCTCCAGCTGGGTTGATGAGCAGCAAACCTCTGCTTCCATATTGCTACTCACTCGAACATGGCACTAAGCTGAAAACAGGACAAAACGTACACCGGCCATTAAATGTTTGCGGATTTACGGCTTTTTGAAATGTTCTCAGTGTTTTTAGTGTAACACTTAAACAGCGATATTTCTCTAAAGTTGTATTTGAGTGTTTATTTTCTCTAACAAACAATGTAAGGGCAAAAAATGTTTTGATTTTGACATATCCAGGGTGTTTACAGGTCAATTGGGAGGTCCCAGATTTCCATAGAACCCCCTGTATTTCATACCTTGCGTGAACATTTGAATCAAATACATTCAAAAAAGATTTTTGTGTACATTATTGTGTGTACATTACAGTTAACATGTTTTTTTCCTTCTACAAACTGGCCATTCCAGATATAGAACGTTTTGATATAAAACCTAACAATTGTGACAATGTTCATTGTGACAGTGCTACTTTAGAATTAACAGCAAAGCTCCTACATTGTATCCCCTTGTTGTGATGTCAGCACTCATCAGCCCTTGAAACTTTCAGCTGTTCAATTCACTTTTAAGGCCCAGTCACACATATTGTACTAATATCACTTAGGTTGACCTCTAAAGAAGCTCCAAAATAGAGAAAACACTGATTTAGCTGTAGTTTTAGGCAGCTAGCTAACTGCTATGTTAGCAAATTGGCTACTCAACTGCTGTCGATAATGCCAGTTATTTACAGATCAGTGTGAAACACAGTGCTGGGATAAGTATAAAGTTATCTGATACTGTTTACTTTTTGTTTTTATTGGTCATAGTAGGTAAGTTAGCCAGCTTGCTAGTGGCTACATTAGCTCGTTGGCTAACCCCAGCTGCACACAAGCCACCCCACTGCAGCCAACCAGTTATCTACAGGTTTTGGCACGACTCAGCGTGTAGCATTGTATATTCATGCAAGCATATAATTATCTTATATAACTATGTTTATATTTGTATCATTGCTGTTTATGGTTAGTTAGCTTGCAAAGTACAAACACATATTTTTCTGGTTTGAAAACATCTGCTGTGCCTGTAGCTTTAGACAAAAACACTTTCAACATAACTTGGAAAGACTTGGATAAAACTTGCTCTTAATGCTATACTATATTTAATTATTTATTTATTTATTTATTCAATACATTTAAGCAGTGTATCTGTACTGAGGCCATGGCCTGTATTCATTAAGCTTCTCAGGGAAGGAGAGCTGGATCAGATTACTTTCTTATTTATCATGATTTTCCATCCTAGATTGGCACTCTTGCTTTGAGAATATTCATGAATAAGGGCTCAGCTCTTCATTTTTAGAAGGACCCTGCATAAACAATGCAATACGGGACACAAAAGAAACAGAGAAACAAAGAAACAACAAGGTCGTACAGCTCATAGGAAGCACCAAAGACTATTTGAGTGCTTACAGTGCCCCCTTAAGTAGAATCTTGAGCCTGCTTAATGTGAGTAAGTGAGTTAAGCCAGACACATGAGGTGTCAAAGCATAAGATCTAAAAAAAGTTCCTATATTCATAATATAGATTTTATAGATTTTCCCAATTCAATATTCTTTTCCAACATGCATCTTTATCATTTTTAAATGCTTTGTGATCATTTAAACACTTCATATGTTCTTAAGAATAGATGGATCAATAGAAATGCTCCAAATGCCTTTGTAATGGCGATTGTAAGGGCAGACACATGACTTTTATTATTGTCCATGATGAATACAAACAAAACTAACAATACTTAGTAACAAAGTAACAAGCAAACATAAACAAACCGACAAGAAGAATGCTGAACAGGATGAAAGGCTAAAGTTAAGTAACCAGGTAACAGAACAGTAAACAGATAACATAGACTACTGACGGGTAAGTTGGCCACCAACAGGAAACATACCAACTGAATGGTACCATCAATACACGACAAACACAGGGAGCAAATGGAGGGAATATAAAGACAAAAGAAAACACGAAACAGGAAGGAGACTCAGACTAGGAACAGGTGAGGGGCGGAGACAAATGACGGACATAAGGAGCACATTATCAAAACAAACATTAGCACATGGCTAAGACGAGGGATGTAAACAAAGACGAAGACAGACAAGAAAGTACAGGCCTGACAGCCCAAGAATAAAATAATTAAATAAAAGTTAAATAAAAGAAAAAAAAGAATTGAGAATTAAACATAAAAATAAACATAAACATTAAACATAAGACTAAGTAGACACACTGAGAAATGTAAAGATCTAAAACCTATAATCAAAAATCTAAACAAGATATAAGAATAAAAGTTCAGCTTATGATCACTGACATTTAAAAAATAGGTTACAGTGTCTTGTCTATATAGCTAAACTGTGAACTCAGGATGAATTGCTATCTGTATTCATATCAGACTTGGTGTCAGGTAGATGTTAATGCTTGTTTGTGCAGATACATTTGTAATCCATTATGTGTTTACGTCTCTATGATTTGTCTCTAGTGAGCTGGTTAACCGGACTGATGTCTCACCTCAGATGTTGTGTCACTACACATCAGGCTTTGTCATGTGGAATGAACCATGTAATTACATACAGTATGAGAAATAAAGCCATGCCACAGAGAGATTCTAAACGTTTCTAAATGTGATGTCCTATGAAGATCCTTTTGAGCTGCCATCCATGTAATGTCATGGAGTTAGTCAGTGCGCTGGAGGAAAGTGCTAACTGCTCAGTTCTGTTAAGCCAGTTCCTACTCATGGCAGATATTAGCATATTGTACTGACAGGGATAGAGCAATTACGCCATCCATTCCAACCATGGCTGGCATAGCCAAATCTCAAGGTTCGCCAAACGTGGGTGGTAGTGACAAGCTCTGGGAATCAAACTCAGGTCCCAGTTGAACAATGGAAGCTGGCTCTCTGAGTGAGAGGAAAGAGATTATAATGATTGTTTTAAAAACTCAAGTTGAAAAAATAAAGTTGAACGCACTTTCTTTCAACTTTCATAAGAAATCTGCATTAACCAAGTAGAGATAAAATAGTATGGAAATTTAATATCACTACTATAATGACTAAAATTAGCACAGTCACTAGTATAATCAATATTATCATGGTTTTGGTAAAATGTGCTAAACATGTTGCAAAAGTACTGAAATTAAATTATTTTGAATTGAAAACCACAGCCAAAACTAGCATCACTATAGTTATACAACTATGCAAATTTATGAAAACCATATTAAATGTGCATTAACAGTAACATTAACAGTACCATGTGGTGAGTTGATTTAGGATATTGTAATTATTGATTTTAAAGCTGGTAACATTTTCTGTTAAGGGCAATTAAATAATCGTAGATGATCAAACCTGTAGTTTTAACACAAGGCTAAAGCCTATTCACCAGCTTGAATTCTTTAATTTTTATATTTCGCCTCAAATGGTGCAGCCGTTACATTCTGGTGAGTGAGGCCTTATGATGACTGCAACAGCATTTAAGCTGACGAATAAGAAGCCGACTTCAACTTCATCGTTTTAATGCTGGTTTTCGATTAAGGTGGTCTAAGGTATTTAAATATCTTACCTGTAAGGCTATAAACATGTGCTATGGCAGTGGATGGTGGTCTAGAAGTGTTGCACCTTTCTGCAATTTCTGCAGTCAGGGTGACCGCCTGCACGCTTATAAATATGAAAATATGACCGCACTTCAGACTTACCTTTCTTAGATCGCTAAAAAGTCTCCAGAGCGCAGTCACTGGCCATGGCCATGTTTCCCCTGACACAGAACAAACTTAACACAAATATTTGTTGATGCTTGTCAGCATTTAATATGAAAATAATAATGAAATTGGAAACAGAAATACCAGCCATGTGAAGTTTTACTTTGGTTTAGTGGTAAACATTTCATTGATATAGCCAAGTTTTCTCCATTACAATCAGAGAGGAGGTCCGAAGTCTACTGTTCTGAGAACTATTTTGAGAAGGCTTTACTCTAGATCAGGGGTAGGGTTAGTAGGGTTAGAATTCAGTATTGTCCAGTTAGAGAACATTACCTCAGATCGGACCGGACCGTCATCATTTCTAACTTGTGTTATGTTGCCATATCCTGTATATTTAAGTTACCTAGTATCAGCATCTTATTACAAATTACAAACTTATTACAAATACTGTTCAGTATATTTCAGTATATTTACTGTTTAACTGGTTTTTGTCCTTACTTTAAATAAGAAAAGGGCTACATTTATAAAAAAAACAATATGCTTTTTTTTTAAAAAGTGCATCTTAAAGTGTTTATTTATAGAGAAAGTAAATAGAACGTGCGTCTTCTTGTTAACTCAGCTTCACAGATTGACATGTTGGTTTTACAGAACGGTATTCTCCAAAACTAAACGAGCAGGTCCATTCCAGAACCATTCCTGTTTTTCTTTCTGACTCACTTTAGTCTCCAGCTGCTGCTCCTCGCTTCGTACCTCGCCTGTGTGCGCGTGCCGTACTACCCAACGTACAAAGATCTGATTGGCTGAGGAGCACCTTTGGTGATCTCTGATCTCGGAGTTCACTGCGGAGTGATCCCGGAGTTCACTGCGGAGTGATCTCGGAGTTCACTCCGTATACTGTAAAGACGAGAAAAGCTCCGCCGCTTAAAGTAAACAAAATTAAAATTAAATCATTCTCAATAGTTAATCGGTTTGGGTCTGCATTAGACAACGTCTGGGTCTGGGTCCGGATCCGTACCGCGGTCCGTCTATTAGTGACCCCTGCTCTAGATGTTAGAATATTGCTGTGAGAATTTGATTGGCTAGCCACAACAATACTAGTAAGGTCAGGTATTGATGTTGGATAAGTAGTTCTGGAACTGGGCATGATGCTGCTGCTAAGTATCCAATCTGATTGGCAATACTTTTCTATGGAAATTGGAGACATGAACTATGAATGGGCAACCTAACCACTGTCTGGATACATTTGGATCTATAGTGTATACCATACGTGTGAATTACTAATAAAAAGCCCTTTTCCTACCAGACAAGGGCACGGTTGTGCTACTGATGTAGGTTTAGTACTCACGATAGCCTGTCTGTGTGGATGTTTTAGTCATTGAAACAGTGCAATTATGACAAACCGATCATCTTTCTAGGCGGCAAAAAGCTAAAGACGAACAACGACCTTGAACACTCAAACGCTCGTGCCATCCTTAAGTCTGATAACCTTATGTAATTTGTTATCTACCAAGAGCAATCAATATGAGCCGCTGCTAGCCTTCATAAGTCGGAAAATTCTCCCTGTTTTCTGCTGTCGTGCCAAGCATGCTAATTTAGCCCGGCAACTCATTTACACACACAAATTGGACTGTGCCACCTTCCATCTCTTCTTGCTTTTCCTGCCATGATTAACATAACAGTCCAAGAAAGGACCACAGAGCAATTTATACTAAATCTTGACTTGCCACCCAGCGATATTACATCAGACCATTACTAGAGACCACCAAAATATGTGTGTGCCGACATGAATTAGTATGTAAGTGACATTAAGGCAGTTGTAAATGGCTAATTAGCTTTGGCAGAACTGGAGTTGGAGAGGAGAAATATAAGAATGAAATTACTATAGCTCAGAGCAACACGAACGTCGTACAGGAAACATGGTACACTGATAACCAGGCTTACTGTATATCATATTATTATGATTATGTTTTTCAGAAAAGAAAGAAAATATATATTGGGTTACACATAGCTCATTTCAAGATGTTCAGAGGTGCAGTGTTGCAGTTAAGACAATGAGAAGTCAATTTGAGACTAAGACTAGGACTGGTTAAAATCAAAACAAGGCTGAGATCAGATTAAGGGTTTTTCAGAATGTAAACATAATGAAGAGAAAGAAAACATTAATTATATATCCATAATCATTCATTAGACTTGATTTCGTAGTATATTTTGTCAAATATAACATTTATAACATATAGCGTACACATATTAATAAACATTATGAGGATCATAATCATGGATAAAATCAATTAGATCGTTAATCTGCAGCCAACAGATTTTATTGAGCCGTTTGAAGAAAGGACTGTTTCTTTTTACTTGAGTTTGGGTGTAAAATTAAGGAAGATAAGCTGGGCCTGGTTGGATCAGGTCTCAAACTAAGAGTATGGGTTATATTTAGGCTTCAATTTGGCATGTACAGTATTAAGTATTAACCCCTGATCAAACTGGATCAGTTTCATCTGGGGAATTACTTTAATTTAAATGATAGTTTTTACAGAAGATGAATGACCTTCTACAATTGACTAAACCCAGAGCTATAGTAGTCCCAATAGTAGTAGTAATAGTAGTCTTAGCAAACTGGCATTATGCTAGACACAGACGTGTACTGTGCTGCTATTGTTATGTATGGCACCTGTCAGGTAACACTGATGTGTACATTTACCGTTTCACTCTATGGTAATATAGCAGTCTTAAATACTTTATCGGGGCAGTCAAATTCCATACAGCTCCCAAAATAATAGAGTTGGCGTATTAGTTTCCTGCAGAAAAAATAAAGAAGAAATAAATAAACAAAGTCATTACTGTGCACTGTGTATCTCTGATATTTTATGTACTAGCACTGGACCTCAGCCCACAGCCCTATATGAACAGAATCAACTGACAGCTTTGTGTAGGTGAAGAAACCTAAAAGTCAGAAAAGAAAATAACTTATTTACTCTAAGGACAGCCACTGGCACAGAGGTCGTCTAAGTGAGAAAGTACTATATATATATATATATATATATATATATATATATATATATATATATATATATATATGTATATAACACCTGTGTGTAAACACACCTGGAAAAGCTGCCATCAGTGGGTAAATGGCACTTTGCTGTATGAGCGGTGGATAACCCAGGCAGGACATTAAACATGGAGAGCACATCATACAGCTGCTCTCTGATAAGTCACTATCATTTAGCATCATTGTTACTCTGCTACATAGAGGAGCTTAGGGCTGTCTGCTATGTGCCTGGCAAGCAAATGGAGTCAAAACCATAGCGTGAAGAGCATGAGGTGATGAGATTAAGGGTGTGTTCTGCACTTACATGGGCTCAGAGGAAGAGATGTTATGGTGTTGCTTTGTCCTGTCTTGATTTTATGCATAAAAAGAAAGTCGAGTCATGACAGGTAAGTGTTCTTCAGCGAGCGTCTGGTGGCTATGCAGCCCACGTAACCCGGTCGGCAGCAGCCTGAAAAGGCAAAGTGGAGGGACCATGTGTGCTCACCATCTGTAAGGTTCAGCATGGGGGACCGGTGCAGCGCCTTATAGGCAATGAGGGTTGGCAGGGAGATCCTCGGTGGCATGAACCCTTTCCAAAACTTTTACTTTTTTACTTCTTCATTAATAATGCAACATTCTCTGTGTGGCCATATACATATTTATACAGATCTGTGCAAAATTGATAGACTATCCTTCATTTTATTATTTTTTCATTTAATTCAGTAAATTAAAGGCTGTTAAGTAATTTTTAAAAATCAGCAAACATGTATTTAGTAGAAAACTATGCAGAAGCCTTAAAAAGTAAATTTTTGTTTAGTATTTATTGTGCCCAGCCGTTGCCTTAATTTTAGCTTCCTTTCTTTTCCTTTCTTTCTTTTTTTAACACCTCCCAAGTTCAGTCTTAGAAATTGGTTGCATTTTCTGCCTTTTCCTATATTAAATCCATTTCATAACGTTGAGGTCTAAAGTGGTCTATTGTCCAGGATAACAGCAGCTTCTTGGTTTAATTTGCAAAGTGTCTTCTATTTTGTGTGTTTTTAAGTGACCTCTTCATGATAAAAGTAGGTCCTTTCAGCTCCACAATGTCGAGCCACTTCATTATGTAAACTTTGCAGTGCTGCTAGAGTTTTAAACACCTCAGTGTCACTGCTGGACTGACACTAGTCAACCAAAACAATACAACAATAAGTCCAGTGAGCAGTGTCCTGTGACCTCTAATGAAGAACCAGAAGTGAGATAAGCTGTTGTCTCTGCCTGTACATCTGCAGGAAAGACCAACAAGGTAACAGTTTCAAATAAAGGGCACGGTGAGCAAACTCCAGAAGCACTGTCTGATCCACTCATACCGGCACAACACACACTAACTATTTCTCTGTTTCTGTATGTCAATCTCTTTCTGTATGTCTATCACTCTGTCTCTGTATGTCTATGTCTTTCTGTAAGTCTGTCTCTGTGTCTGTATGTCTCTGCCTCTGTCTGTGTATCTCTCTCTGCCTGTATGTTTATCTTTCTGCCCCTGTATGTCTATCTCTCTGTCTCTATATGTCTATCTTTCTGTCTCTGGATGTCTCTGCCTCTGTACGTCTATCTTTCTGTTTCTGTATGCATAGATCTCTCTGTATGTCTAGCTCTCTGCCTCTGTATGTCCATTTTTGTCTCTGTATGTCTAGCTCTCTGCCTCTGTATGTCCATCTTTGTCTCTGTATGTCTATCTCTCTGCCTCTGTATGTCCATCTTTGTCTCTGTATGTCTATCTCTCTGCCTCTGTATGTCCATCTTTGTCCCTGTATGTCTATCTCTCTGTCCCTGTACATCTATCTCTCTGTCCCTGTATGTCTATCTCCCTGCCTCTGTATGTCTATCTCTCTGTCCCTGCATGTTTATCTCTCTGCCTCTGTATGTCTATCTCTCTGTCCATGTATGTCTGTCTCTCTGCCTCTGTATGTCTATCTCTCTGTCCATGTATGTCTGTCTCTCTGCCTCTGTATGTGTATCTCTCTGTCCTTGCATGTCTATCTCTCTGTCCCTGCATGTCTATCTCTCTGTCCCTGTATGTCTATCTCTCTGCCTCTGTGTGTCTATCTCTCTGTCCCTGCGTGTCTATCTTTCTGTCCCTGCATGTCTATCCCTCTGTCCCTGCATGTCTATCTCTCTGTCCTTGTATGTCTATCTCTCTGCCTCTGTATGTCTATATCTTTGCCTCTGTATGTCCATCTTTGTCTCTGTATGTCTATCTCTTTGCCTCTGTATGTCCATCTTTGTCCCTGTATGTCTATCTCTCTGTCCCTGCATATCTATCTCTCTGTCCCTGCATGTGTATCTCTCAGACTCTGTATGTCTATCTCTCTGTCCCTGCATGTGTATCTCTCAGACTCTGTATGTCTATCTCTCTGCCTCTGTGTGTCTATCTCTCTGCCTCTGTATGTCTATCTCTCTGCCTCTGTATGTCTATCTCTCTGTCCCTGCATGTCTATCTCTCTGTCCCTGCATATCTATCTCTCTGTCCCTGCATGTGTATCTCTCAGACTCTGTATGTCTATCTCTCTGCCTCTGTGTGTCTATCTCTCTGCCTCTGTATGTCTATCTCTCTGCCTCTGTATGTCTATCTCTCTGTCCCTGTATGTCTATCTCTCTGTCCCTGCATGTCTATCTCTCTGTCCCTGCATGTCTGTCTCTCCGCCTCTGTGTGTCTATCTCACTGCCTCTGCATGTCTATCTCTCTGTCCCTGCATATCTATCTCTCTGACTCTGTATGTCTATCTCTCTGCCTCTGTGTCTATCTCTCTGCCTCTATGTGTCTATCTCTCTGTCCCTGTATGTCTGTCCCTATCTGAGGTGACAACTCAAGATCATTACTAGCAGAATGTAATACAGTGTACAAGTTTTTTTTCCCTCTCACATTACAGGTTATGAAGCAGACATTAGGCATACAGCGGGTGTTCACAACTCGAGAAATTGTTTTTTGCTGACACGCGCTTCCTGGCGGCAGACGTAGGAAAAAACAGTCATTTTTAATTCATGGCCATTGGATTTTGTCATTCAGGAGAAACAACTTCTAGAGACAGATTCCTGATCAGTGCCGCTGAGGAGAGATGCGAAAATCTGAGAGCACAAACATAAAGTGATTGAAACATCTACATTATTGCATTATTCAGTGAGAGTATCTGACACAGGGGCGCAACTACAGCGGCGCTAATAAAAATATAAAATTGATTGGCCCGTCGTTGTCACCATCTTTAATCCATGCTACTCCCTCCTTGACTCACCGAGTCGTTTTCTGCGGTAAGAAGCTCTAGCATAGAGGGCTGCGGTTTGCTGTATTCTTCAGCCGACAGGAAGAGGCCTATGATGCAACTCAAACCCTTCAATTTCAGTGGCTGTTGTCAGTGAGATCAGAAAAAAATCCTCCATCTAGAAAACAGCCTGAGAGCGGCAGCTGTAGCAAATCTTCTCAGCTATGAGGGTTGACATACTCCAACAGATATAAAGTGCTCACCACAGGCCTTTATGTAGACTGAAAGTGGAGAACGATAGAGTGTGTATGGAGAGAGAGAGGGGGGAGATATGGGAGATGTAGAGAGAACTAGAGAGGGGGTGAGAGAGTGAACAAAGAAGAGGGAGAACAAGATATAGAGAGGGAGAGAGTGGATGAGGGAGAGACAGAGAGAGTTAGAGAAATATATAAAGACAAAGGAAGAAGCAAGAGGGAGAAAGATAAAGGGATGGGGAGAGAGAGAAAATGATATAGAGAAAGAAAGTATGAGATAAGAGAGATAAAGAAGAAGGAAAGAAGATGAAACACATAATGTAGATAGATAGATAGATAGATAGATAGATAGATAGATAGATAGATAGATAGATAGATAGATAGAGAGGGAAAAAAGGAGAGAGAGTCAGAAATATATATTATAGAGAAGGCAGAAACAGAAGCGAGAGATAAACAGGGAGAGAGTGCGAGCGAATGATTGATAAAGGAGAGAGAACAAATTACATGGAAAGATGAAGAGGAAGAGGAAGAAACCGAGAAGAGAGTGAAGGAATAGAGAAAAAGATAACTAACGATGGAGAAGGAAAAATGAAGACAGAAAATTAAAGGGAGAGAGAGGTGTATAAAGAGAGAGTGAAAGAAGGAGAGATGGGAGCATAAGAGAAAAATGATATAGGAAGAGGCAGAAGTGAGAGGAAGAATGAGAAAGAAAAAGACAGAGGAGAGAAAAACAAGAATATAGAGAAAGTAGGAGTAAGAAAAAAGGAGTCATAAAATGCAGAAAGAGGAAAAAAAAACAGAAACAGAAAAAACAGTAATATTGTTTATTAATTAATTTATTTCCTTATTAGGTAACAGCTATAGACAAACACAATCTAACTAAACTAATCACATACAATGAGTTGTCATTTTCAGGTCTGTTGTTAGACCCATTGAGTAACATCCACAGTGCAGGCTGGGAAACGTAAGTGAACCTCTGAATCCTAAAGATGCAAACTATCTCACAACTAGAGGATAAGATTAGATGTGTGGGTTCCACAGGTGCTTTGCCTATGAAATACAGACAGAACACAAAGCCTGCTTACTGACAAACCTGTTCTTCTGAAGCAAGGTTAGTGTGAACCATGTGTCTAAGCAAACAACATTCAGAAGACATGTTATAGAGACGCATAAATCTGGAAAAGGCTACAAAAGCATTGCTACAAATCTGGGAGTACATAAATCCATGGTTAAACTGCCCACTGAGAAAATTCAAGACTCTTGCTGCTCTCCCTAGCAATGGGCATCCTGTTACTCCAAGACCACAGTGGCCAATCCTGAAAGGGGCGAGAAAGAACTCAAGGTTAACAGCAACAGACCTACAGAGAACAAAAACCTTTGTTCATCTGTCCGCCATTATAAAAGCAAGACCACCTGGATGTTCCACGATGCTTCTAGGAAAATGTTTTATGGACTGACGAGACAAAATGCTCCTATGTTTTGAGGAAATCGGACACTGCCTGGGTGTCCTGCAATCAATGAAAGAGCAGCAGACCATGACCTCAAGCTGGAGACGTTATACAATAGGACAAGGACCCAAAGCACACAAGTGATTCCACTAAAGAATGGTTGAAAAAGAGAAATATTCTTGTTTAGGAATGACCAAGTCAGAGTCCTGACCTTAACCTTATTGACATGCTCTGGTAAGACTTGAAGAGGGCTGTACACGTAAAGCATCCCAGCAATGCTGATGAACAGAGACACATTTATAGAAAGGAATGATCCAAAAGTGTTATGCAAGTCTTACTTGCAGTTGGATTCATGGAGGTAATTGATGCCAAAGGAGGGTTGCCGGTTATTTAATTTTAGGCTTTACTCACCTTTTGATTTTTATTCAATGTGTTTAATAAAAGAAAAGTGCTACCGGTTGTGTGTTAATAGTTTAGTTAGATTGTGTGTGGATAATGATCAGACCACATTATATTAGTGATCAGTGCTGAAAGCCAAGTCATTCCTGAGAGTTTAGTTACTTTTTCTGTAGATGTATAGACAGAGAGAGAGAGAGACAGAGAGAGACTTACAGAGGTGGAGAGACGTAAAGAAAGAGGGCGAGTCAAGGGGGTGAGTGAATGAAGGTCAAAGACAAAGAGAGAGAGAGAGAGAGAGAGAACTTGCAGAGGTGGAGAGACAGAAACGTAAAGAAAGAGGGCGAGACAAGGGGGTGAGTGAATGAAGGACAAAGACAGAGAGAGAGGGAGAGAGAGAGAAATTTGCCGAGGTGGTTAGACAGAAACAAAGAAAGAAGGGTGAGACAAGGGGAGAGTGAAGGAAGGAGAAAACAGAGAGAGAGAGAGAGAGGGAGAGAGAGAGAGAGAGAGAGAGAGAGAGAGAGAGACCTACAGAGGTGGAGATACAGAAACATAAGGACAGAAGGTTGAGACAAAGGGGAGAGTGAAAGAAGGAGAAAGACAGAGAACGAGAGAGAGAGAGAGAGAAACTTATAGAAGTGGAGAGGCAGAAACATAAAGAAAGAAGGGTGACACAAGGGGTAGAGTGAAGGAAGGGGAAAGACAAAGAGAGAGAGAGAGAGAAAACTTGCAGAGGTGTAGAGACAGAAACGTAAAGAAAGAGGGCGAGACAAGGGGGTGAGTGAATGAAGGACAAAGACAGAGAGAGGGAGAGAGAGAGAAACTTGCCGAGGTGGTTAGACAGAAACAAGGAAATAAGGATGAGACAAGGGGAGAGAGAGAGAGAGAGAGAACTTGCAGAGGTGGAGAGACAGAAACATAAAGAAAGAAGGTTGAGACAAAGGGGAGAGTGAAAGAAGGAGAAAGACAGAGAACGGGAGAGAGAGAGAGAAACTTACAGAAGTGGAGAGACAGAAACAAAGAAAAAAGGGAGAGACAAGGGGGAGAGTAAAGGAAGATGAAAGACAGGGAATGGGAGAGAGAGAAAAACTTACAGAAGTGGAGAGACAGAAACATAAAGACAGAAGGGCAAGACAAAGGGGAGTGTGAAGGAAGGAGAAAGAGAAAGAGAGAGAGAGAGAGAGGGAGAGAGAGAGAAAACTTGCAGAGGTGGAGAGACAGAAACATAAAGAATGAAGGGCGACACAAGGGGGAGTGTGAAGGATGGAGAAAGACAAAGAGAGAGAGAGAAAAACTTACAGAAGTGGAGAGACAAACATAAAGACAGAAGGGCAAGACAAAGGGGAATGTGAAGGCAGGAGAAAGAGAGAAAGAGAGAGAGAGAGAGAGAACTTGCAGAGGTGGAGAGACAGAAACTTAAAGAAAGAAGGGCGACACAAGGGGGAGAGTGAAGGAGGGAGAAAGACAGAGAGAGAGACTTACAAGAGTGGAGAGACGGAAACATAAAGACAGAGGGGCGAGACAAAGGGGAGAGTGAGGGAGGGAGGGAGGGAGAGAGAGAGAGAGAGAGGGAGAGAGAGAGAGGTTAGTGAGTAATAACATGACACATTCCTCTATATCATGTTTCAGCATTGTCAGTGTAATAAATGTTGACCTCTGTTCCTCAGACACTTCAAAATATTTACTTTCTGTCAATTTTTTGAAAATATCTCACACAGAACCAACCACACCCTCACACACTCACATACACACACACACACACACACACCCACTCACACACACATGCACGTACACACACCCTCTCTTTCCATTCCGAGGCTAAAAGGACGAAGTGATTTAGCATTGAGATAGAGAGACAGGACTCACTGCTTAAATGATTGATTCTTAGATTGATGTCTGTGTTCCTTCAAATGACCCTCAAGGTCACGATGCGCTATCAGTCTGCCAGTGAGCGGAGAGCGATGAGGAAAAAGCGGAGTGAACGGCCAGTCATCCAAAACCCTGACGAGGATGCTGACTGGAGCAACAGTCCCTTTTAGCTGCCACAGCACTTGCACATCCCCCTGTAGATCACACATATTGCATCATAATGCATCATTCGAGCAGACAAGCTCAAAATATTACAGCTCGGTCCTCGTATAAACAAGCTCAAAATAACACGGCAATGCAATGTGTCTGGTGTGTCTTTAATGAAGCATAAATTTAAACATAAAACACAAATTAGATCCCCATTGAGCGTTTCTTTTTAGCACCGCACGCTGAAGCTGAAGATCTTCCTCGGGACATTTCTAGCCAGAAGCGTTTCTCTGAAAGGTTTGTTAAGTGACTGCTGCTTAATTGATTTGAGGACGCTGAGACATAGCTGGGAAACTGAACTGGTTCATGGGGAGCGGGAACTCGCAGCAAACTTTCTGTCTCAAAATTAACACGAGGTGTCACCGTTCCCGATCCCTCCCAATGAGAAGGCTAGGACTGGCTTCAATCCAGGACCTGCCTCTTTTTGAACTGCACAATGTCATTAGACAGTTCACGATGAGAACTGCCAACGCTGGCTAGCATCTGGTGAAGATAATGAGAGAAACTGACATCCTTACCCCTCCAGAGAGAGCAAAGTCAATGCTTTCTTGGCCATGGATGTCTATGGCATCACCAGGGACTGAACTTAGTATCTTCTGGCAATAGAGATAGAGTAACAGTTGGGAGGCCCCATAGTATATGCTTTAAATTCTCCTACCACTCTATCTATAAGAAACACGGCCTGATGGACACACTCAGCTTGAGGACACAGTCATTAATGCTGGGATCAGGCTATATAATATTTTTGTCTTTCATGATGTTCACTGTAACAGACAATGTAAGTAATCACAGTGCCTTAAATTATTACTGTCTTGTTTGTGAGACTGGCAAACCGTTTGATGCTAAACAATCATTGCTCACAAGGGTGTAGATATGGGTTTGACATTGGGGGGGTACACATTTGCTAATATGAATCAAAGCCCACCCTATCCCCTAAATATTACCTGTAAGCTGATTCCACTGTATGTATAGTGATGTAGAACAACATTTGTGGAATTACGGTAAATTGCAAATAAATAAACAAAATACAAAATTATCTGTACTTCAGTTTATTATTAGATAAATCCAGTTAAAGCTCACTTTACAAACTAAATTAGATACTCCACATTACATGGTACTGTTGTCAGAAAACTTTTAAATTATACATGCAATGTCTGGATTATATACACATATAACTAAAAAATATATTATTTACTTTGGTGAAATAATACTGAAATGAAACTATAAATAAGTGTATGTTAAGGTTTCCTGACTAGACAAGACTAACATTAATGTTAGACAGTAAGGCTGTGTCCCAAACAGCACCCTTAGGAACATTACATACTAAACTACTGAAAGCACCTCGAATGATGGTGTCTTTTTTATTAATTATTAATTCTTTTATTTATTTTATTTATTATATTTTATTTTTTATGTTCCAAGGTTGGCACAAACCTGCCAACCTTGGAACATTTTTTAAGGTCAGGTACATTTGCTGATCAGTATTGATTAAGTTCACATGCTCACTCATCACTCACCACTCTCCACCATATCTAGTTATTCAACATACAAGTAGACTGAAGAAAACTCTTTAATAAAAAGACAATATATTAAATTTTTTGGATATTTCACAGTTTTTGGATGCAATTACTTAAAAACTGTACAGTTGAATCACTTCATAATTCATATGTACATAGTATTCTAGGCTCTGAACTGATATCTGTTGACTGTATGGACTACCTATTAGGCTCCGCTTTCATTTGAAGAGTTTAAAACTAGTGTTATGATTGGTCTATGATTGGTTACGATGGTTCTTTTTTTAAAAGCACGGTCTGAATGAGCCTTTCGCTCTGACTTGCTCTCTGACTGCTGCTTCTCAGTTTGTACCACGCCAGTGTGCGTGCCGCACTCCCAAATCTGCACTGATCTGATTGGCTGAAACTATAAATAAGTGTATGTTAAGGTATCCTGACTAGACAAGACTAACATTAATGTTAGACAGTAAGGCTGTGTCCCAAACAGCACCCTCAGGAACATTACACACTAAACTACTTATTAATTAATTATTTTATTTATTTTATTTATTAAATAAATATTTTTACGGATTTAGTGTAGTAGCAGTCTACAGTTTGGGACATGACCAGTATAACTTTATATAACTTATATATAAAAAAAGTTATACATAACTTTACGTTTCAGAGTGCTTTCTGACAAAAGTTAATATAAATGTAAGCTAACTCTAACCCTCCTAGTCTGTTGCCATACCAACACATTATACTAAAGATGTTTTTATTGGCGTATATTTTGCTATTCGTTGCTTTCATCACTGACCTCGCGTTTAAAGCTGTAGCTACCTGACGCTTCAGCGTGACGAGAGTGAAGCTGCTGACTGCAGGATAATTCTGAACAGGCATTTCAACACAAGCCTTAACCAAGTGAAAGACCACCTAACAACCAAAGCCAGTTGCTAACAACAAACACAGTGCATGAATTGCGAATGATGCCAAAACGTGCATTTAAAATAAAGTGTTTTTAAACAGTTTCTGGTTTTTATGGTTTAATTTTTCGAACCTGTTTTTGATATTGGGTGAGACGTGTTCCCCCCATCCCCCCAGTTCCTACGCCAATGGTTGCTCATGTCCTTGCATGAGTTCATAGACCATCGGGCAGGAAGGTCAAGAAACTGTCAGTCATGCCTACAGAAGTGTTATATGTGATGCTGGTGGTTTCATGTTCTGTTGACCGTGAACCCGTTTCTGGGTGTCTGGTGAAATAAGTATGGGCTGCCTAACCTTCAAAGTGAACTTGAGGTAACATTTTATAGCTGTTGTGATCAGTGCTTAACCATTAACATTTTAGCAATAAGTTTGTAGCACTGGCTTCGTGTTGTAGAGCTGCTAAATTCAAACTGGATAATGTTCTTTGGCCAGTTGCTCCCCCGTAACAGCTGTAACAGCAATATCCCTCTTTCTTTTTGCATATGTGTGCCACAGATTTTTCTGTCCTCCTACTGGTCAACGTCAAGGAACATATAGTAGGAAATGTGAAACTAGGCAGAAAAATACAAAAAATGTTGACATACCAGACCAGAGGTATTTAATTAGAGTTCAGTACGATCCAGTTAGAGGAAATTTCCTCAGACCAAGGTCCTGACCATCTTCATCTTTCGTTTACTGAAGTAGCCTAGTATCAGCATTTTATACCATCAGCAACTGAAAGTCAAAACAAATGACAAACACTCTTCACAAACCTGCCAACCTTGGAACATTTTTTAAGGTCAGGTACATTTGCTGATCAGTATTGATTAAGTTCACATGCTCACTCATCACTCACCACTCTCCACCACATCTAGTTATTCAACATATAAGTAGACTGAAGAAAACTCTTTAATAAAAAGACAATATATTTAATTTTTTGGATATTTCACAGTTTTTGGATGCAATTACTTGTACAGTAGAATCACTTCATAATTCATATGTACATAGTATTCTAGGCTCTGAACTGATATCTGTTGACTGTATGGACTACCTATTAGGCTCTGCTTTTAGCCTATTTGAAGAGTTTAAAACTAGTGTCATGATTGGTCTTCTTTTCTTTTTTTTAAAAGCACGGTCCGAATGAGCCTTTCGCTCTGACTTGCTTTATTCTCTGACTGCTGCTTCTCACTTTGTACCGCGCCTGTGTGCGCGCCGCACTCTCAAATCTGCACTGATCTGATTGGCTGAGGAGCGCCTTTAGTAATCTTAGAACACACGCGATTGGTCTGTAAGGTTACTGCACTGCAGAGTCCATATATCGTAAAGACAAGAAAAGTTCCACTGCTTAAAATAAACACTGTCAAAATTAAATCATTCTCAATAGTTTATTGGTTTGGGTCTGCATTGGACAATGTCTGGGTCCTGACCTGGACCACGGTCAACCTATTAGTGATGAGGAAAGAGGGTATAAGAAAGACACAGGAAACAGGGAACACCTGGGACCAGGAGGAGAGATGAAGGGTGTAGCAAGAAGGCGGAGACAAGGAGGAGCACACACCTAAAACAAACATAAGCATGTGAAACATGATGGAAGAGTGTAAACAAAGGCATAGACAGTCAGGAGAAGGCAAAGTGTGATTTTTATTTTTATTTTGAAAACATTTCTCCACGTTACTAATTACATCAAACTGTATTGGAAATACTTTATTGATTACTTCCCTGAAAATAAATCTTACTGCTCATTGCTTTGCTCTACTACAGAACTTCTGAAATCCTAGGCAAAGTTGAACACCACATATGATGACACATAATGACATTTTTCAACATTTTGTCCTCGATTGTTGTTAGTCATCGAAGTTCCCACGCAGGGCCCACATGATCTGCCCTGAACAAAACACCACACACTTTCAGATTATGCCCACGAGTAAGATGCCTGACTAATGGTTCAGATTCTTGAAACCTTGCGGGAGTTTTCACAAACAACTACATCTCAGGATTTCTCACAGACTAATGTGACCTCAGGTCTAAACAAACAGGGTGGTTGACAGAGAGGCTATTGCAGTGCTGGAAGTGTGTGCTTTCTGCATTGAGAAAAAAACACACACAAAACCAAAAAAATGTGGACTAAGTCTTAGGAGTCAACAAGGCTGACATTCATGCTGGTGTTACCACTCCACAATGTTATTCCCCTTCTCTGGTCTCCACTTAGTTGCCACTCAATTTAACTGCCATGCTTATAGTTTCTTCCGTACACACTGACGAGTTTTGGCTCTCACTAGTTGACGATCTTTCAGGCGTGAATTAGCCCTGACATCGCTAAACTGGGAGTAAATCAGGGGAGTGAAGATTGGACATTAGACATCACAGGATAATCAGGGAAGGTCCTTGTTTAAGAGCACCCTGATATCAGGCGATTCTTTGTTTTAATTATCAAGCCTCGAAATTGACCTGACTATCCTGTAATGTGGGCCAGGCCTAAATTCTACTCTCCCAAACTGTCAGAAATCTTTAACAACCGTAAGAAATCTTTAGCAACTGGAGTGGATTGGAAAATCCGAGAGTCCTTTATTTAGAACGAGTAGTCAATCGCAGGAAACATCAATTAAGAGGCTTGTTGTTATCTCTGCCTTTGAACATGACGCAGCCAGTGGTGCTTGATTAATATTATGAGCAGCGAGTGCTGCTTGAAACGCCAGAACCTAGACAGTAGGAGCAGTTGCCTCAAAACACAAACTTACAGATCAAAACACAAACTTACAGATAGCTTACAGATCTATTTCTGAATGGAAATCCAATCTGGAGGGTTTAGATGAGGTTGGGGCTCTGCTTTCTTTAGCAGGGAGCTCTTTATCCATCAATTTGATATTAAACCGATTAGATGTTTTGACAGATTGCTTGTCAAGTTTGAGGCACTTTCCGCTCTTGCCCTGCACTCAGTATTCACAATCAAAGCTAAGCAGTCAGCTGTCACAGTGCAAATCTCATGCATGGAGTGGTATGGATAATCTATGAAAGGAATTGTATATACTAAGGCATTGAGTGTAATTAATACTGGGGTTTTAGAGACATGTGAGAAACACAATTAATAAAACTGTAATGTGATTAAAACATAAAAACAAAACATTAACTACATAACTGTGTTTTGCACTGTATTATTTCAAACACTGACCACTAACATCATGGATTTTGCAAGACCCTATTTAACATGTGATGTCACTGTTGAATGTATGCGGATTACTGTTGCACATTCCTATTTATGGTGCAGTCATGCCTAGCAAGCAAGTCATTTGACATGAAACCTAAAACTCGTGTTTTTAGGAAAGCTTTAGCGATCTGATAAAAGTCTTTCAGAGGTTTCATCTTTTCTATCATGCCTCTTTGGGGGTTTATTTTACTATGTGTGTGTGAGTTTGTGCAAGTTTTCGTGTGTGGCGTGTCTGGTTTGATAACGGGATAAAGTTTGTATTATCACTTGCCATAGCTTTGGAGAAGAGAAATCAAAAGCAGGGGGTCAGTGGGCTGTGGAATGGCTGGCTATTGAAAAATGTAGCAGTTATTCCCAAGTGGCTGAAATGGGCTCAGAACACATTTTAGAACTGCAGGACCATAAAATAACACTGGCGCTCATACACAAAACTGAAGTCGAATATTCAGTGCTCAGAAAGGAACCTTCATAACTGTCAGTAAGCCAAAATGTTGTCATACACCAAAAGAATTTCAGAATTTATATTTCAGAAGCAGATTTTCTGTATTCAAGATTATGTCTTGCCCAGGAGTCTGAACAAGTCTCTGGTGTTTGAGAAAAAAATGGATTGTTCCATGCTCCACTCATAATTGTGTTTTTCTACCAATTCCAGGTTGGATACGTTGTCCAGAACTTAGGAATTTCTACATTTTGACTAAAAGCTATGACAATTTGTGATATAACATTTCCCACATTGGTTCTTTATGATATGTTTACTGAGAGTCAATGCATAATGCTGTGTTTCCTGTTTCCAGTGATAGGCTGCTGAACTGGATGGTGACCATTTCTTTTTATTTTTCTTCCTCTTGTCACCTTCCGTTGCCAAGTTAAATTCCAGTACTCAAGACCGCAAGAACCAAGAATGGTTCTGAACGTGTTCTTAGTCTACTCTAAAAACCAAGGATGCATCAGTTGGTACCTTGTCACTGAGAGAGAACCAAAGGTCCCAGCATTCACTGCTGCTGAGTATACTGACCCCAGCCTATGTGAAACTCCTGTACTTGGGTTCTCCATCCTTGTGTTCTTGGGCGTTCATTCTTTCAAGGAACTGTGCTGTAGTTCTATAGGTAATCAAGACGAGCATGTAGAAAATTACAATGACACTGCCACTATGTTAACATTAGTCCAATTTCATGACAAAAAAACACCTACAAGTGATGCATGTCATCCGTTTGTCATTTTAATAAAACCATTTGAATAATAATACTGATCTGTAAAGATGTTTTTTACTAACAACCGACAAGCAACACCCTAACAACTTGCTGAAACACTATAATAACAACCTGGAATTACTATATAAACCTAATCAAGTTGAAATCAAAACAGCAGAACAAGAACAACAGTGTCCTGCATCTACTTTAAATAACTTTAACAATACCAAAACCCCCTAAACCTAAAAACATTGGAAGAATACATAAACTCAATTCCCTGCCAACAGTTTTCTGTTTAGCCCACAAATGGACATAATATGTTTTACAGTCATCTTATTCTCAGTGTCAGGTCCACAAGCACACTCTCATTCTTCCAGCAGCAAGCTCTCTATCCCAGCTAGCAAAATTGTAGCGGCCCACGCATGCCAGAATAAAAAACACTGGCCCAGTACCGGTATCAATATATGAAAATATATATAAGAATCTTCAGAATAGTCATTTGCAAATGCACTGTGGGGGATACCCAAATGAGGCAGTATTTCCATCCTTTTTAATCACGAAACAAATACACTCCTACACTTATAAGAAGCATTTTCATATTTCTCTGGGTAACCAAATTTCACAGCTATAAAATGGCTAAGTTTGTTTTATGTCTAGCAACAGCATGCAAGGGAATATGGACCCCAACTGATGTTGCCGTTACTGGTTGTGAAACAGGTTAATTGATGCAGTCGCTTGTCAAAACAGAGGACAACACCAGGCGTTTATTTTCTTAATAGCAGGTTTGGCAAACAGTGTCACGATGAGAAGATGTGTGTTGATCACCTGCTGGGGAAGACATGATCGCTTTTCTCGTCATGACTAATTCAGTTGTCCTAGAGCGGTCGCTACAGCAGCTTAGACTACATCAAAAAAAAAAAAAAACATTTTTGCCGAAGGCAAAGCTTAGAGTTGAAGTAGGTCAATTGTGAAGGAACTTGTTTAACATAGTATACCAGATTTGAATGCTAGGATTAACATGCTGGACTGAAAAAAAATCCAAATAAAATCTTTAGCCTCATTTAACATGATTCCTGAAAACACAGGAGCCCCAGAGGGTGCGAGCCAGCACCGGGGGTCAGACAGAGCAGACTAGCCTGCTGGCTATCATCTGTTTTAGGGGGATGGAGAGATGGATGTTGTGGGGTGGGGAGGTGAGGGAGGGGGAGGAGTGCAGCTGAAAAAACAGGACCCTGGAGACAGCTTGTCCGGGACTGCCCAACACAACAGCTGGGATAATAAGAGTCTGTCTGTGCTCGGGAGAGAGGGGCAATGTGCACATCTGTGGAAGGAAAATAGCACATATCCAGACTGGAAGAAAAGAAGACAGCATTGCCCCCAGAGTTCAATTTGAGGTGTAATTGGGAGGGAAGCAAACAGAACGGCTTTTTTCGCCTTTCCCTCTTTTTTTTGTGGCATTTGGCAGGCGCGGTCAGAGACAATGTGTAAATGAGGTTAGTGAAGTAAGCAGCTCTAATGAGAGATGCTAATGATTTGAATCGAAATGCAATGCACCCCAAAATCATACCACTGCAAAAAATGAACACATACCGATGAAAGACCAATTCGCATGTTTCATTTCAGCAATGCTAACAGGGCCCCACTAACCTCCATTCATTATTAGCAATATTAGCATGGTTAGGGAAAGAACTGCAATAACCTTTAGAAGATGAAAGCTATTAGTTTCATTTTGCCATACTATTCAAATAAATGTATGCAATTACATGTTTCATTACATTGTGAATTGCACAATGAATTACATTTGCATGTGATTTACATTCAGTTTCAACTTTTGATCTTTTTCCACTCTTCTGATGACGATCCTACCTACTGTAGATATATGTAGATATTCCAATAACATTTCTCCCCTGTTTAATAACCTGTGACTGAGCAATTAATGATACTAAAATACAGCATGTTGTTGTTTTTTTATCATTGGTGATTACTGTGACCAGTGAGCACACTCTCCTGTCACCCACTGTCTACATGTGTATCATTGATATAAATTCTGGCATTTTAATGCCATTCGCGAATCATGTAGATTGGATGGCTTTTTGATTTGAATCAAAAACCCATCCATATATAAGCGTTTATACTAGAGATGGACCAATCAGCGCTTTTAAGGCAGATTCCAATCGCTGTTCACCTTTCAGAGCGATCGGCCGATAGCGATTAAGGGCGGGGCTATATGCCACTGCAGGGCTACATGTAGTTATTAGCGTAAGCAAGTTATGAAACATGGTTAAAATGTGGTTATCTAGCGCTGTAAACCCAATCACTTTGGCTGTAATTCCTTTAGCTGTTCGGCTGTTGCTGCTGCTGTACTGTTCGTACCGGTCAGATCTGGTCTGCATGGTGTTCTGGGTTGTTTGTTTTGTGCTAGCTGTGCTGTTTACTGATACTCGCTGTATTCAGCCGTCTGGTGTACTTTTATGTGCTGTATCAGATTACTAGTCTTAAATGTCTTTGTCTTGGTTCCCCAACAAGACACGTTGATTTTATAGATGTTACAGAACGCCATGGATGAGTTTGCGTCACATACAGTAACAAACTGCCAGACGGACGTTTTCTATCAGCGCATGCGATGAACACCGTAACCGCTTGTGAGGCCGCCGCTTTAGTCAGTTGGTGGAAAATGAAATGGTATGTATTTCCACCACTTCCTGGATGAAACATTAGCTGGAAATACAAAAATGACGCTCATTTGTTAAACGCCATCGATTGATTTTCGGGATCGGCTAAACTGGAGACATATGAGCTGATCACCAATCGCATATTTTAATTAAAAATCATCTGATACCGATACACAGCCGATGCATCCTTCCATCTCTACTTTATACACATGACATGTAAAACGTTTCCATGAGCATGTAAACCTGGTATAGTTACCAACTTCTCATGCCCCAGATAATATTGGGTAAGCTCCAGGTACTATAGCATCTGTGATCCTAGTATTTAGTGTTTTCCAGTAGCATTTGGTGCTCACCAAAGAGTAACTGGTGCTCACAACATATTGACTGGTGTTTTTTTTCCCCTGTAGTATCTGGTGCTCACCTGTTAATATCTTTTAGGCATTTAATTATGACTTCATATTTGGATTCTGTATATGCATGTTATGGGCTATGGGTTTTTAGAATAGACACAGTGGAATCTGGTGCTCATCAATACTATTATGTGCTCACCAAATGTTACCTGTTGCACACAAAATAGTGTCTGGTGCTCACTGTCTTGATGCTGGTACCTGGCACTTTGGTGCTTACCAAATAATATCCCATGCTAACTTAAGAGTAAACTGCTCACCAAATATGATTTGGTTCTCACTTGATTGTAACCTTTAATATCTTTTAGGGATGTAAATATGATGTAATTTATAGAATCATAAATATAGGCATGTTAGGATTTAAATGATTGCTGTAGTATTTGGTACTCACCAAATACTGTTTGAAATTCACATGATAGTATCAGGTGCTAAGTTAGGGGTTTGGTTACCTTTTTCGATGCTCACAGGTTTACATGTCTAAAAGTGGTATGTTTGAATGATTTGCTTTTAACATGTCTGCTACTAAAATGAGCCACACTAAATAATATACAGAATTTGCCATAATAGTAATTAGTGCTTTATATTAGTGTGTTTGCTTAAAAAGGTGTTCTGTTAATAACCCACGCATTTAGAGATTAGAGACGTTAATTTGCCCCCCTGTGGTTAAAAGGTTAAAGAGACTAAATAAACAATTCCTCTATAAAACCTACACTGTATGCAACTCCACCACATGAAACATGTATGGAGGGGATGTAAATGAGAGACAACTATAGACATCATCTGATGCCTAGGATGTCAGCAATGCTGTGAGTGAGTCATAGACTTTACATGCATCAATCATTAACAGCCTTGTGCTTTTAGATGAAATCATTGTAAATTCATGTATTTGATGAATAATTGAAATCGCTGGGGTATATATATATATATATATATATATATATATATATTTTTTTTTTTTTATGTCTATGCAAAGCACATGATCAGATTCACAGACAGTGGGGAGCTGATACACATACACTCCGTGAGATGAGGCCTTTTGTTGAAGATAATTCAGCATAGTCAGGCAAAGGAAATGTCAGTGCGCCCACAAAGCAGTAAGAAAACTATTAGCTTGTATTGGTCCAGTTGTCTTCGGGTCAGGTTG
Source organism: Megaleporinus macrocephalus (assembly GCA_021613375.1). Classification (NCBI taxonomy): domain Eukaryota; kingdom Metazoa; phylum Chordata; class Actinopteri; order Characiformes; family Anostomidae; genus Megaleporinus; species Megaleporinus macrocephalus. The sequence goes on from CM038716.1 coordinate 27,343,501, forward strand.
CACAGTCTTTGTGACCACCTACCGATTTTGTTAAGTCCGCCAATATATGACTTTTATACTTTGAAACTTTGTTTATTTTCTCTCTCCGCAGGTCCAGAACCCTTCGGAATCAGGTTGCGGGTGTTTGGATAGCCTTCCCAGAAGACTTGAAAGCGGACCTGGCGGAGAGTCTCCAAAACCAATACAGAGATGGAAATGATGTTGACAATCTTCTAGGCCTTGTAAAGGGCTTTGCTTTCATATATGCAGTTATGGGAACTGCGGAAATGGAGACTGATTGCTGTATTTAGACACCCACTTGAGGCACAGTAAAACATTTTTGAGAAACATCCAAACTAGTAAAGTAACCCCCCTAAAAATGAATGTTTAAAATGGTCCTTGGCTTCGAAGTCTGGTTATATAAAGTCATACGTTATAGTTAATGTATATATGTATTACGCATTAATATTACATGCTAGAACAATGTAACTACTGGTGATGAATTCACTCTTAAAGATGGACTACAGTGGTGAAGTATGGCTTTGACTAATGTAATTACACAAGGCTATCTTGATAGCTGCAGGTTAATGGCTGTATTTTCACTTTCCTATTATAAGCAGAGAAATCATTGTTGGAAAAAAAAGCAGTTCATAGATATGTATGCACACTCATCTCATTATTAATAAATCATTACATAAAATAAAATATGCTGTTACATCTATTAAGATAAGATTGTGTGTTATGTGTAATTACACAGTTTAATAAAAAACAGGACCGGCTCCAAAATGGTGTAGAGGTTTATACATTATTTAAAGATTCTTTAACCTCTTAATCTGCAGACTTTTATTAATTAATTTATCTTAGAACATAATATTTAATAACTGCTGATGTATGAGCCCACAGAAGTGTGAAGGGTATTTAAAACTTGTTAGGAATGCTACTACTGTAAGAATAATTCATTTCAATTTGTTAATAAGTTAATATTCATATTACACACAAAGGTTATGATAATTGAAATGTAGTAGCTACCAAAACTGTCTCTATCTTACATTCAGTGTTAGCTTACTTTTACTAATATATATCTAACAGTCACTGTTAGACAATAGAATAAAATACAATAGAACATTTACATTACACTTCAAGTGGATAACACTGGAGACACTGCACTGGCATAATAAGACTTTTCACCAATTCAGCTATTGTTAGGTCGGCGGTTATAGACGAGTGTAGTAACATTTTGGGCCTGCCAGTGGGCCTGGCCATTAAAGAGGTCAAAACAATAATTGCCCCCTTAACTGGACTTGACCATGGGCATGCACCAGTCATTCACTGCAGTGTAGTGCAGTGCAGGTTTATTTATTCTACTATGATAACTACACATAGCTAACAATGCATTGACTGGGTTTCAAATTACTTCTAGCAGCTCTTCCAGCTTTTGAAAGAAATGAGAAACCTGAACCAGTGTGTCTTTGAGTGCATGTGTTAACTCGTTCTCTGACCCTGTATCCTGGTTGATAATGGGGGATAAGGGGATCTTTTTTACTCTAAAAAATTGGAGAACCAGGGTTAGCTCCTCTGAGGTGATACCAGATTGCTTTATTGTGTTTTTCACTGCTGCAAAATCATGCTGAAGCAAAGTGGAGCTCCAAAACATAGCAGCTTTTGTTTGCAAGTTGCATCTGCTCAATTTAGACATACCATAAAATAAAAAGGAGCCGTGAAGTGGATAAAGCAGAAAGCAAAAGGTGGGTCTCCCACCAGTCTTTTTTTTCATTCACTCTCTCGCTCGCTGTTTTTCAGCAGTAGAATGAAAAACTGGGGCATGTCACACTTAAAGGCATACAGACCATTTTCCCTAAAACACTCGATATTTTAGCCTCAAAAACAACAATACTTTACCATTATTGACCATATTTTGATTCAGTTTGTTTGTTTATACTTCTACTTAAAATGAGTTGCTTCTACTGCTAACTGGATGCACTATCCACCTGGAAGTAGAACCAATGTTCATGTGAACATATGAACATTCTGATTTGGTCTATAAGTAAAAGTGTTAGGAATAATAAAGAGCTGTTGAGTTCATTGCAATGGCTGTGGTTAAACATGACCAGTTAACCCACCAGCTAGGCTGGTGTATATGTTAAGAGTTATATAGAGCAGAGGTGTTTTGTACTGTATAATAGCTTCAGCAACAAATTTAAAATGTCATCTAATTCTACCATACAGCTAATTTGATATAAGATATTACACAGAACACACATAACCACCTATAAAATGCATATGATGGTACTCCAACACATGTAAACACTGACCCACTGTAACAGATAATCATCTCCATGCATTCTGGAACTGCCCCCCTGTCAGACAGTTTTAGTTGGAGGTCTTGGGAAAGCTATCCAAGATCCTCAACCTCAGCATCCAATTTTCTCCTATCATAGCTCTATCAACCCCAATGGATAAAAAAATTTATTCTTATTTCTATAACAGTGGCTAAAAATAATATTACTTAACTGGAAAGTCCGAACAAAATGATCAATAAAGCACTGGTACAATCTGATAAATTTAATATTCAATTTTGGAAAAATTTACATTTACCATGAAAGATAATATTAATTATTACAACAATATCTGGTCTTTATTCTTAATTTGTATCCAGAGCTGATTCCTCCAATAATTACTTTTGATTAATTCATTTATCGATTTATTTTTTTTCCTCTTCTTTTTGCTCAGTACCTATTATTACTATTACAATGACACCCCCTGTCTGTTGTTCTGTCATGTTGTACGATTGTTTCACGCTTGTGTACATCCTGTCAAGTCTGCATGGTGTTTGTTTTGATCATGTGCTCCTGGTGTCTCCACCTCCCACCTGGTTCGTATGTGTAACCCCTCCTGTGTCCAGGTGTTTCATGTTTCCTGTCTCGATATATACCCTCTGTTTTCCACTGACCTTCGTCCGACCATTTGTTGTGAAGGTTTGTTGTGTATATCGTTGTTTGGTTTACTGTGTGTTTCGCCGTTTGTTCTACCTGTTTACCGTCACCATGGACTTTATTAAAACTCAAAACCCTCATCTGCGTGTGTATCCGCCTCCTCAGTCTCCTCCACCATTACAGTTTGTTTCTTTGTCTGTTCCTGTAACAGCCCCTTTCCCCCATACTGTTCTGTATTCGTGATCTTGTTTTCACAGCAAATTAGAACTGAATAAAGCTGAACACTTTAATCAACTCCAGTAAAAGTTCTATGAAGTAACAGAAGGGGTTTTGCTTCTAATGGATTATAGACCATTTCTTTTTTCAAGATACACATTGTTGGGTGTGGACTTTACACATACAAGAAATATCAGTGCTACATTACAATTATTAACACCTTTATCAGAGATATAAAAATGTGTTTTTCATTAACATCTGTTGATTTTCTTTGAAAGCACTCTTTGAATTATATCCAAAGTTGTTCCAAATAGATGTACAACATTTTGGATTAACACCCTTCAATTATACTTAGAAACATGTCATTGGAAAGAAACATATTGCAGCTGTCAAAATAAAAACTTCATTTCTCGGTTTTTGTTATTTTTTAGTTTTGGACGTACTTTGAAATTGCCTGTTGCCCCGTTGAAGTGACAGTGATTGTAATTCATTACTTTCCAATTATAAGGAGCACGTACAGGCCATTGCAGTTTAAGCAGTCCTTGATTGTCTCATGAAAGATTCTTTAGGGAACTAAAAGTGGTTCCTCCACAGCATCAATCCAAAGGACTCTCCTGGCACCATAATATTTCAAAGACTGATGAGACAAACATGTATTGCTTACTCTTCTCAGAATGCAAAATACTAAAGATCTTGAGCTACATACAGCTCTTTGTATAGATGATAGCCAGTTTGTGTACTCAAGACCCTTCTTTAAACACTGAAATGCACCACTTACCAGTGCCTTCATGTAGTGTCTTCATCACTCTGGCTTCCATTTGGGTTTTTATTACCCCTCCGTTCCTGCAACCATTCTCCTCATTTATGGAAATTGAGATGAGTTCGCGTCTTGCCACGCAGACAAGCACAGATCATCCTGACACTTGATAAAGACTTATCTAAATAGGTCTTTCTTGCCTGCCACTAGGCAACACTACCGCAGTAAGTTCCACCTTGCCATTCTTCACTTGCGCTCCCAGTGCAACTCGCACGCGGACATTCGTATTAAGGTTGAGCCATTGTGCATGACGTGCGCTGAATTTCAAGTCCCCGGTCTCATTCAAGTGGAGTCTTTCATGCCACAAAGAGCGACGAGAATCCTATTATCCATTTATGACCTCTCTTTTGTGCAATGTCAGCTTTACACATTTCGAGTAGGAAAAAAATAAAGCATTCTCCGCAACATATGTATGTAAATGTACAGGCAGTTTTATAGTGTCCGCATCAACCTGTCACACTAATTTATGGCAGCGTATGAGATTACATTGTAAGGACACAAAGGGGACCCCTTCCTGTTTTCCTTCTCACCGCAATAGGACTTCAATAGGAAAATAGGCACATTACTGCAATTAGCCTAATTGCATGGTCTAAATCCTGCTTTGACTACAAGAGGCGTAGAAGTGGGCTTGCAGCATGGTGGCATGAATGAAAGCTCAGCTAATGAAACACGTACTTTCAACAACCTTACATGGGCAGACAATTCATGGCAATGTCCTACAACACATTGCAAGGATACAAACAAGACCCCTGGCCAAGGTTCTACTGGGTTTAGTGGTTCTGGATGGAGTTTAAATTTGTTAAGGCTCCTTCTCCTGAGTGCCAACAATTGTCTTGGCATGTGAAACCATCCTAAACCTAAAAAAGTGATATATCTAGCATATCTTTGTGGCACAGTGGGCAATGCTGTTGCCTCACAGCAGGAAGGGTCTGGGTTTGATTCCCCAGCTTGGGGGCCAGGGGCTAGAGTTTGCATGTCTTCCCTCTGTCTGCATGGGTTTCCTCCCACGGTCCAAGGTATGCAGTCAGGCTACTTGGAGATACTAAATTGTCCTATGTGTGAATGTGTGTGTATATCTGTGTGTCTGCCCTATAATGGATTTGCTCTGGCTCCCTCGGCCCAAGCAGATAAGCAGTTTAGATAACAAATGAATGAAAATTAATCTGGCATAATTTGCTTGCTTTATAATATAGATTATCACTTAATATCGTTCATATCTTTAAACAGTTAAAACAGTCTTCATGTAACAACATGGCATAGTCCATTATAACTGAGACTGAGTGGCTTGGCTGCATTAAAGTCTTAGGCGCCTAAGCTCATTGTTTAAAACCCTTTATCTCAGCAATAAATATCTTATTTTGAACAAAGTAGATAATATCTTGAGCGCCAGTTTGAAGAACAAAGTGTAGTTCCAGATTTCTCCTGGTTGCTCCAGACATTGTAAGAATTTATTATATTCCTTAAGCAGCAATCTTGATTTAGCCTAATGAAGTACTATATAGTCAAAGCAGGTATTAGATGATGACTGCAGATAATATGGAAAGGGTTAAATAAATACACTGACATATGTAAAAGCACTACTTACTGGATTAATACTATTTTAATTTTCAAAAAAAGTGTTTTGCTAAGCCAGTAAAAGTTTCCTATTTGTAAAAATAGCTTTTCAAATATATTTTTTCCCAAGTGCCTACAACTTTGGCACTGTGCTTTATATATTAGGAATAAGTAGTGCACTTTCTCACGGGAGCTTTAGGCAACTGCCTACCTTTGCCTAGTACAAAGACCACCCCTGCCCCTGGCAAGCCCTAGCAAACCAGTTACCTGATATTTTTCTTGTCTAGGCCTGAAAAAAAGGCCCATGGGAATCCAAATATCATTCTCTCTTTTGAAAAAGAGTTTAACATGGTAGTTTCAAACCATACTCTTCGCTCCCATCCACACATACAGTTAAATAGCATGCTTTGTCTTTCCTTAGTGAAAATGAATGAACCCATCCTCTACACAGAACACACTTCTGCTCCTGCACACACGGCTGTATAGGAACTATCATAGCTATGCTGATAATACACAATCATGCATTTGCAACACACAAAGCACAGAAGAACTACCAGCTCAAGCTGGGGCTGAAGTACGCTCACACTGCTGAATGCTGTATAGAAAAATAAACAACAAGTCAATCAAAAACACTTTGGAGTGGATGGTTTTGGCTTAAGCTGGAGGCATTGAATGGACAATAAATGAATAAATAAATAAATGAATAAATAAATAAACAAATATACAGACAAGATTCTCTGAAGACCTCACAAGATTCCATTTTATGCACCGTTGAGTAGTTGGTGCCCCTAGTGGCTCCAGCCTGTCAATCAATCCTCTTCTCTCCAAATATAATTCCCTAACAATACAGGACATAATCCACAAAGGATGCATCACATAAGCACACGTAAAACAAGCAACTTAGCCAATGAATTCAGAGCCATTTCATCCAATTTTATTTTCTTTCACCCCGTGTAACACTTCCCGGGAAGTCCGGATTAGTATTACAGGGTTATCTAAAAGCAAGTTCTGGTTGTCAGGACTGACTGGCACCATTTACGCATCAGCCTAGCAGGCATTTTGAGGTGAAATGTGTCTGACACGTTTATCGCACTGAACAAACTCCTAGGGCGCCTCTAAATCCACTTCTTACAAAAATACCAGAGCCATTACACACTGAGTCACTGAGCATCACTTAGGGGACTGAAACTTGGCCAGCCTTTATGTCTACTCACCATATTAGGAACAAATCAGGATTTCCATGAAAAGACACACACAGTCAAAGCAAATTCACGTTGACATGTTTCGATACGTAATTGGGATGAATGAGGAATAAGAAATATTTTCTCATCAATGTGCCTTGACAGGATTTAACAGGATTTAATAGGATTAAACTGAATCTGTCTCATGTCAGGAACTGGTCCCAAATGAATACCGTGTGCATCCACAATAAAAAAAAAAGAAAAGCAACACATTATTTTAAAGAAATTTTCAAAGAACGAAAGACTAAGTTTAATGTAACATAATTCCTTAAAAGCAAGACAATAAGCACCCTCCTCTGGTTGACACTGGATAGCAAAACAATAAGCCACAAGAGCAATTTGAATAGATAATGAGATTTGACAATTAACCCTGTAAAGCCTAAACCATCAACTAATTGGCAGAAAATTCTAATTCTTTGAATGACCCTACAATACCTGCTGTATATAAATGGATATTGTTATACCCCGCCATGTTCCCCGCGTCCCTCGCCTGTTTACGTCCTGTCGAGTCCACGTGGTCTTTGTTTACCTTTTGTCATGTGTTCCTTGCCTCTGCCCTCCACCTGTGTCCCATCATGTTCACCACCTGTTTCAGTTTCCCTCTCGTTATCCTGTGTATTTAGTCCGCCTGTTTTGCCCTCTCCCTTGTTGCTCATTGTTGCTATTGTTGTGGTGTATTCCGTCTGTTCGTTTCAATATTAAAATCCGTGTTTGAACTACAGTTCGCAATTGTGTCCGCAACTGCCTTTTCCTCGCCCCAGCTACACCGTGACAGATATACATGTTCAACACAATTTTACCATAAAATGTTTCAAAATATTATAATTAATTATAAAATAAGTCTATAATTTTATAATTAATTATATTATATTTAATTAATTAATTAATTAATTATCATTATATTATAATTAATAGACTTATTTTAGATTTTTAGATTAATAGACTTATTTTATAATTAATTAATTAGTAACAGTTTTAATTCCTTTCTTACCTTAACACACTGATGATATACACTGTAAAAAAAGTGGCTCTAACTTAAAATCATTAAGTAAATTTCCTCACCTTTTGTAAGTTGCAATGTTATAATTTGTTCACCACAATTACAAATTTAAGTTGCCCTAACAAGTCTTGAATTTTAGCTAAATTACTGGGTCACCTCAGCTTATATTTCTGTAACCATAATCTAATATTTTAAGTTGAAGAACCAGATATATTAAGTAAAGGTAACTCAAAATTGTATGTCAGGCTTGTCAACTAAAGATTGCTTTGAAATTTGTTACTAAAGCATTTTAAGTTAGACTACTAAACTGAAAAGTGTTTGTTGTACAAGGCAACGGCAATACAGTAGTAAACTGAACTAAGTTCATTTTAAATAACTGAAACAAAGACAGAACAATGTATTCAAATATTTATTACAGCAAAATTACTTGACTTAGATTTAGATTTTCTACAGTGTAGAGGTCTCAAAAACCCATGTATCAATTATGATTTACCTGGTGTTAGAAGGTAAATATACAACACTGAATATGGAGAAAAGAAAAACAAAAGAAACCAGCATGCTGTGCATACCTTAGGCAATGATAATGATGACCATGCGGCACAAAATTGTTTGTTGATGCAGTGAGATAATTTGGCTTAAATGCTTAAAACAAGTAAAACTCATAGAAATAAGCTTACAGCAATCATAAAAAGAGAATCCCAAGATATATAAACTAGATATAATTTTACCTGCCAGGATATCATTTTTGCAGTGTACTGTAATTACAAGAAATAGATTTATGAAAATCAGTAACTAAATGTCTATGGCTACTGTCAGAAGCCCACAGTGATGAGCTCTTAGTAAGAATGTGAGAAAATAAGGGTGACACAATGTCTGTAATTAAATAGCCTGAGTCTATTCAGACTTTTCAGAAGGCTTTGGATATTGATATCTGATATTTGATTAGAATCAAGACATTACAGTTTGATTACACTGTCAGTTTCTTATCATGTCAGTAGTAAATCTGAGGCATTAGGGTTCCAGTTCAGCTCCTGAACTCCTATCCAGTGGAAGGGTTGCCTGCATCTTATGAGATACTGAGAAAAAATCCTGTTTAGGGAAATTTCTGTTGAGATGAAACAAGAGTAGTACTACAACACTTGCATAGTTGGATTAAATTAAAAAATATATTAAATATACATGAACAAAAAATTACAGACATGCATTTTTTTCTATTTGCAGAAAGCGCTTTTGAAGCGCTTAGAAGGCTCTTAGAAAACAAGGGAAACAAGAACTGTATCAGGAATGTAAAAGGGATGTAATGGTTTTACTGGGAATAACCCATATACTTTAAGATTTACCTGACTGCTTAAACATGTACCATTAGAATGGAATTAAATTTTGGTTAGTTTGTAAATACTACCTTGTTGCCTCACATAGCTGTCCAGTCATAGCTTACTATGTTGTTCCTTACCTCAATATCTAAAACATGTTAAGAATTTTGCTGCAATTTACTAAAATATTTTACTAAAAAAATGGTCTTGTACTGTTCCGGAAGTTACCCTAAATAGCTAGTACTTCGTAGTTTGAACCTCACACCTGGTTAAAACTGTAAAACCATTATCAGAATGATCATTTGAAGCATTTGAGTTGACATTTTTCATTTCTACAATCTTCTGAGTGTTCAAAACCAGTTTCCTCTACCAGCAGTCATGCATCCCATTTTTTGAATGGCATTTGTAAGACTTTTACCTTATCACAAATTCATTGGTGTGCCTAATAGATCAATCATTTTGTTGCAATATCCCTGGCCTTGAGCTGCATTGAGGAATTTGTAATAAGCAGTAGAATCGTTACATTGTGGGTTCTTCATACAAACCCTCTTGGAAAGTCTTCGTTTTCACCTGTCAATGTAATTCCCCCAGAGGGACATGCTTGAAAGACCAAACCCAACTGTGAAGGGATCACCCTGGAGGACAGGAGGAGGAAACCTCTTGGCAATTACCTTTGCCAATCACCACAGAGTTTGTGTCCTTGGAGGCTCATGGCCACAGATGGCTTGAACCTGAATCCCCACTGCAGAGAAGATCTCGGTACCGCTAAATGCCCCTTAATGAGATCTCAGTCAGATCAATGAACTCCCCAAACAGGCAGAACTGTGGCGCTTTTTTAAATTAAATATCTGTTTTCTATAATCCATGCAAACTAATACAAATGTCTCTGCACCCATAGCTCTTAGACTACTGATTAAAAAAGAAAAAAAATCTGAAGACCCGAACTCACAAATCTGCTTTTATGTTAATTTGTTCTTTCTCTTTGACAGTGAGCACAAATTTATTTACCACCGGGCTGCCTTGAATTAGCATTTTCAAAAGAGAAGTTAAATAAAACACTCGCCAGCTCACACAAGAAATTTGTTCTATCAACTTTGCGATCCGGAGGTCGCAACTCAACACCTGTCGTCAGAGTGTTGGTAACACAACCGGGAACTATATTCACACACGCCTCAGCAAGTCCTTCCAAAGCTATTACCTTGAAAAGTCAACCACACTAGGCCGGGAACCGGAGAGAGAACAGAGTAGAAGCGAGTTCCTTCTGAGATCAATAGAACTGTCACTGTGAAACTACAGTGCTGCTTGGAAGTTTGTGAACCCTTTAACATTTTGTGAAGTTCTACATACTTTTGACCAATATTATGATCGGATCTTCATTTGCAATAGCACAAGTATATAGATTTTCATTCATCCATCCATCATGTGTCACTTAATCCCACTAGTCGGGGTCATGGCTGGAGCCAATCCCAGCAGGGTGAAGGCGGGGTACACTATGGACAGTTCGCCAGTCCATTTCATGGCCAACACTCACCCACACCTACAGGCAATTTTAGAGTGACCAATCAACCTATCATGCATGTCTTTGTAGACTTGGGAGGAAATCCACTCAAGCATGAGGAGAACATACAAACTCCTCACAGAATGTCCCGGACCAGAAATCAAACCCGGATCATCTTGCTGTGAGGCGGCTGTGCTAACCACTACACTACCATGCCGCCCAATTTTTTTATTAATTCATTTTTTCAACTAAATAAAATAAAAAAAGTATATGATCCTCTGCTATTACTTCAACCAAATGGTTTCTATAACTGTAAGTCAGCCTTGCACATTGACTTATCATGGCTAATTCCTCTTTGCAGAACTTCTTCAACTGTGTTATAAAGAAGGACTTTTTTTCAAGAAGACCACACAACATTCTATTGGATTAAGGTCCGGACCTTGACGCTATTCCAGAATGGAACATTTCTTCAATTTACCATTTCTTTGTAGACTAACTGGAGGTTTTAGGCTCGTTGTCTTTCTCCTGAACCAGCTTTCTGTCAAGGTTCCATTCGACTCATTTAAAAATGTTCTTATGAGAGTCGTGACTTTCTCCACTTCATACACACTGTTCTTGGTCAGGGTTTGCCTGACTGTGAACTCATTAACGCTGGCATTAGTCACTTAAACATTACCCAGGGTTTCTTCATGATGTCATATGCATAGATGCATGATATTCTAAATTTTATATGGGGGTCATTTTCACTGGATGATCACTTCAGAGAAGGGTAACAATTGTGTTGAATGTTCATTGTCTGCCTATCAGTGGACTGATAAAGTCTAAACTTAAGAGAAGTAGATTTAGAACCTCTTTCATTTAGAAGCCCCCAATCAGAAAAGGTAAATCTTTGTTTTACGTCCTCAGAAATCTCATTTAACTGAGACAGGGCATGCACTAACAGATGTGTATGTTAAAGACCTGACTTTGGAGGTGAACACTTAGGTTGATGTTTTTTAAATAGGGTAGGGTCAGCCACACTCACTTCTGATTGTCATACAATTGATAGAAGCTCCTAATCAAACTGATTAACCCAGAGGTTCACACACTTTTGTCAACAAAGTAGTTTAAAGTTAAATCTCTTTGATGTATAAATAAAAAAATATTTTTTAATATAAATATTATTACGACAAATAAAGATCTGATTTGAAGTCAAATTTATGTAGAAACGGGTTCACAAACTTTCAAGCAGCATTACTAAAGAAAAGGAAACATGTTTTTTAAGAAATACACAAGAGAACATCTGCATAATTCAATCACTGAGATGTTAACTAAGTATTTTGAGTGGTTTGACATAAAGCTTTGTTTATAGAACAGTGGTGGTGATATGATCAGATTCCCAAATAACTTAATTCCTCTAAAATCTATAATCACAGAAAATTATTAGATACAGTGGTTATGAATATGGTGCCTGTTGCCTGATATACTGTTTCACAATAGTTGTGTTTTAAGAACATTTTAGGTACATTTTGGCCTTAAAAGTCATTCAAGGCAGAGAGGTACATGCAAGAAATTACAAGGCTAAATAATTACCAAAGATCATCATCCACTTAGAAGTTCAGTGGTTATTTTGGACCTAAAATAAAAATGTTGTAGACATCTCAAGCCCTGGTTTTCTATCACCACCACTGTAAAAAAAACAAAAAAAACAAGTTTGTCTACAGTTAACCATTTACCATCATTTTGTAGATCAATAATCTTAAAATAAAGAGACCATATGCTTCCCAACATAGCGTTTTAGATGAGTGGCTTCAGATGGGGTTTTAAAGACCCATCCATTGAAAGCTTCTTTAGGGAATCAAAAGTGGTTCTTCTATGGTGTCGCTCCAGTAAGTGTAAGCTGGTTGTAAAGTATCAAACAAGTGTTTATAGAATCTAACATGTTGTGTTAGGCATTTATAATTCAATCAAACCCTTTTCTGCCCACACTAGATTGTATAGCTACAATCAGAAACTCAAAATGTATAGAGATATATTTCTAGAATGCTGTCATGAAAAAAACAGCATTTTTTTTTTTATTCATAGTTTTTGACCATCACAACGTGACAACAGGGAACTGAAAGCGAGAAAACAAAGTGCCCAAAAACTTCAAAACAATATGTCTTGACAAGTGAAAAGGCAGAACTCCATTGTGTGTGTCTGGCCAGTGCTGCAAGTGTAGTCAAGGGTCTTATTGACTTTAACCCTGGGAGCAGTTCTGCTGGGCAGCTTGTTTTTAATCATGAGTGCTGACCAGAATTTGCATACTATCTTGTTCTCGTCATTAGTGTGCCAGCGTAGGTCATTGTTAAAATCGCTGTACTGTGCGGCGAAAGAAAGATTAAAACTCAGAGACACCTGGTCACCGAATCTAATAACGCAGGAAGAGAACAAACTGTAAAATCAGAACATTAACACATCGCAAATAAATTCTCAAACATTTAAAGGTGCAAGAAATGTGAGACCTAACAGAGAGATGGTGTCAAATGCAAACAGTTTTCCTAAAGACTGTGAAACCTTTCAGGAGCAGGAATCACCCAACCACGACCAAATGCACTAATAACCTGGAACAAACATTAAAACCATCTCCTTGTATCTACACTCATTGTTCATTTTTTCAGCTCCACTTACCATATAGGAGCACTTTGTTGTTCAGCAATCACAGACTGTAGTCCATCTGTTTCTTTGTATACTTTGTTAGCCCCCTAATACCCTGTTCTTCAATGATCAGGACCCCCAAAGAGCACAGAGCAGGTATTATTTGGGTGGTGGATCATTCTCAGCACTGCAGTTCTCAGCACATTCTCAGCACTTTACTCCGTTATTTAATGGTCAGGACCCCAGAGGACCACCACAGAGCAGGTGCTATTAGGGAGGTGGATTCTCAGCACTGTGGTTACACTGATGTGGTGGTGGTGTGTTAGTGTGTGTCGTGCTGGTACGAGTGGATCAGACACAGCAGTGCTGCTGGAGTGTTTAAACACTGTGTCCACTCACTGTCCACTTTATTAGACACGTCTACCTTGTTGGTCCACCGTGTAGGTGTAAAGTCAAAGGTGATGGCTCATCTGTTGCCGCACGGTTTGTGTTGGTCGTCCTCTAGTCCTTCATTGTTGGCTAGATGTTGCTGGTTGGTAGACTATTCTCAGTCCAGTAGTGACACTACTAACGCACCATCACCATATCACCGCCACTGCAGTGCTCCCTAATAGCATCTGCTCGGTGGAGGGGCCCTGAACATTAAAGAAAGGGGTAAAGGGGGATAAACAATGTATGCAGCGAATCAGATGGACTACAGTCTGTAATTGTAGAACTACAAAGAGCTCCTATATGATAAGTGGAGCTGATATAACAGACAATGTGTGTGGATATAAGGAGGTGGTTTCAATGGTGGTTTAAAGCTGATTGGGGTGTTTTGGTGATTTTGAAAATAATATGATACAGAGGATGTAGGATTCTGAGACAAGTCTTCAGATCCATGTCCCGCTAAACCAGTAGTACGTGCAGCCCAGTCGAATAACATTAGGGGTCAAAAAATTCTGACATTAATGTTAGTTCTTTTAATCAGCCAGCTGCCCAACTATGCTTTCTCGATGCGGGCAACTCAAACAGCTTCTAGCACAGAGCAGACTCAAGCTCTAAGAGTTCAGTATCTTACTCCAGTGGAGGACTCAGGCTGCTTGAAAATCAGAGCCAAAAAAAAAAAAAGGGCACCTACTGCTTTGCAACTTTAATAATCCAGGCCTTAAATATCAGTGACAAAGCCGAACTCCACAGGTCAGTAGAGCGTGATATGCCCTTTCCAGCAAGTATCGCATTGCTAACCTTAAAGGAACCAGAGATTCGGAGCAGAGTCTTGTAAATTTGACTAAGGCGCACCTTAGGCGGCGTCGCCAAGACGCTTGCCCATAGTGGAGATCATGAGAGTCACAGAAAACTATCTGGTGGAAAATAAGATTAACCGACTTCAAACTTTACAAGATTATAGGGCGTTACAGACCCTCTCCAATCACACTTTTTATTGTAGTCTTCAGGAAACTGGAGATAACAACATTCAGTATGTGATCATTGAAGCACTGCAAAATAGCAGAGCGATGTTAGCATAAAACAAAACTTCACAATGAGTTCTGAATCACATTGCCAGGCTCTTCTCTGAGGCATCCATGCTGTTAGTGTCATGATCACATGATCAGCGACTAGACTACATCCAGTTTACAGCGTACTAGCCTGTACCACATCTCCTCTTAACCCTATAAATGTAATTAGGTGATCCGGATGATAAGTTCTAAAACTGTAGAGGAGTGTGTTGACAGCACAATTCTTCATTTGGCTATGTGTTTATATATGTCAGTAACCTCATTATAGTCAACTTGGCCGTCCCTCTTAATGGGCAGCTGCAAAAGATCAAACAATTTGGCGGCACCCCAAGACTGCTTCGGGAAACCACGTCGTACAGAAGACTGTAGGACACTTCATCATGTTTTCTCACTTGAAAAGGCATCTACGTGGGCACTTCATAAGTGTATTTTCATCGAAAAGGCACCTTTAGGGAACGTCAAGTTTATCTCATTGTGAATAGCTCTATATAACGCCACATCACGTTTTCTCCACTGGAGTGGCATCCATTAGAAACGTTCCCATTTCTCACACATGTAGGGACCCTTAACAGCACTACATCACATTTTATCAACCAGAGGGGCACTTCTCCATTAGAAGAGCACCCAATTGGGCACTCCATCATGTTTTTTTTCACCTGTAAGAGTAACCTACACACTACTTCCCACTAGGAGAGGCATAGACGGCTTTTCCACTGAAAGGGCACACATAGGGAGCAACGAGGGCACCTTATAAGGCACTGCATCACGTTTTCACCAATAGAGGAGCCCTGTTTAAGACACATTATCAAATTTCTTGCTTTAGAGGGCACATCATCATAATTTATTGCATGAATGGGCACTCTGGAGGGCACACAGTTATTTTTTTGCCATGCAAAGGGCAGCCAATAGTGCACGTCTCCATATTTTTGGTCATTTAGAGGGCATTTTAGTCAAGCTTTATCAACCATGGGGCAACCAAGGGAGGGCAGTTGCTTCAACTGCCCCTAGTCCACCCAATATTTTGCTATTTTATTATGAAGAGTTATATTGTTTGGAAGTGAAATGACTATTCTTTGCTGAACTGTTGTTGGCCTGCAAAAATTATCTATTTTTTTTATTTATATTAATTTATCTTGGCAAGCAATATTATATCTACCTAATAAATCATATGTTTCTCATTTTAAGATTGTTGTGAGCTTATTATTTAACTTCTGTTTCTAGTTTTTCTGTTTGTTTTAAATGACCTTAGTAAGCCAACTTATCTTGTTGCATTTTGTATTATTTGCAGCAAACATCTAGTAACATCTGGTTATTACAATAACTCAGTATTTTAAAAGGCTAAATTATGATTGCTGGTAAGGAATTCATGCAATGTCTAGGGCATTCAGGAGAAACCTGGTACTAAACTTTGTTCTTCAAACTTTTGGCTATAGGATTAATCGTTAAATAAGATGTTTGTTGATTAGATTATAAAACATTATATTAGCATAAAAAATGTCAGTACGGATGTTTTCATTGTTTAGGCCTTTACCAGATATTTTAAATATGTACATGGCTAATTGGCTCAGAGCTGTTGCACCACCTGCTGGAAAATCTAACTCCGAACTGGCTAAGGGGGCTGTTTTGACAGGAAGTGGTTGTGATCTTGGGACCTGTGTACCCAGAAAGGAGCTGTGAGTTTTGCCACACAGCCAGAAGGTGATCATTTTCTCAGTCTGTCGTTCAGGGACTGTCACAAGTGGCATCTATGTGTCCTAAGTATGTTTTTTTGATGGTTCGTTTCTGTGCAGACCCAGCAGTAGCCTTTCTTCCAAGGGCCCCTTGAAACAGAGGCAAGGTCCAATCAGAGTTAATGGATTTATTTATAGCATGGTGGAGAAGAAATGTGATTTACAATGCATTTGTTTATTAATTTAACTTGTCATTGAGCTGCTTTACACTTGCATTCTCAATTGAGCCACTGTAGATAAGCAAATTAGCAAATGACAAAGGACTACCAATAACATACGGCTGTTTGAGATAAACTGCACCTTGCAGAGCAGTCAGATGCATTTAAGGGGAATTCAGGAGAGAACTGTCAAGCTGGACAACTTTACTGGCAGCACTCCACCAAACTGGCTGCTCTCACATCTCAGATATAGCGTTTCTTTGAAGAATTCAAAGAATTTGAATTTCACAAGTAAAAAATAAATAACCATGAACGCTATGCATTTTAAAAAGCTATGTGCTGCTTTCACTATAGCTTGTGTCTACATGGCTGCCACCAGACCTTCAATGAGTAACAGGCTTTTTTGGTATCAAACTGTTTCACAGTTTGCATATACAAGTGGAGAGGAACTGCAGCCCCCTGCTCCTGTATTCTATTACAATATTTAAAAATGTAATGCATTCAGAATTTCGAATATATTTAGAATCTACGATGGATTCAGAATGTCTTCAGACCCTTTCACTTTTTTACTTTTTGGTATATATAAGTCTTGTGCTAAAATAAGAAGAAATTCAAGCTTTCCGTCCATCAGTTTGCATTTAAGCCTCCATAATTCTTAAATGTTAAGAAGTTTGGAACAACCAGGACTCTTCCTACAGCTGGCCACCCCACTAAACCAAGTAACTCGGTGAGAAGGGCCTTAATAAGAGAGGTGACCATGAACCCAATGGTCTGTCTGGCAGAGTTCCAAAGATCCTTTCCAGAGAAGTCAGCCATGACTGTAGCACTCCACCAACCTGGGCAAATGGCAGAGTGGCCAGAAAGAAGCCTTTCCTAAGTAAAAGACACATAAAAGCCCACCTGGAGTTTGCAAAATAACGCCTAAAGGACTCTCAGACTGTAAGAAAGACGATTCTCTGTTCTGATTAAATCAATTTTGAACTTTTTGAGTGGCTTAGGGACAACTCTGTGAATGCCCTTGAGTGATCCAGCCAGAGCGTTGACTTAACCTTGAAGACAGAAACCTGAAAACAGTTGTCCACTAAAGGGCCCCACCCTACCTGACAGCGCTTGAGAGGATGAGCAGAAAATCCTCAAATCAAGGTGTGCACACCTTGTGGCATCATACTCAAGAAGACTGGAGACTGTAATCGCTCCCAAAGGACCTTATAATATATTTGCAAACAATTCTAAAATTCTCTTTTCACTTTCTCATTATGTAGTATTGAGTAGAGATTGATGCGGGAAGCTTGATTTTCTTTTCACAAGGCCTCAACATAACAAATAGTTTTTTAAAAAATGAAATGTATGCTATTTTTTTACTGTTATTGCTCAACAGTTTTCTTCATGTGTTTCTTCTGGTGAAAAAATCACTACTTAAATGAAGCTTGATTGCTGTCAATATTTACTCTTGTAACCTGCTTCAGTGCACTGCTGCTCCCATAATCTCACACCACTGTTTTATAAACCAAACAAATAAACAAAAGCAAATAACCAAATAAAAATCAAACAGTTTGCCATATTTTACCACATTTTGCAAACCTGATTCTAAAGTGGGTAGTCATGTGGTTTCAGTTAATAGCAAATCCAGTACAACCCAGTGCTAAGCTTATCACTCATGAATGAACATGTCCACTATAGAGAAGACTCTTCATTTGATCTTCTCTCAAAGAAGATTTAAGGTTTAATGGCAACTTTATCTCTGTGATTTACCAGTTTGCTTAGGCTTTAGCAGAACTTAATAACAATGCTTGGTTTAACAGTCTACTCAGTCTTGAGCAGGAATATGAGTATTTGTAAAGAAGCAGTTTTTTACAGGATTTTTTTTAAAACACTGCACTGATTTTCAAATGACATGAAATGTAGTATTTTTTTTAAAAAAGTCGCAAAAACGTTGAAAATGTCACTAAATACTTCATTTCTACTTTATTTCTAAATTCTTAATTTGTACTATCGACGCGGCGCTAAATTAAGATGAACAGGTCTATAGTCTCACTGTGCAGAGCACATGCAAGGCTTGCACATCACACAAGTGTGTCCTAGATCTACATTTCTACTGCTAGCACTCTCGAGGTCTCTTGCCCTCTATTCCTGCAAGCTGTTTTCAACAGGATTGCTCCTGGACAGGCCCATGCACAGACATTTTTTGGGTTAGGGGCTCAAGGGGAACTATACAATAATATAGACTCGGCATAGAAAGTTATTAAAACCTTCTTACCATTGATATTTTGTTTGCTTGTTGCATGACATGTTAACATTCTACTAAAGCGAAACACAGAGGGTCAATATTACAGCAGACATGGTGCCCAAGAGAGTTGACTCTCATGACAGCATGAAGATCTCATAGAATACTGCAGGCAAATAAAATACAGTTATTGTACACAGCGACCATGAGGGCTCTTGTACAGTCTAAGGACAAAAGAGAAGGGCCTCAAGCACCCCCCTGGGGTCTATCTGTGCACGAGCCTCCGTTCAGAGGAGGACTGCAGGGCTTTGGGCACCTTTGGGACAGGCCATTTGCTACCTGTTATTTAGTAAGTAGTTGTGAGTTGGATACTGAGGTTCCGGTGGAGTTTTGGGATCCTGTAGGAATCCTGGAAGAACAACATGTGAAACAAACATGCCAGAAGCCAACAGAGCAGTGGTGAGTTCTTTTGGTGCAGTGCCAAGAGAAAGGAGAAAATTTCCATGTCGCAAGCCAAATTTGGGCAGAGTGTGCTGGCAACAAAGGCTGGGGTGTTTAGTGCATTCTTTTAACAGACTTGTTCACAGACCAGACAGCATAAGAGGACCATCCAAGAGAGTTTCACAAGGTCGATAGTGGAGGCAGGACAGCTGGCACAGTTTATGATCAGCACTAAGAGACAATGGATGCTGTCGAGTGGTTGGGGCTAAGCCACTTAGGAAACAATGAAGTAAGAATGAGAACTATAGTTTAAGCCAGAGAAAGCCTGCAACTAACATGTCTTCCTTTTCTTTAAACTATTTATGGTGGATTTTGACAAGGTGTCTGAAGAAGTCTCAGGGAACACAGAGTAAAATATTAAAAACGTTTGCATAATATTAAGGTACAATTTTAGAATCTTTATAAAGCGTATTCATCAGAAGTTTAAAATGAGTTTATTAATTAAGTGGATAGGTCACTCATGCAGACAGAGTTCAATGCATATTCATAAGCAGAGCAAGAGACACTGTATTTGTGAAGATGCAATAATAGCCTTGCTTTTGGAAACTACGCCAACCATCTAATTAAGAAAACGAAGAACAGTCTCTACTTTGGAACACATTGCTCTTTATAAATAGTCAATATATCTTTAACATTGAATTAACGTGAGTTCCAATTTGCTCCCAAGGCCTCCGTAAAACTACATTATGCTGAATAAAATAAACATGCCTAACCTGCATGTCTGTTTCAAGACGGTTTAAACATCAGATATCAGGTCCAAATGTTTAACACCACTGGTTATAGCAACCTAAGGGGGAGGGATGGGATGTGTAGACATGTCACTGCCACTTTTTAAAACTGTACAAAATAACTTTAGTGGTCACGGATTGCATTTGAGTGGTCAAAAATGAATGATCACATAGATGTTTACATCTCAAACAGATAATATATTATTGTTTTATTTAGTTATAGTTAATATTAATGAAGAGAAAGAAGTGCTAACCTTTCAACACTTCTTTTACTGTGCTATAATTGTTTGTTGATGAATGCCGTATCAGATATTATGTTTCTGTCAGTTAAATTCACAACCAATCGAATCATTACATTATCTGTCAAGCTGAAAACACAATATTCAAAACTCAGGGGCGATGGATGGGATGGGTAGACATGTCACTGCCACTTTTTAAAACTGTACAAGATAACTTTGGGGGTCATGGATTGCATTAGAGTGGTGATTAATGAATGATCATATAAAGGTTCTGTAAGGAACCGTAAGTGGTTCTTTAAAGGTGCCTTCATTTTTAATAGAATAAAGTCAGAGAAAATCATAGTAACCGCTAAAAGCTGCAAGTTAGGGTTTGTCATATGATGAAGTTGATCAGGTTTAAAGCTATTAATACACCCCCTTAGTGGTTTCTAGCTTATTGTGCAAGTTTATGTAAGAGCTCCATCCAATTTGTGATCCTGAAACTGGCTATTGTACATAGCATTTCACAAATCTAATCAGAATGAATGTCTGTCAATATTCAACCACAATGCTCTTTCCAAGTTACTTCTGTATGTAGACTGAAGAATGAAGACGGCAATCATGGTTTGAATTTTTTTTTTTAAATGAATGCGCTTTCTGCACAGAACCGCTAGCCAAGAAAAGAGCTATTATTCCTGACACTCAGCTTCTGTCTCTGAAAGGGAATCATATTAGCATTCAACCCCCAGATAAAGTGTCATTCTGGGGCTTAGCCATCTTCATAATATTGTAATTAGTATTTCACATATTATCATTCTGCTCTTGATGAGATAAGTGCATTTATTAAGATGTCCAATATCTGCATTGCTAATGCCACTGAAAGCCATTCTCAGTGATGCAGTTTAATTCACATTTTAGGAGCTTTTGATTTTATTGCTTTTTGGGGCTGACTGGGGTCTTCTGAATTATGGTCGGGCTCCAAGATGCAGGGATTTCTTTTTTCTCAGTGCTTCATCATCAAGGGAGCAGAAAAGAGCATTTTGCCATTAAGTGGATAGGTCACGGATGCAGACAGAGCTCAATGCATATTCATAAGCAGAGCAAGAGACACTGTATTTGTGAAGATGCAAACATAGGTGACATTAGCCCTGCTTTTCCTTGCAAAATCTAATTTAGGAAACTATGCCAGCCATCTAATTAAGAAAATGAAGAGCCGTCTTTACTTTGGAACATATTGCTCTTTAGAAATAGTCAATATATCTTTAACATTTAATTAACGTGAGCTCCAGTTTGCTCCCAAGGCTTAATAAAATAAACATGCCTAACCTGCATGTCTGTTTTAAGCTGTTTTAAACATCAGATATCAGGTCCAAATGTTTAACTGTTATAGCACCACTGCTGCAACTTAAGGGGGGATGGATGGGATGGGTAGACACGTCACTGCCACTTTTTAAAACTGCACATGATAACTTTGGTGGTCACGAATTGCATTAGAGTTTTCAAACATTAATGATCACATAGATATTTACATCTCAAACAGAAAATAAATTATTGCTTTATTCAGTTATAGTTAGTATCAATGAAGAGAAAGAAGTGCTAACCTTTCAACACTTCTTTTACTGTGCTATGATGGTTTGTTGATGAATGCCGTATCAGTTATTAGGTTTCTGTCAGTTAAGTTCATAGCCAATCGAATCATTACAATATCTGTCAAGCTGAAAACACAATATTCAAAACTCAGTTTTCTGTGTGTTTGTACTTGCAATACTTTTAAAAAAGAAAAGTAAAAGCTAACATCTAACATCAGTCTAACTTCAGTGAGCCCAGTCATCCAAGATAACACATAAATGGACCATAAACATTTTCCATGCCTGTTGTGGCAATATGCTTTTGCCTGCCATAATTAGCTTTAGGGTCGCATGTTTGCAGTTTTTCCGCATCTTTGCACATCTGCAGCTGTCTGAGTCATGTCATTTTCTTTTGTATGACATCACCCCCATTCTTAAATCCTTACACTGGATACCAGACTTCAAGGTCCTGTTACTGCTCTATAAATGTTTAAATGGCATAGGACCAACATATCTGTGTGATCTAGTACAGCAATATGAGCCGAGCAGAACTCTTAGATTGTTAGGAAGTAGTCAGTTGGTCCTTGCTAAGGTAAAGACTAAACTTGGGGAAGGAGTGTTTAGTTACTATGCTGCTGTTGGATGGAATCAGTTCAGCGAGAAGAGCCCCAACACTGGACATCTTTAAATCTAGACTGAAAACATTCCTGTTTGAGCAGGCTTTCAGCTCAAACAGTTTAGGTTAGTTCTACAACTCTTTCACAGTCAAACAGCACTTTTAAACCTCATTCTTCTTGTGTCTGTTTTAATTATTTTATTTTATTTATTTTTATTTTTTATTACTTTTAAACTGTTTCTTTGTATGTAAAGCACTTTGAGTGGCCACTATGTATGAAAGGTGCTACATAAATAAACTTGCCTTGCCTTCTCGGAGCTGACCTGCCAGGATGCTTAAGCATAGAATGATTAGGTTTAGATTTTTGTTGAACTCTGTTTTTGTTTTTTCACTCATCTTTGTACTTTTCAGGTCCAATTTGAACCTATTTACCTTCATTGGGCAAATGTGTTGGTGGTGAGTGGGTGCAGGCTTTATTGTGAAGGGTGCTGCAGTGATGGTCGTGTTTATGTGAATCCCGTTTCTGGTTCACGAGTACACAGTCTGGCACAGTTTTGCATGACCATAGCGTGGAAGCGTTGGAATAGGTAGTGTGATGAATTCACAGCTGCCAGAAATAGACAGTCTTACATAATGACACTGCGCAAAGACTATTTTGGCCTAGCCACCCTTTAAGTTGCCTCCCCAAAAATGTATTTCTGCCTACGCCATTGGTCAGTGCTTGTTTATCTAAAGTATCATCATATTTAGAATATCAATAATGGGTATTTAAATATTTTTTAGAAGCTTACAAACAGAAAAAAAATCTGCAATGTGCATTAAATTGATTTTAACGTAATACTGACATATAAAACATTATATATAAATATGATACCTGTAATTGGTGGTGTAACTTGTTTACACAATTTACAATATGATAAAACAGCTCTGGGATGCTCCATGCTATAGTGCAGGGGGTAAATCATACAAATACAGGATTTTTAAGTTAGGTAAACATTTCTATGTTAAACATTACCATATAACGACACAATTTAATTGCACCCCACTCTCAGTATAAACAAAATGATTGTACAACAGCTTCTAGCATGACTAAGCCAGATTTTAGAACAGAACCCCTCCTGTCATGCCCACTGTTTAAGTCCAAGTTTACGTTCTGTCAGTCCCATGTGCTTGTGTTTACATGTGTCATGTGCTCCTATGTCTCCGTCTTGTACACCTGTTCCCAATTATTGTTTATTCCCATCACCTGTTCCCTGTGTTATTTATATCCCTGTGTTTGTAGTCTGTCGTCGTTGGTCATTGTCTAGGTATGTCTTAATATGTTTCATGGTATCTCCGTCTTGGATTCCTGTATGTTTGCCTTTTATTTACGTTTGAGTCATTAAAAGTACTGCTTATATAAAGAGCTTGCATTTGTGTCTGAAACCTGCTGAACCGTGACACCTCCACTCTAGTAAATGCTGACTGTAGGTTAACTGGCCACAAAAAAAGCTGGCCTTATTAAAAATAGCTGAAACAAACCACATCTTAAAAATCATCATAACACATTTGACATCACAAAAAGGCTAATCAATTGCTAAAAGCAAGTCATATGGTATAGATATAAAAATAATCTTATTGTGATTTTTCTTTGAGCCTCACTAGTCTATTTAAACTAGCCACCCCTGGAATCAATGAACTGACAGTGAACATAAAGCCCTGAAAAAGAGAGCTGTTTAAAGCGATTTCAGTAAAGTGGTTTCAATTGAGCTTTTCACCGGAAGATCTATTTAAAGCTTCTTTAGGAAACCAAGTGTTTATTTTCCATGAAATTGCTCCAAAGTACTCTTTTTGGTATCCTTTTTTTAAGAATGTATATGTAAAACTGTATGTATCTGTGGTACATACTGTTTGCATACGTTCAGAATTAGTCAATTGTGGAACCTCTGCAAATGAGTATTCAATTCTGCCTGCATGCTTTTCTCTCTCTCTCTATCTCTCTTTTCTCATGTGCATGTTAGTGAGCATGCAGGAGTCTGTCTGACTGGAACGGTGAGAGGAGAGAGAAAGCATAAAGTAATTCAACCTCTGAGGATGCTCTATAACCTTGCTGGACTCTGGAGAATAAAGGGAAAATGCGGCCCTTCGCTGGCGGAGGAAATTGCTTGTGTAAAGCCGATGACAGAATTCTAACCTTAGCCACATGCCAGATCCCTGGGATTAGTCTGTCCACAGTCAGAGCTGATAGAATCACTCCCATTATGTTAGTGCTTGATTGGCAAACCAAAAAGAGTGTCAGGCAGGACTGGAAATTCTGGACATTACACAAAGCCATAGAGAAGAAAAATGCAAAACACTGTCTGGGGACAGGGTGACCATGACCAAGTCAGCAGGGACCATCCACAGGTACAAGCAAATTACAGCTGCTCCAGCAGCAGTGCCAGCAGTAAGCTTCTTGGATGCTCTCGATTGAGTTCCTGGCTTGTATAGCAAGTTAATTTGTGAGTATGAATGTGATTGTATATATATGTATATGCATTTCAGGCATTTCATTCTTGCTTCTTTTGTTGGTGAAAATGATATGGCATGTTGATTACTAGAGAGGTTGAAGCCATGCATATAATACATGGGCAGCTATGAGCTATCAGGTGTCACAGACTCAGGCTGAATTTTCTAGCCGTTTCCAACTGGTAGGCTAATTAAAACGAGAACAGATTCTGAGCCAGGAGCTTATTATAATGGTAATTCCAAATTATAATGGTAAGTCCAAATTAACTTGGGCATAGGCATTAATAGACTGCTGTTCATTTAAAGTTTCAGACTGTACATCTGGGAGTTGGATCAAGAGTTGTATTTCGGTCAGTACACGGTCAAACGCTTGTAGGCTAACACCTAGCAACGTTTTGTATTATATCTGCATGACCTGCAGCATCATAAAAAGTTTTTTTTATTCAAGGCTTGGCATGTAAATGAGTTCTTGAACTCTTACTCTGGCAACAAAAACGGTGTCTAATCCCACTGCTGGGAAGCTGCTGGCATCAATATTTTAGACTCTACTCAAAAGCACCTGATTTAACTCATCAGCTCATTCTCCGTACTTCAGTGAGCTGAAGCAGGTGTGTTAGTTGTTAGACAAAGACAAACATGACCTTTTATAAGGATTTAAGTGCAGTGAATCTGAACTAAAAATACAGAAATACAAAGTCATAGTTAGGGCTAAACACACATACTAGTTTTGATCTTTCAAGTGTACCTTTCCAACTTTTTTTTCTTTCTTTACGCTTATAAATAAAGGTTCTCAAAATAGTTTTTGGTAGAGTGCCTTAGAACAGTGGCCTCCAGCCCTTGTCCCGGAGAACTACTTTGCTAGTTTCAACTTGTATCCAAAAAGCTTTTCGCCTTATTTAACTCTAATACATCTGATCCAGCCAGTCAGGGAATGGGGAAGTGGTGGATTAGCTGAAGCAGGTTGGGCAAATCATGGCTTGAACTAAGCTCTGCAAGACGGTAAGTATCATTCTAAAGTATCATCCACTGAAAGGAGTCATTTTTGCCCATGAGACTGCCAAGCTCTTTACAGTTGTAAGAAAATACTGTACATACTCTAAATGTTCTAGAAAGAACCCATAAACATATCAAAGACCTTTTACATTAAGTTCTTTTCTACCTTAAGATTCTTTGCACTCATTCATTTACAAACATGGTTCCTTAGGGGTTCTTCCATAGCAGTCCTTGTCCTGGAGGGCACCACCACCCTGCACAGTGTTTTAGTGTTTGACCTGCTTTCAACACACCTGGTGTAATAAATCCACTACTTAACAGACTCTTCCTGTGTTAGGTGTATGGAGGGTAAGGGGGGTCCTCCAGAACCAGGGATATTAACCAGCGCTGTATGGCAGGGGTATTTAATTAATATCCAGTAAGGTCTGGTTAGAGGAAATTTCCTCAGGCCAAGGTCTGGTCCATCATCATTTCTAACTTGTGTTATGATTTAGTGCCGTATCCCTCATACTGAAGTAACCTAGTAGCAGCCTCTTATACCATCAGCAACTGAAAGACACATACCGTTCAGTATATTTCAACAATATTCGCTGTTTTAAATATTGAATTGAATTCATTATTTATACAATTTCAAATAAATATTTTTTCCTCACTTCAAGTAAAAACAAGGGCTATATTAAATGAAACAGAATGCTTTAGAAAAAAGTGCATAATAAAGTGTTTATTTAGAGAAAAAGTAAATAAAATCTTCTTGTTAACTCAATTTCACCTGTTCGTTTGGACATACGTCTCTTCATTCCTGGTTAAAAATTCTACTTTTCTTTTTTTAGAGCACAATATTCTTTCTTTGACTCACATGCTTTACTCTCTGACTCGCTTTATTCTCCAACTACTGCTTCTCGCTTCATACCTCGCCTGTGTGTCTGCACAGATCTGATTGGCTGAGGAACGCCTTTAGTGATCTTACAACGCACGTGATTGGTCTGTGAGGTTACTGCGCTATAAAACCCATATACCGTAAAGACAAGAAAAGTTCTGCCACTTAAAATAAACACTGTCTGGTTTGAATCGTTTCCAACAGGTTATCGGTTTGGGTCCACATTGGACAGGTCCACCTATTAGTGACCTCTGCTCTATGGCATCGCTCAAAGAACAATTTGTGGCACATTTTTAAGAGTACAGTAATATCTGTATCACACACACACAACGTTTTATTAGACTTTTAGGCTATTATGGAAATACAAGCACAATAAAACAAACAAATGGAAACATCTAAGAAGGAATAATGAAATTTTAGATTAAATGTCAGGCAGTTGTAGTAGAATAAAATCGAGAAATAAGACAGAATGATACAGATGCACATAAAAGCTAATTATACTTTTAAAGGTCTGCTCGAATGGAAAGGTTATTTGTAGTAAAAAGAATTAACAGTAATGAATGCTCAATGAACCCTTCAGAGGAGGCTTATATAGATCATTTTGTCCTGTCTTTAAAATATATTTATGCAACAGATTCTCTGAGCAAATGTTGGGGAGATGTTTTTTTTTAGTTTAGGAAGATTAAATGCCCGAGCCTGTTGCTTGTTTTACTCTTTGATTTGGTCCCGAAAGAACATTTTAGTAGATAGTTCCTTAGGGAAGCATTCTGGACAGTGAGGTGTGATGAAAAATGTTAAAGTTTAAAGAATCAGCAAATAATGTAAGGAATCTGGGAAAGCCCTTAAATTGATAAAGACCCTTTGTAATATAGACTTCAAACCTTTCAAAGGTTTTTCACACTCATTGTAACATTTACAAACATTTTAAATTCTTCTTCTATGGCATTTACCAAAGAATCCTTTGTGCAACCCTTTTTTAAAGGGTGCGTGGTGGTCTATTAGCTGAACAAGATCAGAATGTGGAACTGGGTAACAGAACCATATATTGGTTGTCTCTAAATTACAAATGAGTTGTCTCTTGTTAGCTACTGTTTTCCGCATTGCTATATATTAATTCCAACATTTAAGACCATGAATTGCTAAAACTGTGTTAGAACAAGAA
Source organism: Megaleporinus macrocephalus (assembly GCA_021613375.1). NCBI lineage: Eukaryota > Metazoa > Chordata > Actinopteri > Characiformes > Anostomidae > Megaleporinus > Megaleporinus macrocephalus. Next base: position 27,371,429 of record CM038716.1, read on the forward strand.
AAAATATTTATTTTACTGCAATAAATTATGTTTTTATTTGTATCTAATTAAGTTGTGGAGCTGCTATGGTGCAGTAAACACCCCAAACCCTGGCATAGAGTGTTTTTTTTATCATTTAAAATTCATCTAGCACCATTTTTCTTTCAATTTTTCTATGTCATATAAACACATCAATTACAACTAAAATAAAGGTAAATAATCAATTTGAAAGGGTCCTGAATCTTGTCAAATTACCATTTTGGAGACACATTGGTTTTAGGAATGTGAGAATATTTATAAGTAACATCAAGGTAAGGCTAGTATGAGCTGGCTAACATTAAGAGGCTTGGTTTGATCAGAGGGCAGACCATTAGCACAGAGCTTTGACTTTCTAGGAAAAGTAGAAAATGATCCTGAATACACTACTGTTCAAAGGCCTTATTGCTTAAAACCCTTTATTTTAGCAATAAGTGTATTTTCACCAGTAAGAACAGTGTATGTCATGAAATACAATACAGTATAAAATAGCATTAATATTTATTTGTTTTTAAAAAGTAGCTCCAGTTTGATAAACAAAGTGTAGTTCCAGATTTTTCCTGGACGCACCAGACATTGTATGAGTATTACATTCTTTAAGCAGCAATCTTGATTTAGCTTAATGAAATGCAGAGTACCCAAAGCAGGTATTAGATGATAACTAATAATACTGGGTTGAAACAAGGAAAAGCTTTGTAGGAAAAAACTACTTACTGTATTAGTACTATTTGGAGATGTAAAAATAAGATGTTTTGCAGAGCAAAAAAAAAAAAAAAATGTCCCAAGTGCATTAAACCTTTAGACAGTACTGTATATTAATGTTATAAGATAGTCCATTATCATGTGATGCTTGCAGGAAGCTGGTGTAAAATGCACAGAATGAAGAAGACAGAGCTACCAGGTTTTTAATATGTCACTGAGAACAGTACAGTTTAGCTGATACCTACATACCACACTGGCAATACTGTAGCTCACAGTGCAGCATCTGTATTTTTATTAGATCACAAAATGCAACTGTGAGATAGTCATAACTGGGCTATGAGTATAGCCTAATTAAAAGTGGTTTGAGAACAATATCTTCAGGCGCAGCATTAAGAGGAAAACAGAGCAGTTTGAAAGCATGTGTGCTTCTATTTCTCCCAGATGGTCTGTATTATATAGGCTTAACATACAGCAAGAAAAGAAGGTAAACAAACTGTCCCAATTTAGACTTGATCCCATATGGACAAAAAATATATGTGCATATATTTCCTCATATCCAGTATATCATCTTTGTCATAAGAAAACCTTGTATCCCCATGGTAACCTTGAGGAAGAGATAGAAACATCTATACTATTTTTAAAAAGTCAATTTCACACTACTAAACTGAGGATCTCCATCACTGTGGCAGATGTAATAGACATATTGAAGCTATTGATCTGATAAAGATACGTTATAGATACACTAATGTTATTCAACATGATACAATGCAATGCAAAAGAATATAATGCTATTCCATTCAACATGGTGCAGGCAGTTGGATTTTATATTTTGTTTCTTCTTAAAGTAGCCATAGAATGGAAACTGTATTAACACAGTCATAGTCAAAACGGTCATATTATTATACTATTCACAGCCTTTCAAATGAACTGTCAGCATGGATGATGTTTATCTTCAAACTATGCTAAAGTTGGCTTCCTAATCACCAGCTTCATAATCTAATGTTCCATTTCACATTATTTGCTAAAAAAGTGTGTACAGGTGGCGGAAAGCAACATCATTTAAGGTAGAATGAAAAATTTGCAAAACAAGCTGGTGAATAGGAAGCCAACTTAGATGGCCACATTTATAACAAGATCCTGAACAACTTTAATTCAAAGTTTGCTCTGCACATTTCACTCTGGATAGAAATATGGGGCAGTTCCACCTTAATTAGGGTCACGACTACAGCACGTAAGTAGCAGCCATGCTGTGTGATTGTATCCACTTTAAAAAGAAGGTTTCATAGTGAGCTATGTCTTTAATTTACTTAGTGATTTTATTTAGGTTCATTTTATTTTCCGGCATAAGTCTGTTTTGACAAGTAGCTTCACCAAAGAAAGGCAAAACAGCTCGCGTCATTCTAGGGTCAAATCGTAGAATTGTAACTCGGTGTGTAAAACAGCATCTGGGCACATACCTTCTATGTAAACTTCAGAGAACAAGCGAAAAAAATACTGAATAAATACTTTCTATGGCACCTTTAAAAATGCAGCAAATTGTCATTTAGCTAAAAAAAAGGATAATTTTACTTTTATTGCCTTAGAGTGTGCAGAGCTGTGAAAAAAGCTGCAATCCTATGCTGACCAGTCTTCTTGCTAAAGTATCGCTGGGGCAAGCTAGTGCTGAATCAGTGGGAAAGGGGGAAGCAGACACTTTCGCAGTTAAACTGTTACCTCGTGCCACCTGTGTACTTTATAACAGTATCATGCGATAATTACACAGACATGGATCATTGGCCACATTTGTAAATAATAAAGGCATAGGGCTGTGACACACCTCCCTACAGCTCAGTTAGAACTGCTAATCATGAGACAGTGACAAACTTCAACTCCCAGAATCACCAGGAAGATCACATGACCATATATATATTGTCCCAGCTACCTAGGCATTAGAATTCCATCCCTGCTTTCTGGTTTTTTGTTCTTGCTTCTTTTTTTGACTTAATTTTTGCCTTTCCCTTTTCAGACATTGTTTTGATCTCCTGTTTTGTTGACTCTTTGGCTGTTTTCCCGTTCACGATTCTGGTAGGCCCATGTCTATCTTCTGTTTGTTCGTGCTTTGACCTATTGTCTGTTTTTGACCACTGTTTTGTATAGTCCTGGTAATATTACATTTTCAACCTCAAGTTGAACCTCAGCCGCAAGCGCCTGACCCTTCTTGAAACCTGACAGTCTGAGACAATATATATATATATATATATATATATATATATATATATATATATATATATATATATATATATATATATATATACTGTGCAAAGGTCTACATCTGTCTACACCTAGGCATCTGCACTTATTTAAAAATTTAAAACGCTCATTAAAAGTCTGAAGAATAAAGTTTTAGTTTCAGATTTCTCTAGGACACCAGCCATCATGATTTAGCTTAATAAAGAGTAGTCAAAGCAAGGTATTAGATAATAACTGTAAATAATACTGGGTTGCCAAAATGAAAAGCTTGGAAAGGGTTAAATAAATACACTGAAATATATAAAACCACTACTTACTGTATTAATACTATTTGAAAATAAAATATATATTTATATTTAATTATATATATATATATATATATATATATATATATATATATATATATATATATATATATTTTTTTTTTTTTTTTTTTTTTTTTTTTTTTTAAGTGTTTTGCTATGCAAATAAAAGCTTTTAAATATAATGTCCCCAAAACGCACAGTACTCTGTATATATGCATTACAGAGGCAGCAATGTTAGAAAGATGCATTCCAAATACATCTAAAATTGTATCAGGCACATACTTTGTATCAGGGCAATCACATTGTGAACTTTCATGCTTTAAAATAGTGAATCTTACAATCTCTGTTAGAAACATGACTTCACCAGGATAACCTGTTTACGTACTAAATAACATTCCATTCCAAGCAGTTTTAGATTTTTTTGATTGATCTATTTGTCCTGAAATGTTCATGTCAGATGATGTATAACAATATTAGAACTGAACAAAATAGACTTTCCAAATAGGTTTTCATACGACTGTGAGTATAAATGTGTCAAGTTGTGAAAAATAAGAAAATAAACGTATAACACGTATGTGGTCAGCAGACGACTGCGCTTATCCCAAAAGCGATGGCTGCAGCAAGTCTAACCACGCGTGTTCTGAAAGTGACGCTCGCAGCATCTTTGAGACTGCTGGTGCGGTCACTCTTCTTTGATAAGCGAGCTTGAGCCTTCTAGCTGTCTCCGGTCAGATGAGCTCACTCTGGAGTGTCACAACCCCTCCAGATGCCCCTCTACTCCCAAGACCCCCACCGAGGCTGTTTAATTCATCACCTTCTTGCACCTTCTCTTAAGATTCATGCAAAAATGATTGCATAATTCACTTGTGTGTGGATCGCCTTCTGTTTGTGGCAGGGTGCTGTCTGTTACGGGGTCAATGTGATTACTCTTGTCAAATGAGGTTAGGAGTTGTCAAAGCGGGTCTAGGGCCAACTGTCCGCTGCTTAGTCCACTCGCCTGGTGGCTTGTGGAATGCCCTTGCCTCGGTCTATTATTGCTGCAGTGTGTCATTTTTCCAGACTTATTGAATATGGGTCGGCTCATGGTGAACTAATACATTTCATTTTCTGGGTTGAGCTTAATGGAAGTCTCACTGTACCTTTAAAAGGCTTGTGTCCTTGAATGAAAATGATGTAGACGCTTGGAAAAGAAGGGGGGCCTAAATGATTCTTGGCTTGAACGTTTGTTACTGGGATAGACCTTTCATTGGTACAGAACCTTTCCATTATGAGGAGGATCTTTAAACTTTAAAAAGCTTCTCTACTTAGATACATGATTTCACCAGGATATCCTGTTTTCCCACTGAATAAGATTCTATCCCATGCATTTTGCAGCCATTTCCATTGAACTTTTTGTTCCAAAATGTTTGTGTCAGATGTATAACAGTATTATAATTTAAGAAAATTGAGGTTTTTTGTGGAAAATAAGAACATACATGACACACAAGCACATAGCACCAAGCGCGTATATAGTCAGCAGACCACTGACTATGGGTTGAGTCGTATTCAACAAATGTATTTTCTGGTTTGAGCTTGATGGAAGTCTCATTGTACTCTTAAAAGGCTTGTGTCCTTGAATGAAAATGATATAGACCCTAAAAAGAGGTACCTAAATGATTCTTGGCTTGAACGTGTGTTACCAAGATAGACTTTTCATTGGTACAGCCTTTCCGTTATGTGGAGGGTCTTTAAACTTTAAAACTATGGATCTTCTTTGAAGATCCGTCCATTGAAAGTTCTACAGGGAAGCGAAAGTGTTTCCTCTATAACATTTCTCTAAAGAACTCCTTTTGACGCCTTTATTTTTAAGAGTGCAGCATTATGTTTCTCATGAATATTGCTACTACACAGCATGGTCCTATGTGGTTTACAGATATCAACACAGATGTTAATGTCACCAGCTGTAGGCTGGATATTCGCTTCCCAATGCAATAAATACAATAAACGTAAACCATCTCCTATGCATCCCGCTTCTCGTACAGACAGTGGACTGGGAGTAGAAGAAAAGATACAAACCTCTGCACTTTCTCAAAGTTCTGCCGCAGTGAGGGAATAGCACCTAAGTCAAAAATAGTGCTGGAGGGCCCCCAGCAAATCACTGAAATAAATGAGGCTTTTACCAGGATTCCCCCCTGTGCAAAAGTTCTTCCATAAAGCCTTAGAAACTGAGAAGTTTCATACATATTCTGTCATGGAAAATATCTTTTTCCCCTCTTATCAGTTTAGCAGGGATGGCAATGAATCCCCCAGGCAACACTGGGATTTAGAAAACAACTGATACTAAATTTAACTCTATTTTAGCTTTCAAAACATTCCCTAATTTACATTTTATCACCTGACTTTCATTCCTCTATTTAAAGCAATATTGCAGAAATGAAGGAATATATATTTTATGGCCTGAGAGCCTTCAGTCTAGCTTACTCTTTAACTTGACACTCACATTAGCCAATCCTATAGACAACTTAATCTACAATCTTCAAATTGGATTATAATCTGATCTATACAGTACAGTACATACTTTGGAATGGAGTTGCTTGTTAAAAAAAATCAAATGTACTTTTAACTTCAAGTTGTGTCAATTAAGCTGGATAATCAATGCATATGTGTGCACCTTCTCCAATACCACAAGCAAGGAAGAAGGTAAAAAATAGCCTGTAAAGTGTTAATGGATTCTTGATGTTGTGTACAAGCATTTAAACCCAAGTGAGTTAAACGTAATAAAATAATACATAGTAATACATAATAATACATTTACTTCAACAATATACAGACTGCTGAATTAAATATCTGGCACAATAAAGCAATACAAATGGTTAAGATAAAAACAATATTTGGAATTAAAAGGTTTAAAATCTATTTTTGGCAAATAAAAATGAGGACTTTTATTTTGGAAAAAGATTCTCAGTAAAATAACATAGTAGTCCATATTAATGTCATGTGAAATATGTATATGTTATGAATGTGTATTTAGACATTCATGAACATGTTATGAAGTGTTTATGTAGGTTGTTATGAATTTGTTATGTAGACAACCTTCAAATAAAGTGTTACCCATCACCGATCAGCCTAGACATGTTTGGTATCCTATACATAGTGTTGGGCAGACTTATTTGAAAAACTACAGGTAACTTAAAAAAGGAATACTCTGTTCTAAATGTATTCTTTAACATTTTCCAATGCAATAAGTAAATATATATATATTGATAAAGCAAGTGGAAAATGGGACATGGAAAACTGCTGTTGTATTTTTTTATTTAAATCATGCTTTACCTTTGTATTACTGGCCATTAGTTTTCCTCATGTGATTCTTCTGGTTATATCTGCCTTGCCATGAAACCTGCATGACTCCAATACAGCACTAGGATTAATAACTTACTCATCACTTTGATTTATCAGCCTACTCAGGCTTTAGCAGAGAAATTCAATGTTCTTAAAAATGCTATTATTGAGTTTTTCTGTAGAGCAGGTCATGTGCCTTCTTTAAGATAGTTAGTTAGTAAACAAGCATTGATGGTGTTTCTTTCCAGGAGATAGTATAGACCTTTTTTTACTATTTAGTGGGCAAATATTCTCTTAAAGGTTTAAAATGTTACTGTATTTAGGAAACACGATGTGTCATTTCTGCATTTTTAATATGTTGTATTCCAACCTAGCCAATACAAACGTAATATATAGTACAACATGTATAACAGAATAGTCTTGGATGACATTCATTAGACTTCATTACACTGAAATAGTAAGGAAGTACATTAGTACATTTATCTCTATTATAATTAACACAGCTCTAAAATGTAGTTCAATTATTCAATGTATTTTAATAAATCCACAAATTTAACTCCCACACATTCAACAAGCTTGTCTTGATACACATGTATGTCAGATGGACAATAATGACATCAGCCCAACTAATGTTTTTCATTTGATTTAGTTTTAGTTATAATTGTGTTGCTGTATTATATATGATGTTAATATGTCAGGGATTGCAGGGCTAATTAAAGTACTCAAACTTAAGATCCACTTATATCGTTTCTGTGATTTTACGTACCAAAAAATGACCATAACATATTTTTACATGACCATTTCCAACCTCTCTACATCCATTATATTTAAGCGGATTGTTTTTGTTACTGTGCCTGTAGGACTATATGTAAATGGCTGCTATAAGTAGCTGCCCTATGTTGCACTTCAATATGAATAAGTGGGGTGAAACTGCTGTAGGCTGGTGAACACAGTGCCCTCTGCATATACTGGCACCCCACTGGTAAGCATTAGCAAAACATTCTTCTTTGCTTAATAATTTGATCCATCACTCAATGTATTAACAAGAATTTATTTGGTGTTCTGACTGAAAGAAATAAATCCTGTTATGAAATGAATATTTTATTAAAATCCATGCATGTCACAGTTGGTTACATTCCTTCATGTAATGCTTTGTTCAGCCACCCTTTGCAAAGATAACAGCTCAGGAGAGTCTTCACCTGTAATGCTTAAGGGCCCAAGGTCCACACTTGTCACTTTAGTTCATTCCACATGTTTTCTATGGGGTTTAGGTCAGAGGACCAGGATTGTTATGGTCATGATTCAGTGGTCAGTGAATTATTTTTGTGTTGATTTTGAGGCTTTGCTTTGGATCATTGTTCTCCTGGAAGATCCAAGCATGGCTCAGTTTAAGTATCCTGGCTGAGGTGGTTTTATCTGGTGGTACTTGATGGAGTCCATAATACTATATATCTGTTACCTAGCGCCTGTGGAAGAAAAGCAGACACACAATATCAGGGACACACCAACATACTTCACAGTGAGCATGAGGTACTTCTCTAAGACTACACAAATCCATCAATGGTGTCTGATGCCAAAAAGCTCTGTTTGGTCTCTGTTGACTGTGGAACATGGTCCCATTGAAAGGTCCAGTAATGTCTCTTGAGTTTGTTGGTCCTTGGAAGCAAAATCGTTATGAATATCTTGTCTGATTATAGTTCTGTAGATGTTCTGACCCCAGGATTTAGCCAGTGTCTGCAATTCCTCAGGTGTGAATCCTGAAGAGTGAGGGTCAGTATAGACATACACCTTCTTCCCATCAGATTATTCAACATGTCCAATTCAAAATTCTTTAGCATTGGTCCAATAGGTGACATAAGCTTTTTCAACTGTTATATATATTTGATATATATATTTAATATAATAACATTTCCAATGTTAGATCAAAGAAAACACTCAAACAGTATATTTCTATATATAGACTGCATGGAAGTGAAAGGTACATTTTGAAACTGTGCCAATGTTTACATATTGCATCAAAGACCCTTATTTTAAAAAAGAGAGGACAGTTAGGTTGGGCCTTTAAATCAAGAGAATCAATGCTTTACTATTTCAGTGCAGCACACTTTGCAGTATGATAGCTTGTAGAGTGCCTTACCTGGTGTTAAATTCTCTCATCAACAGTGCCTTTCAGTAGCATGCATGCCTAACTATGATAAATAGGTTTTATGATGAAGTGCACTAAGGAGAGTGGAGCAGTCTTGGAGCTCCTCAGGCTGGTAGCCACACTGACCTTGGTGTTATCTCTGAGACCTCATGCATGATTGATAAATAAATATGAAACTTTAGCCGACTTCAGAAGCTGGAGTATCTAGTCTCATTAGAACGTGTGTGTGTGTGTGTGTGTGTGTGTGTGTGTGTGTGTGTGTAGCTGGAAGCAGTGGAGGATTCCAGGGCTATTCTTGTGCTGATTAAATGACAGCAGATGAGCTGTCTGTGAAGGATGGAGGAAAGCTTAGAGTGACCAGAAACTGAGCCATTACTGTCACCTGTGACCTGTCTTGTTTCTACTCTTTCTGCTTTTAATTTGCCCTTCGGAAAGGAAGCAGAGAGTGCTGATGGTATATACAGAGACCTTGCTTAGCCCACAAGCCGGGAAACAAAGAAGGGATCGAGGGGGTTAATGAATAAATGCATAAATAAAATGTAGACGAGCAAAGCCTGATTTACTAAAACTTATAGACCCCATATAGTATGAGTAGGCAACTCAGTTGTTGTGATAGAATATGCCACTATGCTTTAATATGTGTATTACTAGGTTATTTTCTAGAATTCTAAACAATTATATGTAGATAAAAAAGACCAGCATATCTGGACTGTCCAATGAAAAACAAGTATCTCTGAAATGGCAATTTTACAGGAAACTTTTCTTTACTTTTCAATTTTTTCCGAGCCTTTTTGGAACGTTTCTATTGGTCCATTCATCATGAAAAATGTAGATACATGTTTTTCTTTGGACTGCGATGATATAGTGACTGCAAAGTTACAAGTAGCCAATGGCATATCATCCCTTGATGCCATTACCTTGTTTATTATTATGATGTATCATGATATTGTTTTGCAATTTTGCCAAACTGTCCACACGTATCATACATTTACATATACATGTGAATATCCTCTCTAAAGTGATAACTTTACAGAGGAGCACAACAACATTTTTAACTTTCAATGTAAGTTAATGTAAGTAGGTTATATAGTGATTTTGTAGCATTTCTATTGGTCCAGTCATCATGACTTTCACAGAATATAAACATTTACAATTATGGCATTTGGCAGACAGTCTTGCCCAGAGTGACTTTCAATTCACAGGTACACAGGTAGAGGCAGATAGTGTTAATAGTCTTGCCTATTGACCCAGGTGGGGAATCAAACCCTGGTCTACAGCATAATGGGCAGTAGTGTAACACTATACCAACCACCATAAAGGGCAGCTGCTGTGTTGAAATGATTAAAAAACATTAAATCAACAAAAATGGAGACACATGTTTGTCTTTGGACAACAACAATGCCATTATCTTAGCTTATTATCCCCAAATCCTTTTAATATTAATGATCAGTGATACTATGCCGAGTGATGTGAGGACTGTCTAAAGCGAACAGTGACTTATCTGTTAAACTTGAGGAGGATGATCCTGATGTAACTTCAAGTTATTGCTGATGATTCCTATGAGAACTTTTCTGGAAGGCAAGGCCACATACTATTTTGGGAGACGCATGCACAAAACTAAGGCAGAAGTGTTGAATGTGGTCTACTGATCTTAATGGATCACATAAATAGTCTAAAAGCCTCAGCCGCATAAATATGTGAACGCACCAGTGGTGTAGTCAGAATTTCATTGAAGGAGACGGGGAAAGGGATAGTTACAGGTTGAGGGGGCCAGCTTGAAATTATTATATTCCAGAGAAATTGCTATTTTGGACTTTATTGAACTTCCTTCAATTGCTATATTGAACTGTATTGAACTTTTATTCAAATAGCCTACTTCACTGCAGCTTATATGGTTTATAGCCTAGATATTTTGAACACAGCACATGATTGCTAACATCGATTAACTGCATATACTATAACAACTGACAGCATACCACAGTGGGTTAATTAACCACAGGTCAGCTTTTACAACACTATTGTAAAATTGTAAGCTAGTTCAAGACTTCTTGTCTTGTCTTGTCTCTTCCTCCCACTTTATTTTTTAATTACCACTGTCAACTTAGCTGTTAACTTTATTTAGGTATGCAGTAGAGGCCACACTAGGAATTAGCACAGCTGTGTACTAAATATTGGCATTGAGAAAAGCATTGTTCCACAACTTATTGCACAGTTGGTTTACAACAGTGATGCCGCATGAGCAGCAAGGGCATACAGATGTATAAATATTGCCATTTGTGACTGAAAAAAAACAGGAACTACCATTGGTTTCATCATCATGTAAAATATATATACACTACCGCTCAAAAGTTTAGGATCACTTTAGAATTTCATTTCATGCAATTTTCATGCAATTCACAAACAATATTGTCCATTTCACAATTAATGTAAGTGTATCAGATGATTTTTAAAGAGTAAAAATGTTTGTATTAAAGCCTATTTTTGTATAGAGGCTTATTTTGCATAAAGTCCTATTATCAGCAATTTTCAGTCCTCTGCCTAAAACTTCTGGTACGGCCGCCAATTCAAGTTAAGGATGTTATTGGGCTAATTGGTTGTTAGGACATCCTTGCTTAATTGTGATGCACAGCTGAAAAACATTCTACTAATAAGTGAGCATAAAAGGGAGAACAACATTCTAGGTTAGTTTAGTATCTGAAGCATCAGCAGTTGATGGCTTGCTGACCGACTCAAAATGACCAGAAAGAAACAACTTTCTTTAGAGACCCATAAGTCCATTGTTGTGTTAAGGAAGGAAGGCTACTCCATTGAAAACAAGAAAATTTCACTGTGATCCCCAACTTTAGTGTATATCTGGGAAATCTGGGAACCTGGCTCCCAGGTGAGATGGCATAGTCCTCCCAGACCCCCATAGCAAAGCCCCTGACTCCCACCAAAATTCTCTTAACCTCTAAACTAGGAAGGAGACGTAACAAAATCTTTACAATGTGTTGACTCATCTTAATATCCCACTTACACAAACATTAACACACTCAAGGCATGTCAATAAAAATTGTATACTTATGGCTATTCTCGTCACTAATCGATATTAGATGGTAAAATGTGAACTGCTATGATTAGAAACATATTTATCGATTGCTGCCTGATGTGTTAATGTCCCAGCCTATTGTGTGCCACTTAGCTGTGAAAAGCACACATACAACATAATAGTTTTTTTGAAGTTGTTGCCCTCCTTGGCACAAATGATACATTCCCTTTAAAGCTGTTCGGAGGGCTACTGAATGTAATTAAATTTTGCTACACAGTGGTTGTTCTTTAAGCTTATTTCGAAGGCTTCAGCAGATATCTAGGATGCAATTTCTAAACAATACGACAGTCAAGTGGTTGAAAATAACTTTGCGCTCCCAGACAAAGACAGCATCGGGCCGAATTGTTAATCAATAGTAATTTCAGCCTTGATATTCTTCCTGCAGATATTGCTGCATAGATTTTTCTTTATTTATTTTCATCCCAGCTCCACACAGTGTACAGCAGAAGATAAATGAGTTTTGTATCTTTAGCTGTTAATGTTATATTTTGATGACCTCCCAGCAGAGAGCCATTGCCGGGTAGTGTGTAACCCAAAACCAGGGAAACACTATTCCTGTCATATCCGTGTGATGCTTCCGTCAGACTTTAATGACGTTTAAAGGTATAGGATGGTAATAGTGTTACGATCAAATGACATTAAGAGGTCATAAACTCAGAATCATTACATGAGCTTCTCTAGCCAACATGTAGAGATACACCACTATACCACTGTGTTAGGGAGTTACTGCTATAGATTTAGAGGACCCATTCATTTTATATACCTCCTTTATGCCACTTTTATTTTCCTCTTCTTAATTTTGCTTTATGTAAATAACCTATTTTCTGATTGGCCACTTATTAACAATATCATTTATAAAACTTCAGTGTGTATGGGTGGAGCTTAACTACAATAAGCTATTACCAAAGTCCTTAAAGGAAAGTCTGTTCACTCTTTGCCATCTTTGTAACTCAGAGAAGTTATATCCATACCATTCCATTGCATATTTCAAGACCAGACTCCTATGTCTTTGAATGTGACCAAATACTGTCAGATTAGCGTTTCACAAACATATTTGAATAGTATAATGAATAGTATAAAGTATTTGGCTCAATAATGCACAGAGAATAAGATTTTTGGCTATTGTGCTTTTCCACAACATGAGAGGATTTTCCTATGGCGGCCACAAGATTGTAAACCCTTTCCTGTTTCCTTCATAAACTGGTGTGCTGTTCAGCATTACCAGCTTCCCCATTTAACCAGTGATAAAATTCCTCATTTAAAACTGATTTACAGTATATGGACAAAAGACAAACCTCTTAATCATTGAATTCAGCTGTTTCATAAAGTCCTATTGAAACAGGTGTATACAATCAAGAGAATTCTAATGTGATACAATAAGAAAATGCTGTCATTGCAACAAGTCAGTTAGTGAAATTTCTTCTCTCCTAGATATTCCACCATCAACTGTGAGAGGTATTATTGAAAAGTGGAAGCATTTAGGAACTAAAGCAACTCAGTCACAAAGTAGCAGACTATGTAAAACTACTGAACAGGGTCACTGAGTACTGAGGCATACAGTCACCAACACTCTGCTGACTCAGTAACTGCTGGCTGAGCTCCAAATCTCCTCTAGCATCAACATCAGCACAGGAACTGCGTGTTGGGAGCTTTAAGGCATGGCTGAGCAGCAGCAGCATGCAAGCCTTAAGCCACCAAGCACAATGCCAAGCGTTGGATGAAGCAGTGTAAAGCATGGCCACTGGACTCTGAAACAGTGGACACATGTTCGATGGAGTGACGAATCTGATGGGCGAGTCTGGGTGTGGTGAATGACAGGAGAACGTTTCCTGCCTACTTGCAACGCGCTGAATGTAAAGTTTTGTGGAGGAGGGATTGTGCTATGGGGCCCCATAGTTTCTTTAAAGGGAAATCTTGATGTTTCAAAGACATTTTGGACAATTTCATGCTTCTAACTTTATGAGAAGGTCTTCTTCTCTTCCAGCATGTGTCCCAGTGCACAAGGCAAGCTCCATAAAGGCATGACTGGGTGAGTATGGTGTCAAGGAACTTGACAGAGCCCTGACCTCAACACCTGTGGGATGAACTATAACAGAGATCGCAAGCCAGGACCTCTCATCCAACATCAGTGTCTGACCTTACAAACGCTCTTCTGGGTTGAAATTCCCACAGACACTCCAAAAGCTCTCCCAGAACAGCGGAAGCTGCTATAGCAGCAAAAGAGGCTAGGATGTCATAAAAGCTCCAGTAGGTGTAATATGTAGGTGTCCAAATACTTTTGTCCATGTAGTGTGCCTAAAATATGTTCAGATTATCTGGTATAGCATCTCCCATAGGGCTGAAACATTTCATATCATTTCAATGTAGATTGTTAGGGCTGGACTGCTTTTGGCTGAATAGGCTGATACTGTATATAAAAATAAGTTCATTTTTGTAATATCACAAAAGCAATGAATAAAAAAGCTTGTGTTTCATATATAGCCCCTATGGACCGGGGAGTTAATGGAATGTTACAAAACGTAAGCCGTATTCAAATACTATAGAAGAAATTGGGTATTCCACGATATGAGCCCTTTAAATATCACGGGATGCGTGAACGCTGTAGAAAATTGTAATGATTGCAAAGTAGTAAGTTTGAATTCATCTGAGCAGACTCTCTGGGTAAATGTAATTCATAATTAAGTGCAGTTCGCTTTGCAACACCACTGGTGCTGATTATAACTGTGAATGGTAGACTTTTTATGGAGTGCATTTTTTTTGGGATTGCATCTTGAAAATAAAACGTGGAAGAAAAAGAGAGAAAGAGAGAAAGAGAGAGAGAGAGATACCTGTTTCTGACAGGTGTGTGTCTCCTTATGTTTCAAAATTAACATGTATTCATGTAATAAAAAAAACCCAATCACTGCAGTGGAGATTTGGAGAGTGCTTACTGTTGATTACACCATTACAAATGTGTTATTTTTATCTTCCTCAGAATTGCTCCAATCTGCTTGTCTTTGAAATGCTCTCTGCAGGAAATGAATCAGGAGATGTCTCTTAATGGGAAGCACATGCGCACGCTCTCGTGCTGTGAAGCGGCCCACGCACCGAGAAAAAACTACGTTTCCCAGGTGAACTACATTACGAGGTCAAAGGTCCATTTGCTGTGAGAGGGCAGGATGAAAAGGAAATTATCCATGCTGGAGCTGGAAGTGGAGGTGCTCGCTCAGGGAGGCCACTGTGCCGGTGGGCCTCTGACCAGGAGAGCTGCATAGTGTGAAATAGAGGTCGTTACCCTCTGGATCAGGGCCGAGTCATTTTAGGGAGCATTTATCTCTCTAATTCAGCAGTGTCCTTAAGTGTGTCACCTACATGTCCTTTTCTTCAGAAGAGTGTGCGCTCACCAAAGCTGCCCACAGTTCTGGAAGATGGAAGCTGGAGATGTGCTGATAGAAATTTAAGAGAACGTCTTTTAACATGTATCAATAACTGTTATGATTCCTGCTCTGCTAGAAAGTTGCTCTATAAAGTACTTAAGATCAACTTAGAACTGGGCAGAAAGTTTTTTTCTTATTTTGCACCTTGCTTTTAGAATAACCTTCAGAACAAATTAAAGCTTAATGATTTAGTCTCCTTGAGTGAGTTTAAAGATTTGTTAAAGGACTGTATAACAGAAGTCTGCAATTGCTACACTTAAGCTGGACTGTTAAGCCATTTTATTATTATGTATTTTACTTGTGTCTATTGTTGTGTTGTGTGAATATGGGCATGTAAATTGTCTGAAGGCTGTTTGTTATGTTTTATGTTCTTGTAGTTGTAAATGGTGTGCTATCTTGGCCAGGTCTTCCTCGAAAAAGAGATTTTAAACTCAAATGTTGACATAATTTAAACGTGTGCTCATGTTCTATACATTTACAGAAGCATGTTTCTTAGGCTGGAAGTTACATTCCTAGAAAAAAAAAATTAGACTTTGCTGTTGTTAATTAGTTCCAAAATTCAGACCTCCCCTGCAGGCAGACGGGAACATTATTATTACTATGTTTAAAGGTTTAGAGTAGAAAGAGGAGAGAAATCTCACCAAGACAAACTTGGACTAATACAATGATATAAACAAATCAAATGTTTTAGGTTATAATTGAATGTGTTTAACTTTATGACAGTGTTTATTTTGTTTTTATTAATATGCACTACTGTGCAAAAGTCACCTAGGCACCTAAGTTCACTGTTTGAGACTCTTAGTCTTATCAGTAAGTGTATTTTTGTAAAGGGGGTCGCACAGGTAGGTGGAGTGCTAATTAAAGAGCAGACGAAGGCAGGGTCAGACACAAACGCAAGCTTTTAAACAAATAATACTTTTAATAAAGAACCAAAACGAAGGGTAAACAAAATGAGATACAATGACGGAGTAACACCACAGGGATCCCACAACCAGTATTCACAACAATGACCAACAAAGACAGACTGCAAACAAGAGGGAACAGGTGACGGTGCTAAACACTAATGGGACACAGGTGAGCAAGGCGGGGGCAAACACGAGAAATGTAAACAGGCACATGAGACTGACAGGACGTAAACAGACACATGACACGGCAGGACGGGTTAATTTTTATCAGTAAGTACACCATAAATGATTAGAACAGATGTAAATAAGATTAATACAATACAGAAAAGCATAAATAAAGCAAATAATGTCTTGTGAGCACGTTTAAGAAAACAAAGTTACAACTTTGGCTACAACTTTTACACAGTACTGAATATTACATATATTAAGTGTGAAAAAATGAGCATCTGGTACTACTTGTTAGAGTCAGAACTCTACCAAGTAAAGTCTTGCTTCATATTCAATGTGTCAAGGTCTCAGTCATGTGACCAACTTGCTTCCAGTGGTCTTCACTACAATGCTAATACACAGTCTGGTTAATAAGAAGCAACCCTCTTAAGCAGCAAAAGCTAATTAAGTGCAAGTGCTCCCCTAGTGGAGAATTTTGTGAGTGAGTAAATGAGTGAGTAAATGAGTGAGTGAGTGACTTTACTAGGTCTATGAGTTTTCTCACTTCTAAACATGTTCTTCAGACTTACACATCTCATTCATGTTTATTTTAATAACTCTGCAATAAAAGGTTCTGTGGGAAACCAGGAATGATTCCTTAATGACTCCAAAGAACCTTTTTCAGCATGTTCAAGAGTGTATGCGGCTCATAGCTTAGATCCTAAATAGCACTTTATTCAAGCCTGAAAAGTCCACCCAACCTGGAACACAGCACTGTGTTTGAGTCCCCAACTCATAATCATGTGAAGTGCTGAATAAAACCCAAGAAAACAGGATGGGAACATTACTGCAAAGCAACAACAGGCTGTTGGCCATTGCTAGATCACAGAAAAATAAAATATATATATATGGATATGCTATAATACAACAATCAACTGTCAAATATAAGTTTAAATCCTGCAAATATATTCAGCCAGCAATGCTTTTAGTCTGATTAAAATTTCCCTACTGCGCAGTTGTGATGTTGTGCAGTGCTGACATAGCAGGATTTTAGCCTTCACCTGTTCAGTTCTAAAATATTGAACATATAGCATGCATTTACTTTACACACAAATTAAATGTTCTTTTGGCTGCCCTACCCTGCACTTTCCTGAATCGATTTACTGCACATTCATTTTCTCATGAGCGTGGGCCTTGTGGACCTCAGTACTAAATTCCATGAACGCGAGTAGGTGGTTTACAAAACATCACCCGAACCTGTCCGAACACAACGTGAGCAGTCGAGTCCTGTAGGTGCAGACAGTTATTTCAGTGAATCAGCATATGGAAAACACAAGCTAGGAGTGAGGGGAATATGATATAGAGGCATGCTGGTGCCATATATTCTACTCCTTGGAAACCTGAGGTGAGGTCACTCAGACAGATGGCCACCAAGTGGTATTGCACGCTGCTGCAATTTAGTCAGTGTCAAGAGTGCGCTCGAGACAAGATGGATCTGGACCTTCACTTCATTTCATGCTAATTGGCATGGGTTTGTGGACCGTGGCATTGATTAAATGGACAACAAACAAGATTCTGCTAATGTTTACTGATCTTTCCGTATTTAAAGTAGATAAACCGAGCCATGTTTCTCAAATATAATAAGCAGTTTTGATCTTTGTGGTGTTGTGTGCCTATTTTATTATTACTTATTTGCATGAGAAATAACAGAATCTCTTTTATTAGCCCCCTTATAACCTGTTCTTCTGTGGTCTGTACTCCCACAGGACCCCCACAGAGCAGGTATTATTTAGGTGGTGGATCATCCTATCACTGCACTTAGCCTGACATGGTGGTGGTGTATTAGTGTGTGGAGTGTTGTGCTGGTGCGAGCGGATCAGTCACAGCAGTGCTGCTGGAGTTTTTGAACAATATGTGTCCACTCACTGTCCACTCTGTTAGACACTCCCACCTTGTCACATGATATCAAGTCAAGTCAAGTTTATTTATATAGCGCTTTTTACAACGATGTTGTCTCAAAGCAGCTTTACAGAAGTTTTGAAAACAGACAGTTATAACATATATCCCCCAGTGAGCAAGCCAGAGGCAACAATGCCAAGGAAAAACTCCCTCAGACTGGAGGACGAAACCTTGGGAGGAACCACACAAGGGGAGACCCATCCTCCTCTGGTCAAACAGTATTTACAGTTTAAACTAAATACCAAAGAAAGGAGTCTCTGTTTGAAATCTGGATAGCAAAGCTTTAGAAGCTGCACAAGTAGAGGCAGTGTATGACTGAGGCA
This sequence comes from Megaleporinus macrocephalus, assembly GCA_021613375.1. Taxonomy (NCBI): domain Eukaryota; kingdom Metazoa; phylum Chordata; class Actinopteri; order Characiformes; family Anostomidae; genus Megaleporinus; species Megaleporinus macrocephalus. The sequence continues at coordinate 27,389,982 of CM038716.1, forward strand.
GTCTCTGGCTGAGGCTTTATGTAAAGTGGGCTTGAGCTGAACAGTCCCATCCTGTCTCAACGCTGGTACATCTGGATGGCACAGTGATGTAACTGAGGGTGTAGCAGTTGACACAGATGGCCAGGTGAGCTGGCTGGTGATGGGTGGGTGGAGGCCCTAATGATCAGTCGCTGAACAGTGTTTAACAGACGGGAGGACAGTCATTATCTCAGGAAGAGTAAAGAGAGAGAGTTAGTTGGGCTCGGGAGTAAGACTGTAGAGAATATGAATTTTCAGAATTTTAGAGTGCGGCTGGTGACTCCGGCAGATCCAACTATAGCAGCCTAAACTAAAAGGAGAGAAATAGAAGGTAACATGGACGTGAGAGTACCCTGAGAGACTGGGATCCCCCGACTCCACCGTCAACAAACCTGTGTGATCACGTGAAGTGGTGGAACAACAGTACCAACATCTCAGTACCGTATATGTCCACCTTATATGTCCATCACAGTCACTGTTGGCTGAGTATTTTTTTGTTGGTGGACACTGTTGTATCTAATCTACTTGTACCAGTGCTACACACACTAACACACCACCACCAGTGTCACTACAGTGCTGAAAAAAGTCCAGCACCCAAATAATACCAGCTCCCATAGGGGTCCTGATAATTAAAGAATAGGGTAAAAGGGGACGAACAAATTATTCAGAGCAACAGAGGGACTGTAATGGACATATACGGTAAAAGGAGCTGATGAAATGGACAATGAGTGTAGATGCAAGGGGGCTTTCACAATAAAGTGCTTAGTGATTGTCGATTAAAAATACAAACCCCATCAGGACAATGATAATCCTGCTGCAAATAAGCAAAAGGGTTAGTAGCTCTCCTTGTCCAAACAGTTATATGGTTAAAGGCTTGATTTGGCTGCATTAGAACACCTAATCACAAGTCTTCTGATCATACTTAAATGTATTTTGATCCCATTGGCACACCCTGTGTTAAACAGCAGTATAGCAAATATTCAAGGATAACGAAAGCCATCAAGCAGTGTGGCTGAGTCCCCATATAGAAAGTACAGACAGCAAAGAATTGGTCAGGCAGACATTAGTATAGTCACCAAAACAGAAATGCTGAAACAGTCAACGCAAAAACTAATACCCAGCCTTCAGGAATTCTGATATGATTTTTATGAGTTTAAATATTCAGAAATGATTTTCTCCTAAAAAAAAATCAATCATGCATATTTATTCCATTTTACATTTTTACAGCGCTCAGATCATTCGAACTGCCTCATTGTTGTAGTATTTACTTTTTTACCATCAGAAGCTCAGCGTGTTCATCTACAACTGAAGGGTCTCATTAAATCCCCAAGTGGCTATTTCACCATTCAAGCTGATGAATGAACAGCAGTAAGTGTCAAGCAGAAGACTTCACAGTTGGGCATATTTTTACTCATTCTGCGCAATTACCCTTAATCACTGTCCTTTACGTGCCTAATTCATGGACGAAAGAAAAGAACCTTTCTTTTACATCACTACATTGCAACTGTACTGGTAGGGCAAAGCATCTGGTTATTTAAGGCGTTTGCTAAGTTGTGCTTACATTTTGAAAAGCTGTCTTTTGATATTTTTGGGATGTTGAGAATTATTTTGCCCCATATGAACATTTCATTACTATGTAAATGCATTCAGTCATTTACTCACTCATTTAGGCACACACTAGAGACGATACGATTCCCCTATGTGCATTATGTGACAATTTGTATCAGTTAAATCGGTTTAATTCATGTATAAATATTAGTTATGCCCCTATGCCTTTATAATTAAGCAATGGGATCAATAATCTGTCACCATTTAGTTTATATTTAGGTTAATATTAGTTTAATTGGCCAACTCTTGCCAAGTCTCTTAGCTATGACTCATCATATTGCGTTAAATCAAAAGTGTTGAAAGGGTTACATTTTGTCATATTGTATAAGTTGTTGCTATATATAGCCTTAAGGTGTCAAGATGTCTAACACATTGGCCTTAGTGATAGAGATTCACATCACTAGAACACTCACATAGTCAGTCATCTAGTCAGTAATCTATCTAGGTATGTATGTATGTATGTATGTATGTATGTATCTATCTATCTATCTATCTATCTATCTATCTATCTATCTAGTAAAATCAAGTGGTAATTTGTCTGAAATTTAAAATAATGTCAATGTTTCAGTCTTCTGTCAATAGACTAGGGAAGGACGGAGGACAGGGGAAAGAGGATGAGTGCACTAGTATTAAGCTAGCATAGGTCTAGAGAATGTGGCTGCTTTGCATTTTTAACAATACAGCCTACCATCATTAAAAAATAATGTGCTGAGATCACACTTACATAAAGCTGCTTCAGAATTCCTTCCACTATTTATTTTATGTACAGCCTGAAAGGCCCAAAGGCTTGCCTATTGCATTTTCTTCCGTCATAGTTATTATTAATTAACGACTTACAAGCAAATATTTGGGTTGTTGTCATGTAGTTTGTTTTTGGAGTCAATATGAAGCTCTAGATAAGCTTGTGTTTGAGGATCTCAGGGTAGAATCAATTTATTTAACTTAAAGTTATTTACAGACTCTCGCTGCCATCCTCACATACTTATATGTGTATTTGTTTCAAAGTTCAGAGGCTTTCTGTGCCGACGGGTAGAGAGTCCTTGCTGCTCTAGCAGGCTGAACAGTAACGCTAGAAGACTGTTATTTTGGGGCAGCCATGACACTGGATGACAGCTTTTTAGTGGGATCTCTAAGCCACTCTGCCACAGTGCAAAAGGGTAAGCAAAATTACTCCAGAACACTATGTGTCAGAGATGTCATTTTTAGCTGGTGTAATAAGAAGGCAGAACTTCTTTTCAATTTACTCAGCGGGTTTTGCGACGCTCCAGCGATTCTCTGCCTTTGATTTTCATCTGTGAAAATAGCTGAAATTTCTTCGTGCCTCTATGGCGGTGACATTACTGCCAATGACATGGGGTCGTAAGACCTAAAACGTCCATTATGACCCTGTGGCAAGTCTTGCAACTGCTTCCCGGAAGTATCCGCTGAGAAATATCTATGACGGCGATAAAAACTTAGTCCTGTTTTTTATGAATCCCCCTTTAGAGGGGGCTATCAAGATGTCCCAATAAAGGCTATTTGATGAGAACAGGCTTGTGATGTGGCCAGATGGGACTGCTACCAAGCCCCTGAACAGATTTTTTTTTTTCAAGACTACAAGTCCCAATAAAGCTTTAGGCAGCCAGCAGCTGTGACAAAGGGTTTACTACATATTTAAATCTAAGGGGTGGCAACAGATGATGAAATGAGCAAACTGTGCCCCCTCCCCCGACCAAAAAAAAATGAATAAATAAAAATCAAAGCATGCTCAACCATCAAGGACACTTAGCATGTCTTTCTTTCTTTTATGTTGATGAGAGTCACCACATTGCCACCTGTGCTGGGTCAGCTGATCATTACATTAACACAGTTATCTTGAAAAGCATGGCTTGTACAATTTGCTTATTATGAATAATAGATCAGATGATTGCCATTACTGCAGCTCGATGCTTCACTGACAATGACAGTGTCCATTTACAAGATGAGCAATGAACATCATGCCATGCAAACTTTGTTCACAGGAAATGTATAATAAAAGTGCTTCAAATAAAGAGCTTCATATAGAAATAGGTGATTTTTTTATATTCAGCCAATGGCTATGCTCCTCAGAGGTCTACAGTATATATAATGCATAATGCATATACTCCCATAAGCCATAGCACTGAAACCACCTCCTTGTTTCCCATGGAGGTTTACTCTATAGTTCAATAATTACAAACTGTAGTCCATCTGTTGCTTTGCATACTTTGTTAGTCCATTTTAGCTTGTTCTTCAATAGCTATGACTTCCACAGGACCACCATAGAGCAGGTATTAATTGAGTTATGAATCATTCTCAGCACTTCAGTGATGGTAGGGGTGTGTTAGTGTCTTCTGCACTGGTATGAGTGAATCAGATGCATAGACAGATGGGAGAAGGTTAGATGGGAGACAAGAATAGATTGAGAATGGAGGAAAGTAGGGAGGGAGGGAGGGATGGAAGAAAGGAGGAATGGCAAAAAAAGTGGTGGAGGTGGTGGCTTTTTGGTCCCCAATGAGATATGTAGTCAAAACATTTATACATTAGATACATAGATATTAACAGATATTACCGATGGGTTTCATATTACTGGGTGAATATGCAACTAGGGGGCAAAACTGCCTTAGTAACTTTGATTGATTTTGCATTGTTTTGCACACACACACACACACACACACAAACACACATTCATATATATAAATATATATATATATATATATATATATATATATATATATATATATATATATATATATAAAACAATAGTTGACAATCAGTATTGGCTAGGTCTCTATGAACACCTAACTAACTTACGCACACACATTCATATACCACACACATTCATATAACTTGAAAAGCTATGCAGTAAAAAATAGTTTTTAGTCTTGTTTTAGAAAGTGAAACAGAGGGGGCAGATGTAATGTCTGTGGTAGGTTAATGTCAATGGTAGGTTGATCCAGATCATCACAGCAGCTAAAAGGCTTGGTGACTCTTGAGCTGAGATCATGAAACAGCCAAGAGCAACTGATCTAAAGACCCCAAAGACCTGAAATGGCAACTCAGTAATGTATGATACTGCAGTTCCATTTAGGGCCTTAAAAATAAATAAAAGTACCTTAAACTGGGTCCTGTAATACAGGGAGCCAGTGGAGGGAGACCTAAACCGGAGTAATATGCTTCTATTTTTCAATGCCTGTGAGCAATATTGCAGCTGCATTTTGCTGTAAGCTGTAAACAAGCCAATGAAGTTTTATTGATACAGTCCATTGCAGTAATCCAAGCGAGATGAAATGAGGGCATGTATAACCTTCCTTAAATCCTGCGGAGTCAGATATTATTTAATTTTTCCAATTCAGTTGCTTTTCATGACAGAATTAATTTCCTTCTTAAATTTTAAGTCAGAATAAAAATCATGCCAAGGCACTTAATCTGGGGTAGCCCATATTCTTAGGATGCACCAAGATTTCTTTTGTGGCAGGTCACAAGACTTGGGTGGACCAAAAAGCATAAGCTCAGGTTTGTTCATTTAAATGGAGAAGGTTATTTGTCATCCACAGTTTAATCTCACCCAGACACTCATTAAGGCACTTAGGTAAGTACAGCCAGTAGGCCTCAGTGGGATATAAAGCTGTGTATCATCCACATAGTAGGAAAACAGGATATTGTACTTCCTAATGATGCTATCCAAAGGGAACAGATATAATAAGAATAGTACAGACCCTAATATTGACCCTTGAGATACCCCACACCTAATGGTAGTAACAGGTTGTTTTGGTTGTTGAGCCTGTACATCCTGTCTTATTTGCCATCAGTAATATTTATGCCTAGTTTTACTTTATTGGTGTGCCCGCATTTCACTGCCTGCCATAAATCCACTCCACTCTCCATGTGAACAGTGATAACCAGCCCGACACAAGAGACACACACTGTCACATTAGGTTGCTTAAAGAGACAATGTGTAGGATTTGTCATTTGCCGTTTAAATTCATAATTCAAAGTTGATCCCTCTGGCTTAAAAAGCTAGAACAAGCTAGAGAGTGAAGGAAGACAGAGAGTGGCCTTAGTGCGAACAAAGTAGTGAACCTCAGAAATAAAACTTTCTTTCACTTTATTTCATTCTCTAACCATCCTGTCTGCAGTTGGCCCAGTTTACTGCACTACAGCTTCTTGTCACTGTTATTTATTTTATGCCACGAAGAGTGCTTTCTGCCTTCTAGCTGCATGTGCATCATCTCTGTGATGCATCTGCACACACACACACACACACACACTATATATGTATGTATATATATATATATATATATATATATATATATATATAGTTTGAATGAATTTCACCAGCAATCTTGATTTAGCTTAATGAAATACTGAGTAGTCAAAGCAGGTATTAGATGAGAACTGTAAATGGAAAGGATTAAATAAAAACACTGAAATATAAATAACTATTAATATAAACTAAAAATATAAAATAACTATTTATATTATATAGTATAAATAGGTATTTTATTATATATATATATATATATATATATATATATATATATATATATATATATATATATATATATATATATATATATTCAGTCATATTTCATTCCATGGGGCTACATTACCACCAAACACTACTTAAATCCAGTGTGTCACGGCTGCTTGTGTCTTGAGAACCTTGTGGTAAAACACAGTCCAACAAAATCTCCAATTTAATGGGGTCTCTGTAAATGTGCTGTACCTCTGTAAATGTGCAGTACCTCTGTAAATGTGCAGTACCTCTGTAAATGTGCAGTACCTTTGAATTTACTGCTTTGTTGTGTCCTTGGCCCCGCTGAAGAATGTGCAAGATTGATGCACTGCTATCTGTCTGGGTCTCCAAGCTGATGAGTTTTGCCTCTTTATCTGTAAAAAGGCCAGGATACATGTAACGTTACCTGCAACAAGGTCAGAGCCCCAGGTTTAGAGGGGAACTTTCTCATCGTCCATCATATCTCCACTCCAGCGCTGCTAACTGATGGGCCCATTTTCTCTTCGCCTGTCACGCTCATTTGTAATAAGCTTGGAAGAAGGACAGGGAAGAGGAGTGTGCAGACAAAAGAGAGTGGGTCAGCCAGTGAATGGGGATAGAGACTCTATTGGAAAGCTCATCGGTAGACTGTAGAGGTCACTGTTTGGGTAGCTGCTCTTTTCAGGAGCAATCACCTTGAATCAACAACTTGGATTGTTCGCGGTCCAGTCTGTTTTCTAAAGTAGAACGTGTTTTGGCCTGCCGAACATTGTGCTGACACATTGTTGCGCTGCAGTTGTCAAACTACTGAAGTGAATTTATGAGAGCATTTAGAGGATAATATTAGCTGGCCAGCCTACTCCCCCCGTATTTGACTATAGTGTATGCTCTGTATGCATGACGGGAGTTGTTTACAATATGTGAACACAATAATGATGCACAACGCTGCCTATAATTCAACTTGGGCTCGGGCTGTTTGCGCATTTTAAACGTGACAGAAATGGTAACAGGCCGATTATTTTGAAGGGATATTTTGAACTTTGCTAAATTCCTGATGAGTATTGTAATTCAAGTCATAACACTGACAGCTACATATTACTAATTGGATGGATAGTTTACAGCTCTGCTTAGGCCTTGTCTTCAGCGATGCAATTTAGCTGGGAAACCAGATTTTTCAGTTTAGCAGTCATTCTTTTAAATTTAATTAAATCACAAAAATAAATAAGATACACTATGGTGGTCTATTTATCACCAGACTGGTCTGATCTGTATCTTTACTATTTTTAAATCCAACATTCAGGCAATGAATTTCCCAATGAATTTATCATGCGCATCACACATTTCACCCCTGATCATATTTCCACCTTATTTCTAAAGGCTACAGAGAGCCACACCAGCAAACCCTGTACACCCTGAAACACAAGTATCCTACACGCTGACAAACATGACTGTCATGTGCGTGTAAACACAGACAGGTTTCTTTATTTCCAGGTTTCTATAAGTCCAAACTTAGGATCAAGACATTGAACACGGAGAACCACGAAAACACGCACACAGCAAGACAACCAATAACCGACCAAGACCCGGCCAAAACAGAGGGTTTAAATGAAGACACTAAACAAGGGACACCTGAGAAACGGGAGAGTATGTGAGGGGCAGAGACAAGAGGGTGGAGACGCAGAGCACCTGGCTGAAATGTAAACAGAAGCACATGGACTTAACAGGACAATGTAAACAAAGACTGACAGAGAAACAGGACAGGGCGTGACAATAGTTAGGTCCAGTCAGGGGTTCACAAGCCTTTTCCTGCCAATTGGAAAAGAAACAAAAGTACCATCACCAGTATCAGCATCTCAAAATATTAACTCAATAATATATTATTTACCAAATCATTTTCTCAAAATTGTGATTAAGTAGCTTGAAATAATGATATGCCAAGTCACAGTAGGCAGGATTAAGAAAAGTGGGAACTTGCAAACTTAAACAGGTACAACCTCCAGGTTCGTCCCCGCCTCCTGTGCTCCAGCTCTACCTCCAAAGCCCCTCCATGAATGGGCAGGCGGGCTACCATGGCAAATACCCACCCTTATTTCAGTGCTTGTGATTTTGTTTGTGATAACAGAAACGGTTGTAAATAGTGCTAAATAAGTACCACTAAGTACCACTTCTAAAAATAATTAGCTGTAAGAGCACGGGCACACATAAATATCAGTACTTTAAAATAGACAAATTGAATCTGTATCTGTATCGGAAATAAGTTAATGTCAGCTTGACTGCAACACTACAGTAACATGAGATATGCGCTACGGAGTGTTTCTGTAACCATTACTATCGTAGCTTTGTGGTTAATTTTTGAAACATATGCAAGGATCATTAGTTGTTTCTCACTGACTTTAAAGACCTTTCAGGTGCTGTAGCTCTCTGTCAGATACTCCTCCTGGCTTTGATTGTTTGGCATTAGGTGTGCTACTTTTTTTTATTATCTTTCTTAAGTTCCACTATCAGGATGCATTGACAGTTTCTTTTAATGCAGGTTACCATACAGATGTGAAAATGGAAAGGGTAACAAAACCATTGCTAAGACGCTAGGACTTTTGGAACACAGACTTATGGAATTTGGAACAGTGGCCTACAACTGGCCTAACAAAATTTCACCAATGTGCATTGACAAAGGAATGCAGATGAGCATCTAAAGAACTGCAGGCATCAGTTAAGGTTTAATATACACAATTCCATAATAAGAAAGGCACTGGGTAAAAGTAGCGCCTATCTGAGAGTTACAAGGTGCAAACCACTACTCATCAAAAACAACCCAAAGGCTTGTCCTTCATTTACCAAAACACATCTAGATGAACTTCAAGGTGGAATATGTTGAAAGACATGGTTTCCGTTACTTGTGGCTCAAAGCCCACACCGCATTTCACCATAAGAATTACATACCAGTAAAACATGGGGGTGGTAGTGTGATGATCTGCGGCTGCTTTACTTCTGCAGAATCTGAACAACTTGTCATAACTGATGAAACCATAAATTCTTTTCTCTATCAGAAAATCCAGAAGGTTCATCAGTTTGTGACCCTAAGCTTAAGCGCAGTGGGGTTATGCAGCAGGACAATGTTTCGGACTCAAGCAGGTCTACCTCTGAACGGCTTAAACGGCTTAGGGGTGTGTTTCCCAAAACACTCGTAACATAAGTACTTTGTAACTTCATACTTAAGAACATTCTTAAAATTACGAATGTTTCCTGAAAGCCTTCGTAACTAACGTAGTACGTAAAGTAATTCGTAAATGTAAGAGTAATCAGACCCACTCATAGCTCTGTAAGTTCTTCTTAACTCGACCTTCATGTGCAATTCTGTCTTAAAACAAAACAAATAGGCCGCTAATCATCCTTTTAAAAATGCATTGTTTTGTGCAGGACAACTACACGTATTTATACAAACATGAATTCATGAAGATTTCTAATCACTTTTGAAAGCGTAATTCCATCACGGAAATTACATCCAACATCAACAAATACCATATCCAACAGCTTGAATTATGTAAACAGTAAACTTTGAGAATAAACAGGTGTTTGTTTGTATCATGGTATAGTGGGAAGCAAACTGTCAACCACTTCAATACTGCGCATAAATGTACATTTTACTTTTTTTTTTGGAATCATTGTAATCTCGTGACACAAACAGTATAAACTGCTTAAAGTACAATACGTTATTTGTTGATATACACATATAAATGTTTAATTAACTTTCTTCCAGTGTTACCGTCGTGGTAGTAAATTACTTGCGTTTGCGTGGTTAATCGTGTGCCTATTTATTGGCTCAGCATGCTATAGACAACAATTGCAAGCAAAATATTTTCTTTTTTTTTTTACATAAAGGTTATGTAAATCCTTATTTGTTGTTCTATTTTATTAGAATTATTTACAAAACAATACATTTGTGGTATAATAATAAGGAAACCTATGTAAATCGGTGGTTCAGTTCTCGATTGGCAGTGCCTATTCAGCGCTGACGCGGTGGGCGGAATCAACCAAGAGCTACTTGAAATTAGTTTGAAAGTTTGGAGACTAAGAAGTTTTGGAAAACACTCGCAAATTTGGGGTTCTTAAAGTTAAGTCGTTCTTAAAGTTGTTCCTAAATCACTAGGATCAATCGTTATCGGAAAACGCACCCCAGTTCTGTAAAAAGTGTCGCCAGAATTCCCTCAGAGCTATGTTATTACTGCCAAGATAGGCACAACTAGTTATTAGGTTTAGGGGGCAGTTACCTTTTCAATTGAGTGATATTGGTTTTGAACCTTTAGTAAATGTAAGGATCATTTAAAAGCTGCATTAGACGATGGATTCTTTGTCTTATATTAAATTTTGTTTGATATAAAACATTCAAATGTGACAAATTAGCAAAAGAACGATGACAAATTTCCAATAGAAGAAATCTTTTTCACACTGTATGTTGGGAAGAAAACTTGGATTAGGATAGGACACTTTTTAGAAACCGGAAGCCAGTTTGACAGATAACACTGCTTTGATCTTGATTTTTACATGTGACAAACTGAAAATAAATTTTAAGTACATTTCTCAGTAAGATTGACCCCCACCCCATAGAACTTATTAGAATTTATGCTGTTGCCCTTTGGTAAGACAATACATCATCATCATCATCATCATTATTATTATGATTAATAGAAATGAATAGAAATGCCTGCCCATGGGTTACCCTGTTTGGAGAGACACTGAGTTAAGGAGAATGAAGGTCTAATTGAAGGTCTAACTCTACATGTAACATGTAAATGAAATATATCAGTCTGTCTTCAAATCCTTTCCCAGTTGGTGGTATTATAAGCATATTGAGGCAAATCGAGCAGTCCTTGTTCTTGTTTCTGATATTTAATGATTTCATACATTGCATGATTTGGTACATAAATCTCTTCATAATTTCAGATGTCAGAAGACCCCGTACAGTGTAATTAGCAAACGTCTTCTTGGGGGATCTGACCATACTTCATCGGCTGTGCTCCAGGGCAAGATAAACAAACAAATGGGAAAAAAAAGAAACAAACAGAGCAAATAAATGTCAATTGAGTTTTATCGTTTTCCTTAAAAGGTCATTTTGTGTCATAACCCCAATTTACCAGGAGGGCACCCACAACACATTAGTATCCTGTCAATCGTTCAACAGGGAGGACTGCAATTCCAGTCAGCACACAACCCCAATTAAAACGAGCACCGAGAACACTGCTCTCAATGACCAAGAAAACCTTAACAGTTTGATGTAGTACATAAACATTTTCAGAATGTACCTATTTCTACTTACATACTGCTCATTTTTAAACGAATTTCTTTTGTGTTCAGCACTGCAGTTATATTGAAGTTTTGAGGTGGTTTCAGCCCAAGCTGCTTTTTAAAAATGACTCAGTAAGTAAAAACTACATAAAACATACTTTGTTTACAAAAAAGTTGTGGAGCTGTGCAAAATGTAGATAGACAGAAGGCAATACTGGGCAAATCATTTGGACCCTGTATGTAGCTGCACACAAAGACAGCATATCAAATGAAGCAACATGTTTTTAAAAAGTTGGGACAGGTGCAATAAAAGCAAAGGTGTCAAAAGTATTCACATTCATTACTCAGGTAGAAGTTTAGATACTAGGGTTTAAAAATACTTCTGTAGAAGTTGAAGTATCAACTCAAGCTTTGTACTCCAGTAAAAGTGTAAAAGTACTCCTTTCAAAACTACTTAAAGTATAAAAGTAAAAGTAATGTAAGGAGAAAAATGCCATTAAGGACAAAAGCTTAGGCTACACCACAGGGGTCTATAGTGCACTAGCCCACCTCCCCAAAACATTCTTCTAAAAGCCATAATGACTATAATGTTATATTAAAATGTTAATGTTGATAAATTTGGGATGTGCTAGGCTTCCTGTTTCAGCTGCATATACGCCCATTAAAAATGAATGTAGTTTAGTACAATGTAAATATATTAAAGAAGCATATCTGTGTACTACTGAGTATTAACATGTGTTTCATGGAGCAGAAGATATGATGACTAGTATTCTATAAGTATTGTAAGTCAAACTTCAAAGACATGTTATCAATTTACGGCATTTAGCAGATCAATAACCTTTACTGGAATGTAAATGTACATGAATGAGAACAAGTTGGAATGAAGTAATGAGACTATGTTTAAAATGTAAGGAGTAGAAAGTACTGATAATGGAGTGTAAATGTAAGGAGTAGAAAGTACTGATAATGGAGTGTAAATGTAAGGAGTAGAAAGTACAGATAATGGAGTGAAAATGTAAGGAGTAGAAAGTACAGATAATGGAGTGAAAATGTAAGGAGTAGAAGTAAAAAGTCATCTGAAAAAGAATTACTCCAGTAAAGTATAAATAACTAAAATTTCTACTTAAGTAAGGTAACGAAGTATTTGTACTTCATTACTTGACACCTCTGAATAAAAGACGAGTAAAGCTGTGTACTGCACTGACAGGACATCTCACAACTAATCTGGTTAATTGGCAACAGGCCAGTAAGATGACTGGGTATTAAAAGAGCATCCCGGAGAGTCTAAAACTGTCAGAAGTGAAGATGCAGAGGTGTTCACCACTCTGGGAAAAACTGTGCAGGCGAATAAACAAATCATCCACACTACATAATGTCATTAAAAGATTCAGATAACCCGGAGAGATCTTCGTATGCAAGTTACAAGGTTAAAAATAAATACTGGCCTTGTTTATTTCAGCAAAACATCACTAAACCACATTTTGTACATATTACAACAGCATGGCTCTGTAGAAAAAGGGTCTGGGTGCTAAACTGACCTGCCTGCAGTCCAGACCAGTCACCCACTGAAAACATCTGAACGCATCATGAAATTAAAAATGAAATGAAAAAAACATTTTTCGTTCTGTACAAATGCAATTGGTTTATGCTTAAAAGACGAGCTGATGAACACAGTGGTAGACATGACGGTGTCCCAACTTGCTGGCATCAAACTCAAAATTAGCATTTAATTTTCAATACTTGACATTTATTTATATCTTTGTGCTATTTTTAATTAATATAAGTTCGAAATCATTTGCATGTCATCACATTTAATTTGCATTTACATTTTGCACATCTAACTTCTTTAGAGACAGGGTGGTAGTGTTTGGGACTATTCCGCTGAAAATGGCTCAAGTGCAAATATTTGAACTTAAACATGGTTAGGGTTTTAGAAGAGTAAAAAAAAATAGTACTAACATTTCAATAGAATTCTCTGTTGATTTAACAATCTGAAATATACACTAAAGAGAATATATATTATAATATATAATTTATATTATTTTGTCTTTTGTTAAATTTGAAGGGAGTAGTATAAATAATTCAGGAGAAAAAATACCAGAAAATATGGTGTGCATGCCCTGTTGTGAGTCACCCTGTAAAGCCTGAGGTGTCGTGTTGGATTTTGCGAGAGATTTTTGGACCATGCCATACGTCTTCACGTATTAATGTCAAATTTAGAGGCACAAAAAAGCAGGTCTGGCTCGATGTTTGGGTCTCAAATGCAAAATCAGCATTACACTAATAAAGACACGATGACAACAGTAGATAATTCACTTTAGAAGACATCCTCAGAAGACATGTCATTTACCAAGTTTTCTTCCACTACTCCTTCAGTACGTCCACAATCATCAGATTCACTGCTTTGAGAAAGAGTCCTAAGCACAGCCAGCATTACAAAAAGTTTTATTTGCATGTTGCATGTAGTTACAAAATTTAAATAGATTTAAATTAACTTTAAATACTTAAATAAACTGTGTTAAACACTGGTACATTCTTTTTTAACAGTGAATATCAGCACAATATATATATTAATAGGTCTTTGTTTATTTTTTGTTCAGTGTCAGTTTTCTGGACAAGGTATAAGGCCTAGCATTGGCTTTTTTTTTAAATAGAGATTTTCCTTTTAAAGGAACCAGACTAGATTGTAAAGCGCTATGAGTTGCTGAGACTTTTTAATCATTTGTTTTATTTCTTTAAATTATTGCACTTCGCCTCTTTTTAGCACTTTTCTTATTCTATGCAATTTATTTCACTCTGTCTTCTTTCAAATGGTAACCAATTATTTATCCGTTGTTGAGGAAAGCATTTATTATAAATTGAATCAACTCGCTTAATGCTAGCACTGTTATCTTAAGAATTGATTAACATCTTAGAGGCTTTCTTGTACTTTAAATAATAACTTTACCTTCTTTTCTTTGGGTGCTAGAAAAGGCACACGTTTAGAAAGAAATGCACTTTGTTATTCCAGGTTTAACTGACTCTTTTTAACACTGCTATACCAAAGATGGATACCTTAGGGTGGTGGTTCCCAGCCCTGCTCCTGTAGTACCCACCCCCTGTTTTCTTTGCTTACAACACACCTGATCCAACTAACTAGTCAAATAGCAAGAGGTGAAGTGGGTGATTAGTGCATAAAACGTGCAGGGCAGGCGGTGCTTCAGGACCACGTTTGCGTTTTGAACCTGTGATGTATAGGTTTGTGATCTGTTCAAATTAACCCCACCATGTGGAGGCTGTACTTAGTATGGCAGTCTCTTGCTGTGAGTTCATTATATACCTCAAATCTCTACTGCATTACAGTATTACAGGTAATGAATACTTAAAAATGAAAAACCAATGAAAAACATGTCCAAAATTGCAACTTTACAGGAGAGACCAAAAACATACTTTACTTTCAATGTAAGTCAATGGAACCAGAATGTTTTCCAAGCTATTTTGGGGCACCTTTATTGGTTCATTCCTCATTAAATTTTCACACAGTGTAAACATTTATTAGTGTGTTTAAAAGATGTATAAAACTCTAAATCGACAAAAACAGAGATACATGTTTTTTTATTGGATTTTCATTTTTAAGTATTCATTACCTGTAATACTGTAATGCAGTAGAGATTTGAGGTATATAATGAACTCACAGCAAGAGACTGCCATACTAAGTACAGCCTCCACATGGTGGGGTTAATTTGAACAGATCACAAACCTATACATCACAGGTTCAAAACACAAACGTGGTCCTGAAGCACCGCCTGCCCTGCACATTTTATGCACTAATCACCCACTTCACCTCTTGCTATTTGACTAGTTAGTTGGAAGGAACCGCACACGCAATTTTCATAAACACGCACTCAAACTGTCTTTTTTCCTCCTTTAATGATTTATATATATAGTCTAAAACGCTTGATTGGTAGTGTTCTAAAACTTTTGACCGGTAGTGTGTGTGTGTGTATATATATATATATATATATATATATATATATATATATATATATATATATATATATATATATATATACTCAGAGAGCAGCAGGATGCTGTCTGGACCATATCAGTGTGTGTCCATTGTGTAATCTTTCAGTTCCATGCAGCCCTTTTATTTAAATTCAACTGAGACCAGCATCTGATTTGCTGTTGGGTCTGCTTTATAATTCATAAAGCAAAATATAAAATTAAACCAACACCAAGTAGACAGCCTTGTATAATAGTGTGAATTATGATGTTCAAAATCTCACTGAGTACACAGTGAACAGAGCTGCTGCCTGAAGTGAGCATAAAAAGCCTCATCTGTAATGAATCTGAAAGCATGGTAGACTACATAAATATATAGAGAATCTTATACCAAATTATATTATACTTTTAAATCCAAGAGCCTGTAAGCCCAGGCCTCAGTTTCTCACTCTCATAACTACATAACTTATTTTTTTTTATAGTAGTTAACAAACAATCTACAGAAATTAGTCATTAGCTCACTACTCTGCATGCAGGGTGCAAGGGTTAGGCTCATTTGCATGACCCACAAAATGTCATATATATTGTCTTCCCATTGCTCAGCACCAGTCTAATGTATGACCGAGATTTCTGAATCAAGCAAAAATACCTCTGTAAATCTCCAAGCCCAACAACTGCAGAGACCACACAGGAATAAATCACAGTGTCATCAGCATAAAAATGCACTTGACTGTCCAAGTAGTCTGCCAACCTCATTTATATATAAAGTAAACACTGCAGGTCCCAAGTACAGGTCCTTGCTCATGTATTATCTCAAATTACACATTGCAGGGTTGGAATGGCCAGCAGTCACTGGCACAGTTGGCACTAAAGGGGGTTGCAAGGGATCCCTGAGGGAGGAAAAAGCATGAGAGCTGAAACACATTTCCAATTCTAAAGTTCATAGAGGGCTTAAAGATACCACTGAAACCTGAATTTTCCTTTTTTTTTTGGTTTTTGATACATAGTTGCAAGAAAAAGTTACTCTCTGATCGTTATCTAAGTCACAGTTCTAGACAAACGCAATCTAGCTGCTCTAATAACAAGCAAACAGTCTTCTGTTAAACACATTACATAACATGCACGTTGCAGACTAGAAAAAGTAAGTGAATCTCTGTGTTAATGACTTCTCCAAGAGCTAATTGGCTAAAGGCGTTTCAATTAAGGATATATGATTGGAAGGGTGGGTTTGTACTTTAGGGTAGCATTAAATACAGGCAGCACACAAAGCCAGCTTACTAACAAACCTGTTCTGCTCAAGAAAAGTTAGTGTGAACCATGTTTTTATGCTAACAACTTTCAAAAGACCTTCCATGGAAGAAGAGTTATAGATATGCAGATGATGAATTATAAAAACCTACAAAAGATTCCACAAACTGCAAAAACCTCCAAAAACACTAAACAAGAATGGTGGGCATAGAAGGACACCACAAAGGAAGGAAAAGGACACTGCATTCCAACACCAAAACCTGTTCCCAACTGTGAAGCATTGTGGAGGGAGCATCATGGTTTAGGGCTGCTTTACTGCCTCAGGGCCTGGAGGTCTTGAGGGATTGAGGGAGCAATGAATTCAAAGTTGTATCAAACACATTACAGGAGAATATAAGGGCAGAAGTCCATGACCTAAAGCTGTAGAGACATTTGGGTAATGCAAGAGAATGACCCCGAGCACACAAGTAAATCTTCTAAAGAATGGTTGTTTAGGAATGGCCAAGTCAGAGTCCTGACCATAACCCTACCGGGATGCTGTGGTATGATCTAAAAAGGGGTGTGCAAGCAAAGCATCCCAGAAATATTGAAGTGAAAAACATTGGCAGGTAAGAATAGTGTTCTGCAAATCTCATTTGGCATTTGGTGGAGGTGATTGTTGCTAATCTGCATCTACAGATTTGTCAATTCAAGGACTCACTTACCATTTCTTAGCCTGCACTGTTGATGTTACTGAATGTGTTAAAGAAAAACATGAAAAGCACAACTGTTTGTGTGTTATTAGTTTAGTCAAATTGTTTTTGTCTATAGTTGATAGTGACTTATACGAAAATCAGACAACATTTATATTAGCAATCAATGCAGAAATACAGGGAGTTCACCTTCTTGTCTCTTGCAGTTCAGTTAAATTCAAGTGTATATGTATGGCGCTTTTTACAATGATATTGTCACAAATAAAGTTATGAAATAGCTTAAGTTTGGGAGAAGAACCACACCCAAACTCCTCCCCTCCATCATTACACGCTCGATATAAACCACTCCTCTGCCCTCACCTATTTGTGATGAAATTCGCAAGCCACCCAGAAATTCGCAAGCCACCCAGAACCCCAGCCCCAAATTTCTCAGAGTTCCCCCTCTTTGCCCTGCCTTAGTGGTCTGCACTTCACAAAAGCAGCTTTACAGACTTTTGAAATCGTAGTCCTATCCTATCTCAATGCTGGTACATCTGGATGGCACAGTGATGTAATTGAGAGTGTTGCAGTTGGCACACTCTCTGGTTGGTGATAGGTGAGGAAGAGGCCCTGATGGTCAGTCCTCCAACAGCATTTAGCAGGACAGGAGGACAGTCATTATCTCAGGAGGAGTAAAGACTGTAATATGTAAACATTGCCAATGTTTCAAAATGTCCTGTTCAGTCCTCAATTCACACAGTGCATGTGTAGAAGGTCACATATTCATTAAAGTATTCTTTTGTCTCCAGGTTCTCATGGAATTTGAAGTCACTCTTTGTCAGTTATTCATAAGCTGCTGTGGTGTGTGCAATACAAACTACCCAGATCATCTGTTTAGTATTGTCAAGCCAGTTGTGACTCAGGTTCAGTACTAACCTTTGTGGTCATTGTAGTTCATCAATTAATTTGAACAGCAGATTTTGGCCTTGTGATGTACGAAATGTCCTGTTGTTTAGTTTAGTTTAGTTTAGTTTAGTTGTTTGGCTTGTTGTTGTAATGCCATGTCTAAAGGCAGCAACCAGTTAATATTTTACAATTTGTCTGCTGATTTTTTTTTCTGATGCATTCTGGGACAATGTGCAATGTGTAATGATCAGTACAGCTGAGTGAAGAATTATGGCAAGACCAACAATGCTATGAGCGTAAGTGGTTTCCTCAAAAAAGCCCAGTTGTTAGCATTTAAACCACGTAAATGAATATCTGAATGAATAATTTAACATGTTTGCTCCTAACAGACTTCTTTTAACCCTTTAATGTCCATTATTAAACTAGAGCAGTGATTAAAATCACATATAAAGTCATTGCAGCTAACTGACTCTCAGTGTAAACACAAACAGTTTATATGAAATTACTTTACCAGCATTAGTAATTGCTGCAGGCTAGAAAGAGGATGCTCTGACTAAAGCGTTTCTCTTCTGTAGATTCAGGTTTCTGTTGACCTACTTTATGCCGATTAACCTACAAACACCGACACGAAAGTTGTATGGAAACATTAATAATAATAAACCCATGGCTCCCTAACCCAACGGTCAATGTGAAGGGACAAAGAAAAGAATAGAGGCATAACAGTGCAAGTTAGCCCATCACCGGGATTAACAGTACCAATCTGAATATTTAACTTAAATGGTATGTTGCAGGTTTTACATTCTTACCTTGGTGTGCTGTTGTCGAAGGGGATGTGGGGCAAATGGGAAGTAAAGGGAACTGGGACTTCTTATTCCTGTTGGGCGGATCCACCTTCAGGGAGGGAGAGGGTCCTCAGTGTCCTAGGGGGGTAAAACCTGTAGAAGAAAAAGAGACTATGGAACAGTGCTATGTATGTATTTGTGTATGTATGTAAATGTATGTGTATAATTAACATCTTGGGACGTCAACAGTCTTGTGAGGTATTGGTTTAGTTTGGGGCGGAGCTTACGAGATAAGAACTCTCAAGGTTTATTCAGTAGGGTCTTCTCTCTTTCCTGTTGGTGGCTTGACATGCAGGCCAATAAAAAATGTAGCCGAGCGTATAGACCTACTGTGAATAGGGTGAGCCTTGCAGCGAAGCCTCCAGAGAGTTCTACCATTTACTTTTTGTTTTCTTTCCATTTGATGCAGTTTTTTTTGTGTAGCAACGATAATAAACAACTGTACACTTGGAACTGGTATCTTTTCTCCTTGTGACCACACCCACTCCTATAGTGCCTAACACGGCCGTATGTAAATCCTGGAGAACCTCTTTTTTGGGGGGCCTACAATGACAATGACAATGGGTCTTTTTATGTAATGGAAAAAAAAACAAACAAACAAAAAATGTAACAGACCAGTCTGTTAAATGCACCCTGGCTGTTTACATTATGCTTACTGTAGCATGTACCAGAGCAGTTGTTGATTTCAGTGTGACATATGCTGTTATCTCCATAGAACATATGTTGTTAACATAGTGTATAAATCAATGTTTATGTATGGCTGTGTCAAACGTCCCTTAATGCGAGAAATGTATAGTTCAAACATGGCATTATTCAGAAACCTTGTAACATTCCATTTTTTAGAGGACGAGCTGTACCACAGTTTATCTTTCTACTTGAACACACACACACACACACACACACGCGCAGATTAAACAAATTTACACACGCTCATACAAGCTGACACACCGGCACTACACTGAGTCAAGGGGTCTTCAAGGTGCTTTTCCTAAGTAAAGAGTCCGTCAGTAGGAGTGTGTGTGTGAGTGTGTGTATGTGGTAGTGATGCAGATGACCAAACCAAATAAATGTGGGTATAAGTAAAGTGACAGCTGCCATCGTAGATAAGGTAATCGAAGTGCGAAAAAAAAGCAAAAGGAATAAATAAATCTTCTGCAGATCAAAGCGTCAGACCACAGACACTTTCGGCAGAGAGACCTTCACTGCAACAGCTCTGCCACTTTTTCCTCTGCTCTCTCATTTCCTTCTGTTGTTACTTTAAAACTTTCATTTCATATAGGCCCTACTTGAGCTGGGAAAAGTGGCCTGAATATGGATCTAGCCATTATATATGTCATTATCCAGCCTTGAGGGATTATCCTCTCAGCGCTGTGCAGTTCTGCGCCCTTTTAAACATGAAACCATCTTTTTTCATTTAAACATGGAAAAAACCCTCTGGGGTTCCTTAAGAAATAACCTGCGTCCCTCGCAGACTGAAGAACAGTAGCAGCAATATGGAATGAAAGCAAGATGCAGTGGGATCATTGCTATAGCAACTTGCAAAGATGAATCTATTCTCAAATGTATTACATCAAATAAATGCCACATTAACCTGTGTTTGTTGCTTGACTACGCTGTGCTCGTCTGTGAAGCATGGTGTTGATGAGTTATAGAAAACTATGGTGCCTTGCAATGTGTCGTTTATTCCTTTAGTACTTTAAGCAGGCCTCTATTGATAACTCTAATTACTAAATTGATAATTATTAAATAATAACCATGTAATAAGCTATATCTGGGTGTAAAGCCAGGGATCAACCTCACTGAAAGATTAGATCTTGGGTTAGATTTTAGTGAAAGATCAAGCTGATAAACACTATAACCTTTTTGTTGTTTCCACTAATTCTGGGTAGCACTCAGCATAATTGTAAACTTTGTTATCCTTCCGAAGTTTAATCTACAGCAATTTACTATATACATCACTGTACATATGGAAGAGACCAAATTTCTAGTTAAAACAGACCTTAAGTATAAGTTATATCATTTTTCTAGAGATGTTTCTCTGGATATTGGATGTAAGGCAATCAATTTGCATAATGAAGTAAAATGCAGAAGAAAATAAGCAGAAAAAACAAGAGTTTACAAAACTGTCACCACCAAACAGTACTTAAAGCTTTTATCTGAGAGAGAGAGAGAGAGAGAGAGAGAGAGAGAGAGAGGAGAAAATCAAGCTCCACTCTTGCTTTGTATCTAAAAAATTCACAGGTCCTTCTTTCCATCCTTCTTTTGTCAGAGTACAAGTCAATGCTTTGGGTTTAGAGGATGCGTAGCTGCCAAGAAAACTTTACAGAGAACTCAGAACAATGGACTGGCCACCTCAAAGCCTAGACATCAGTATCACTGAATGCAAGGTTTTAGAAAATGCAATGGTTGAACATAGGATGTGAGAAAAAATACCACTACAGATTTCTCTGAAAAACTGAAAATCAGTTTCCCAAAAAGAATGTAAAGCCTATATAATCTTAATATTAACAAATATATCAGGTAAAACATTACATTATATATTAAATACCCATTATGTATTAACTGACTGCAAATTAAGTATTTGTTATTTCTTGGTTGCACTCTGGAAGCCACCCAAGTGCTATTCCAGTCCTTTGTCATCTCAAGGCTTGATTACTGCAACTCTGGTCTTTCTATGCGGGACATTAGACCCTCGCAACTGATCAACGATGCAGCAGCACAGCTTGTCTTCAGGCTTCCTAAGTTCACTCATGTCACTCTCTGGCTGCGTTCCCGTCACTGACTTCCTGCAGTTGCCTGTATCAGATTTAAGACTCTGATGCTTGCCTACAAAGCCAGAAATGGATCCCCTCGCCTCCATCCCCCTCCCTCTCGCCTTATGGCAATGGTCAAAAGTCGACCAGTACCTTGAGCCCTTTGAGCTTCAGGTACAGCTTGGCTTGCCCTGCCATCCTTCAAGCTGCACAGAAAACATGCATCAAGACTCTTCTCTGTCTGGCACCCAGATGGTGGAACAAACTTACACTAGCTGTCGTGGTCTTCAAACAGAAACTAGTGGAGAACTTAAGTGGGCACTAATCTAAGTACTTGAAACGTATTGTATTGCACTTCTGTATTTACCTCTGTATTTTTCTTTCTAGGTATTAACACTAGCTAACATTACATTCTCTGATGGGACAACACAGGCCTGTTTTCCCAAGTGGTTCCAGATAAAAGCTTCTGCAAAGGCCACAAATGTAAATGTAAGTACTTACCAATTACAATTGGTAACAGTACACTGTTAACTGTTCATACACTCCCATGCAAAAAATGGCCCAAGCCCACAGTGGTCAAACCATGAACCTTAATAATGGACTTGACAACAAATCATTGAACAAACAGATAAAGTAACTTAGTATGGGAGGGTTTTTTCCCTCAGATTTATTTCAATACTTGAAATAAAGTCTTGTGCCTAAACCTGCAGACAAACGTTTGCATAATGTAGAGTCAATATTGTTCCACTCACCATTGATGGCAAAAAACAATAGCGAGCTAGCTTGTGTTTAGTGTAAGACTATATATTCTCTATATGGTTTAAACCTGAAAGCTGAACCAGACCGAAACAAACAGTAAAGGACATAACATTGCACCTTTTATGTAACTAACCTGTCTGATTTTTTGATATTGCTTAATTACAGCATCCCAGTAAAGTGATGATTTTTATACTATGAACTCATTAAGACTAAACATCAAGACTTTACTAGTGTTGTTGTTCTCTTTAGTAAACTAAAATGTACTAATATTTACATACATCATCTGTTAATGTTTATTTTAAAGCCGGCGGAGCAGTGGTGTAGTGATTAGCACTGTCACCCCACAGCAAGATGATCTGGGTTTGATTTCCAGTTAGAGTCGTTTTGTGTGGAGTTTGTATGTTCTCCCCGTGCTTGAGTGGGTTTCCTCCCACAGTCCAAACACATGCATGTTATGTTGATCGGTCACTCTAAATTGCCTGTAGGTGTGAGTGCATGTGTTGGCCATGCGATGGACTGGCGACCTGTCCATAGTGTACCCCGCCTTTGCCGGATGACCCTGTGATTGGTTCCAGCCCCTCTCCCCCGTGACTCCACCTAGCGGGATAAAGTGGGAGATAATCGATGGATGGCTGTTTATTTTAAAACCATAAACCAAACACAAATCAGCGACAGGTTTTTATTGAAATAAAATAAGTCCTTTACACTTGTACATCTTATCCACATATGTTGTTATGTCATAACATATGTTGGTAACATATGTTTAGGGTTCTAAGAGAAGCTTTTTATAACATTGCTCTTAAAAGAATCCTTGTGGAACTGTAATTTAAGATAATAAAATAATAAAAAAAGCATTCTGTTGCTTATAAGGGAAACCTCGTAAGGGGAATGGAAAATGTCTAGTAAAGCTTATGAACTGTGTTCAATTCAAGCCAGTATAGTGGAGGAAAACATAACAATAAACCAAAAGATTAATTAAAAGATAACTCATCAGTTTATTAGTAGCATAAAGACAATAAAGCTAATGTGACTTTATACTGGAAAAAAGAGATTGATAAATACAGTTTCAGGGAAAGGTCATTATTGACATGCTTCACCCACATTCCTTGAGCGTCTGTCTTTGGTACTCTTAAATAATTTGAGATGCGACACTGATCTGCCTCAAGGGGCGCTGTAGCAAATTGGTTCAACCCTTTGGTCCTGGGTAGCCTGGCAACTGTAACTATACCCAGGACACCTCTGAAAATCTTTACAATATGCTGTAAATTTAAAAACTTGCCCAGTTTTTTAAGAGATGGATTCTGTAAATACTGAATTGTTACTTATTTCTCAAACCAAAGACAGAAAATGAGATGTGAAGATTTCAATGTGTAGAAGACCCACCAAACTAGAAAAGGGCATTTTCAGAAGAAGGTTATGGTTTATTTATTTCTATGGTGCCTTTTACAACAGATGTTGTCACAAAGCAGCTTTCCATAAAATCTGGGTCCAATATAATGAGACTAAAACTGACTACTGCATTAATGAATATAGAGAAAAAGAAGAAATTACTGATAACAGCAAGAGAAGAAAACATCTTGGATTAAGTGAACAGACTGACTCTTTGGAGGTGCTACTGGGATACAAACGAGTTTTCTTCGAGAAACTGGACAGCTTGAGGCTCCATGATGGGAAAATTGGTCCAGAATGCAGACAAACAGGTGAAGCAACAGCATCAGATCGCAGGCATTCAGCATCAAGGAAGAGTTGCTAAACAAACTTTTTGTTGCCATTGAAGCTAACACCAGCGCTGCTGTGGTGAGTCAGTTAGCAGCCAGCCAACACTGGAGTAGCTGTGTAGCGGAGGCAACATGGGACCCTCCCAAATACCGGGGGATAATTTGCAGACTGCATAGACTGCAGTTTTTTCTAAATGTGTCACTTTCAACAACTCAGTTAGGCCAGTTCTCCATCATTTTGATTAAAAATTGTTTAATCGTTAAACTACACTGCATTTAATACACTGCTAGCCAGCTTTTTAATATCTGTGCTTGTTTCATTTGAGCGCAAATATGGTGAATAAAAATAGCCTCGCTGATGTTCTTCTAGAGCTCTTAAAAACTTATTGTACTAATCATTGAATTTTCTGCTTGAATCTCATTAGAGCTAAATATAAGACTGCGTGGTGAGGACTTGCATGGAAACTAATCTGCTCAGATCTGAGGTGCCCATAAACAGCAATACAACGTTTAATGAACCGTATTTATATGCTGGTAGCAGAACATTTGTTTTCTCCATGCATGTTCATTTTGGAATAGACCTGAATGCACCAATGGAATTGAAAAACAGTTAGCAGTTAGCGGCCTCACAATGTATTAAACAATCATCAGCAACAACTTCTAATTCAACGCGACAAGCACAACCACCCTGCGAAGGCGAATAGCTATAACGTGGGTGATTGTGATCTAAATTTCATTATAATTCTGTTGTCGCTGTCACAGTCGCTCCATATGTTCTGCTGATAGAGGCATCAGCGGTAACACTGAACTTTCACTTCATTCTGGGTGGTGAATTTCTTGCACATTGTTGTTGTGGCTGTTACCCTCTTGTCTTTGCACATCTTTTCACGCATGAGAAATCAGTGCTACTCCCCTGCAGACAAACAGCAAATCATCACATCAGGAAAAAAAAAAAAGACAAATCCAGGCCTTACGCTGACACATTCCAAACAGAGAAACACAGTGCACCACACAATTTACAAAGCAAACACACAGCAGGCTCTGTTAGCAAACTCAGGTATGCAAAATGCACCATTTATAAATTAAACAAAATATCTTTTAACACTGTCTGAACACTGCATGGGTGTTCAGTAATTTATCAAAGCATAAGTAAGATTCAAATTTAGACATTTATTCAGCGTTTAAATCACTGATCTGGATGCTGGAACCTATCCCAGCACTCACTGGGCAGAAGGCAGGAAACCCTGAACAGGCTGCCAGACCTAGGAGCAGCGTAGCATCTCCCATTCACCTGAATGTATGTCTTTATACTGTGGGAAGAAACCTGTGTGAACATGGGGAGAACATGCAAACTCCACACAGAAAGGAAACTGGTCACCTACCCGGGGGGACCACTACCGCGGGACCACTACCCGCCACGATTCCATGCCACCCAATACCCATTCATTATTTCTGTAATGTGTTATACCCCAACACTGAAAAGAAATAAGCACACAGTGAATTTCAAAAAAAGAAAAAATAGAAATAGTAGGACTATAAGGATTTTGGTATTGCGGGAAGATGAAAAAGTAAACATAATTAAAAGAACACAGTAGGTTCTCACATTCACACAAACACATATAACCTCACAGAGAAAGCCTTAACTGAGAAAACGCTTAAAGAAAGTCAGCAAACTAAAACTCTAAGACAGACGGATACAGAAAGAGAGAGAGAGAGAGAGAGAGAGACAGATCGTGGTTGATGGGGGTATCCTCCACAACTAACCCAGATTTAGTCAAAGCCTTTGTACTGTTATGCAAATTATAGGTAAAGTAGACAATCTACACACAACAACTGCTGCTTCATTGTCAAATCTGCTACAATACAGACTTGGATGGACTCGTTGGTGTTCAGTGATGAGATTCAGTCAACAATGCCCCTCTCAATAAAATCAACAGAAGTCGCTCTCAGTCAAGTGAAATTTCTCCAAGGCTTATCTTTCACCCAGGCCTTCGCAAAAGAAAGAAATAAAATATCACGGGCCTCAGAGACATAAAGGTAGATAACGATTATGCCTAAATGTAAGAAATATATACCAATCGGCCATAACACTGAAACCATCTTTTATCTACACTCATTGTCCATTTTATCAGCTCCATTTACTAAACAGGGGCACTTTGTAGTTCTACACTTACAGACTGTAGTTCATCTGTTTCACTGCATACTTTCTCAGTTCTTCAATGATCAGGAACCTAAAAGGACCACCACAGAGCAGATATTATTTGGGTGGTGGGTCATTCTCACCACTGCAGTGACACTGGGCAGCACTGCTGTGTCTGATCCACTCATATTAGCGCATAACAGACACTAACACACCACCATCATGTCAGTGCTGAGAATGATCTGCCTGCCTAAATAGTGCCTGCTCTGTGGTGGTCCTTAAGTGGTACCGACCATTAAAGAACACAGTGAAAAGGAGCTAATATAATGGACAAGGAGGTGGTTTTAATATTATGGCTGATGGGTGTATCTTATAATCTAATACATTGGAAAGATCCAATTAGGATAATGGGAAATAATCTACCCCCCAATGTATTATGTTTTTTTTTTTATCATACATTAAACCTAAGATCATTTTTTTCTTCTCTTGTAATGTTACCATGTTTTAGAGATACAATATTTTCAGTATCTGTCTGTATATGTGTGAGGAAGTCTGCAGTCTTTTGCAATTGTAGGCAGTAGAAGATACTATATTTGCAGACTTGAAGCACATCTGTCTGAGTGGATATGAGTGCTTCTATGGCGACAGAAACTAGAGATGTTCACAGCGACAGAGTCGGGAGGGTCACTAAAAATGTATGACTTTTGCACAGTATTGTATATTTGACAACATTATTGTTTACAGCTAGCACTGACTCCAGACGTTTAAGCTGCAGATAAGTATAATTTGAGGACAAATAGCCTACCTAACAATGTCATCCCTCCATCCGGCTATGCTAGGAGGCAGAACCTGGATTCTTTTCTCATAAGTAACTGCTAAACATGCCACCATTAATGATTTAGAAATTCTATAATGGAGACCATTTCAGTTGGTGATGTATTATTTAAAAATTTCCATCGAAACAGTTCAAGCCAGAAGTCAGCCAGCTTTAGTGAGCAGGTGAGCAGAGGAGGCTAGCTGACTACTTAAGCTAGGCCACCAGTTAGTTTCACATTTGGCATACATTGTATGATGGCCAAACAAGATTGAGGCATATTAATAATATTAATAGTTTAACTCATGTTTAACAGGTCTGGACGATCCAATTCAAAGATTTGATGACCAGTTGGAAAATCTCACAAGACTCCTTGTAAGTCCAGAGAGGTCCAACAACAAATTTGAGAACCCAATCATTGCGGGCCTCCCTGCACTATGGACCCCAGTGTGACTATCCCCTGCCCCCTAAGTATTTACACCACAGGAACACATATTCTAATTGCAACCATAACTAATGATAATAATCAAAGTATGACAACAGTTGCCAGCTTATTGTTTCCAGTAAGTCATGATTAGTTTAATTATAGACCTTTTATAGTAAAGAATCTAACAACAAATTTCAATATCATTAACATTAGTCTATGGCTTACAGTTGCAGTGCAGTCAACAACACCCACACTGGGGTGGAAGTGGCTTAATAAAGTCCCTTTTTTGTCTTTGAACTCTGAATTTTGTATTCAGCCTGCTGGATGCAAGACACTAGCAAAGCAACCAGTTCAAGTAGATGTGTGCTGTTAAGACTTTGAAGCTGGACAGGTTTTAATTAGTTTATGCACAATGCAACTCATTACAAATTCTGTTCTGGTAGGAAAAGTTGGGATTCTTCTTTACAAAACTGTTAAAAGGGACCCAAGAGACATGTTGTTGTTTTTAAAGAGAGAGAGAAACAGATCCAGCCACATACCAACAACGCGTTTGTTGCATTAATTGCTGTTTTCCCTACTAACATTAGGAATCCACTTGCATAATAGGTTATACTTGACTATATCTATGCAAAATAATCACAAATGTTGACAGTGCAGTTGTTTTTCATTCGTTGTGTATATTCTTCATGTTAGAACAGTGCATTACAGTAAAGCCACTGCTTAAATCTAACTTCATGGAATGTTAAAAATTTATATAATAAATTATGCTGGTCTTAAACAGTGGCGCACTGCAACCCCCTGAGTAAATTACAGCAACATACACAATGTCCTTTTTCTTGACTGTCTTGTCTTGTCACTGAAGTATCCACTGGAGTCCAAACTGAGTATAAACTCCAGAGCTCCAGAAACACAAGCTGTAAATAATTTATGCTTTAGAATGGTGTAGAATGGTGAGTGGGAGCCTGCAGATATCTGGAAGCAGGAGGAGACACAGAAGCACTTATCTACACTTTATCTAAACTTCATTAGACTGAGTTTGTATGCAGTGAATTTTAATTTTCCTTATACAAGCAGAATTATCTTTGCCAAAAAATATACACTCATGCATTTATGCCAGCCTAACGCAGGCCTGTAGGGTGGCTTCATTTTCATTTGGTATGAGTCACTGAAATTTCAAAAGCGGTTACTAGTGAAGCAAGATAAATATTATTTAGACTTTTTAGAATGCAACAAAAGAGACCAGACGATGGTGAAATGAGTGCCATTAGTATCATTAATTAGTATCATTAATAAGATGAGCTTGGTTATGTAAATCATTTCATCTATCAGAACTAACAGCTCATGATAAATGAGACCTTCTTCTGAAGTTCCAGTCTAAATGGTTGTGCATTAACAATGTCTTAGAGTGATGCTGCTCTTATAATAGTCTGGAGTGGCAAAGCACTACAATATAGCCGCTTTGAATGTAATGCCAGCAACAGATTTCAAAAAGGTCGGGACAGAAGCATTTTAACCATGTGTTGCACCATCTCTGTGTTTATTAACTGAGGAGGCCTTGTCCCATGCATGTGGTGTCTTCTAGAGATATCATGTATTTAATATGATGAATTCCCTTGCTGAGTGGTAAATTCCTCCCCTTCCTCTGAAAGATTTAGCAAATGGACTTTTGGATGCTCTTTTATACTCATTCATGTGACCTTTTTTACAGCTTTGCCAACATTTTATTGCCCCGTCTCAACTTTTTAAAAACTTGTTGCTGGCAGCAAATGCGAAACGGGTATATATGTTTTCGAAAAACAATAGAAGTTTGGTCCAGTGGTGGTTCAACATCGCTTATTATTGATAAGTTGTAGATACAGGGATTCCATTTGTATGATGCACTCAGCCCACACCACCTTGACTATCCTGGAGCTATTTCCAATACAGACTGGGATGCTTCCCGTCAGGATGCTTTTGATAGTACAGGTGTGAATGTTCTTAATACCATGAATAGCAGGTCTCTGATGGTGGCAAAGATGCTGGCAGGCATTCTTCACCGGATGTTGATGTGGCAGGACTATGAAAAGTCCTTTGTTACGTGGACACCAAAGTACTAACCTCTGTCCACTTGCTCCACTGGGGCAGCATTGACCCAAAGTAGTGGTAGCACCTCTGCTACTTTTTGCTGAAGTCTTGTTAAACTTTGACTTGTTTATGGCATTTTGTCATAGATTTTAGGTTTACTTTCAGTTTTAATTCCATGCTTTATATCATATATGCCGTTGCTGTCCAAAGAAAAATACGTATCTCTGTTTTTCGTGATTTTTATCTTTATGCATCATTGGAACATGAGAGCTGCCATTTACATTGTGTTCACATTTCATGATGAATGGGCCAATAGAAATGGAAAAAAATCTGTTTTCATTGACTTACATGGAAAGTAAAGACAGCTTTTTGCGTGTCCTGGAAGGTTGCCATTATGGAGATACTTGTTTCCTTTAGACAGCGACGATATGCAGCCAGTTACAGAGGGGGAATAATAATAATAATGATACTACACTATATTTATAGGGCACTGTCCATACAAGTAGCCTTACTGTGGGTTGATGGTCTACAGACAGATGTAGCTCAGTGAAGGTAACAAAAGAAAGTAAAGTTGAATAATTTTCAAAAAAAGAATGGGATAAGTGTGCATATCGGGCTTAACTCCTAGTAGAAGACCTCTGGTTTTGTTAGAATCTGTGTTCCTGCAGTTTGTACGAGTTGTAGAGGATGAAGTCAAGTTAAAAGAGGATTATGGTAATCAATAATTGCAACAAATGCTTGGACAAATTTTTCAGTATGGCTCTGCGACAGAAATTCAGGATGTTTGCAATATTTCTCAAATGATTAAAAGCTATTTGAGTGACTGTGTAGGATAAACAGAGCTTAAAACCAAACCTAGGTGTTGCACTTTAGATTTGTCATAAGATGCAAAGGGACTAAGATTCTCACAACTCAGCTTGCTCTGAATTTTAGCACCAAGAATCTGTTTTTCAGATGATTCTTGATTTGATTTAATTATGAATTAAATTTTGATGAAAAAAATGTTGGTTTCTCTGTCAACAGTATCCATTCAACCATTTTCTTGCAGTTCTGGTCACAGGGGGCTGGAGCCAATCCCAGTGTCATCTGGCGAAGGCAGGGTACACTATGGACGGGTTGTTAGTTCATCGCATGGCCAACACAAACAGGTAATTTAGAGTGACCAATTAACATACATGTGTTTTTGGACTGTAGAAGGAAACCCACTCAAGCACAGGGGAGAACATACGAACTCCACACAGAACTCTACATCAGCATAGCCATGCAAATGTATCACAAGTTACAGGCACAAACAGAGAAGCAAAGGCCCTGCAAATGAACCTTGTGGAACTCTATATGATATGTTTTATGTATCTGTTTTTTATGATATCCCAATAAGATGAAATGTAACCTTTCTAAATCTAAGAGTTCTACTCAGTTTTTAAGATAGTTAAGTGGAATTCTTTTGACAAACTAATTCATATACTGCACTAAATCTAATAAGACCAAAATAGATGGAGTTCTTAATGTATCAGCACTAAGCCTGAGGCCATTTACAGCATGGTGCGATGCTGTCCCTGTACTATGGGGGAATGAAAAACCTGATTGAAATTTCTTAATTAATTAGTTTAAAAGCAGTGCATTTAATTGTTGGGAATAACTTTCGTTCAAACACACACCATTAAAAACAACTTATAAGTAGGAACAGAGTCAACATTGGAAGAACTTCATTTGTTTGTAACAGCTGTAAGTTCCTGATCGTTGATAACAGAGAAATATAGTATTACTGATAGCTGGCTTATCAGTAAACCTGATAGGAACTGCAGCCTGAGATATACTTTATATATATCAAGCCTTATTTTAAAATGCAAACTCTTCATAAAATTCAGAAGACTGATCGCCGCAGAAATGTTGGGATTAATTAATCAGTGTCCAGCAGACAAAAGAACTTTGGTTTGCGATTATTAATTGCTGTAGAGACGCAGAGCAGGCTGGATCTTTCATGGCGTTATTATAGGCGGAGGTCTGCTCTTTGAGAATGTCATAATATACTTCTGGAAGCTTTCAGATTTCTAATGCTTTCTTATTTTTTATTTCTTTTTTTCCTTCTCTTTAGTTAGAGCAAGAATGTCATGGGTTTCCCTTAATCAAGCATTTTAATTACAAAATCATGTCATTAGAGAAATGACCTTGTATGGTACATAATTATAATATATTTTTTTTAACCACAGTAAACATCAGGCTATTAGTGCAGTCATCACCCTACCTGTCTACACGCTTTATACAAAACAATAGCAAGATGGTGTACAACAGTCCAGAATGCTGGATTTACACTAACATAGCCATCAAAGCATGTGTTCACTTACCACAGGTACTAGCACAGGCTCAATAAAGACAACGTAATCGAGTTACAGTCAGGCATCTGAGATGTACAAACTAGAGGAAGAAATTGAAGAGCCAACGAAAAAGCGCAAACTGAAGTTTCTCAGGGTAAAGCATACTGCTATAACAAACATTTAACGAACAACAGTTTACCCATAACATTTATGGATTGCAGCTCCTGACCACAAATTAAAACACTAGTGTGCTAATAACAAACCTAAGGCTTGAGACATATGGCAGATAACAACAGTTGCTAAGCAGCAATAGCAGGACTGAGCAAATAAGTGAAGCTCGGTGGAGAGCATCATGATTTGACTGGCTGTCACAGAAAACAAATCAAACTTCATTATTGTAAAAAATGCAGCTTAATAAATATTCTGTCCCTGATTAACTGGTCAGGCCTGCGATCCATCTGACACGCTCTTCCTAAATTGTCTTGAACAAGAACACAGCAACGGTCTGACATGAACATGTTCATATCAGTCACCAGACCAATGCAGTCCCTGCAGGGTGTACACTCATACATAATACAAAGTTTACTGTATATAGATGAGGAACTGTTTGAGCTTGCATTTCATTAAATATGAGGATTTCTGCATTTTAATAATATTAATTATGGCTGTAAGCAAGGTTGGGAGGATTTAGGCATGTATACTTATGAGCAGTACAAATGTTGAAGGGTTCAGGCACAGAAAAAAAAAAATATTTTAATAGGAACATTAAACATTCTAGTTCAATAAGACAAAAACTCAGAGAAGCAAGTAATTGCTCTAGAAAAAGTCCTGGGCTTTTGACTTATTTGTTTAAAATCTGTTGCTTACTGTAGTAAAGTCAAATGATCAAACTGGTACAAATCTTATTTTGAGATCCTGCATCAATGACGACTATAAATAGAGGTCGATATAAACACTCTGACTGGCCTTTGCTTGTTCCATCTACTAGGCTGAAAAGTCTGTAATGGCTCATAAGGTTTACCATTGGCGCCTCTTGCTTGGACTTTGTAGATTTGTAGATGTTTCCTGAACAGCTGTTAACGGTTTCAGCAGTTCGCAGAAATCAAAGGGGGTGTAAGATTAAAAAGACATTAATTTCATGCAACATTGAAGTGAGAGCTGAGGGTCTTCATTGCAAATAATGATCATTTACACAACCAAATGTAAACTGTATTTCATTACAGTGGTTCTAGTTGCTACTTCAGTGACTGCTCTGTTCATGTATGCACATCTTTCTTTGTATAACCCTACATACATTCTCAGTACTGAGTACAGTCTGTCTTTTGTCCTCTTTAGTATTTATTGTAAGTATTTTGTATTTATTGCAGTGGACAACAATCAGGCATAACATTAAAACCACCTCCTAGTAGTCCATCTGTTTTTTCTGTATACTTTATTTACCTTGTTCTTCAATGGTCAGGACCCCCACAGGACCAAGAGTAGGTATTTTCTGGCTGGTGGATCATTCTCAGCACTGCAGTGATACTGATGTGCTGGAGTGTGTGTTGTGCTGATACGAGTAAATCAGACACAGCAGTGCGGATGGAGATTTTAAACACTGTGCCCACTCGCTGTCCACTCTATTGGTCACTCCTGCCTTTCTGGTCCACCTTGTAAATATAATGTCAGAGATGATAGCTCATCTGTTCCTGTACAGTTTATGCAGGATGCTGCCGCAGGGCACTGTTGACTTGGACTATTCTCAGTCAATCAGTAAAACTGGGGTGTTTAAAAACTCCAGCAGCTCTGCTCTGTCTGATCCACTGACACCAGCACAACACACAATAACAACTCACCACTACGTAATTGACACTTGCTGACACTGAATCACCACATTATACAGGCTCTGTGGTGGTCTCACAGGGGTACTGAGCATTGCTGAACAGGGCAAAATAGGCTAACAAAGAATGCAGTGAAACAGATGTCCTACAGTCTGTAATTGTAGAACTACAAAGTGCACCTGTATAATAAGTGGAGCTGATAAATAGACAGTGTGTGTAGATGTTATGGTTGATTGGTGTATATTGTATTGTTTTGCACTTGTGTTTGGTGTTGCACTATAGTCCTGAAGCAATGTTACTTCATTTCACCGTATACATGTATATAGCTGAAATGACAATAAAGTTACTTGAACTTAAACTTGCACCCAACCTTAAAAAAATATCATTGATGAAAGAAATCACACAAAACTAACGCTATCACTTACGAGACTCACTTTCTTTTCATGTTCCTGTAAGCTCACTTCAGGATTTGCACAAGATTGATTAACACCCAGTTATACTGTCGAGATTAAAAGAGTCAGGGTAAATAATTGAAATATATGTTCAGAAAAACACGCTGTAGATCTTTGTTCTGTCATTAAAAATTAAAATGCTTTTTAAAATGTCTATAAAACTAAAAAGAACAGCATGAACATCTCTCCTCGCAGCAGGACCTTCACCTCCCTTTTCCCCTAAATGAAAGGCTTTTCAAAATATGATTCCTGTGACATATTTATAATAGATGTATAATAATATATCAATAAAACAGCAAATATTAGTAAAATATGACTGGTTTGCATTTAAATATACTGACTGCTGGTAACCACCTTGTTTTTATAACATATCTAGAATCTGATCTACTGTCCTTTTTACTGTTACTCTAACAGAATACAGTTTTGTTATTTTGTATCCTGATTACTTAATGCCAGTACATGTATTTGCTACTACTCTACTCTGGCTTTTAGTAATACAACACCATGTTATTTACTGGTGGGTGCAGACTCCACTGGCTTGCATTGTTTTTCCTGTCTGGGTTGTATGGGTTCAATTAAATAATGCTGGTACATTAAAAAGATTAATGTAAACTCTTAGTTAGGGTCAATCTGACCTGAGACAGCGGTGATCATGTCTGTACGGTACAAAGGGTGATCATTTAAAACAATAAAAAGCACGCAGCATCTCCTGGATGACATTGAGGGCCACCATAAGAGCAAGGCAATGGAAAAGACAAGATAATGCATGATTACTGCAGACGTGGGTAATAAAGCCCAGCTGGTCAAACTGCTGATGAGATGCTCCGTGGTGCTGATATTACTGACATCACTTGATTATTAACATTAGGGGAGACATATCAAGCAGCATGCCACTGCATTTCCTTAATGACCCCTGCTGGATTGAAATCCCTATACATTGAGGAGAGTGCTGAAATACCTGTATTATATCACTATGTCATGCATATCTATATTTCTGCCCTCCATGCAGAGACAAGAAAGACACCACTAGTGCTCCTTGCTGCACATAAGAACCTAAAGTAAGAAATAACCTTGGCTACTACTTATTTCTAATCAATTCCATGACCACAGATGACTGAATTTAAAATGAAATTGGCCATCTATTACAGATGCAATCTAGTTTAATTTCGATGTGCGATGATAGAACTAGATTAATTTCATTTCAATATCGCTGGCTGATGTATTCTCTGTTAAGCTACTATGATAAATTATGTACCCTTTCATAAACTACCAGATGAGGATGCGGCTGCAAACTGAGTGGAAGCATGAATAGGAGCATCACGGGTGGGTTTTAATCCTGCTGTTGTCTTTCTTTGCGTACAGATCATAGAAGTATCTAGGCCATAAGTCTATCCAATACTGCATTTCACAAGACTCTAAGGGCCTAGCCTAGATCTGCAATCTAAATAGTGTGTGCGCGCGAGCACACATGTGGTAGCGCGTCTCCATCTGTGTCTGTGTGCTGTCTACCAGTGCGCTAGAAAGACTCCCCATTGACTGCATGACAGTCTGGCTGTGACATGATGAATGGGCCTTTTCTGTGTCATTTAATTACTTGCATTTTCAACTTGCTGGAGTACAATCATAATATTAACCAGGAGTACAAAAGAGGTAGTGTAGCAAGGCCTAAACTCAAGGAGTGATAGGAATCGAATAATGATGCATTAATTCTCGGTGCCGCTCGCCACACAGATCGAAATTGGATTGTTCAGTCAATCACTCGAAACATACATTGATTCAATTAGCACTAAATGGAATATAATGTAATACAAAAGGGTGAGATAGGCTCCAGAATGTATTGCTTAATGAACTGTATAGGTCCTAGGGTAGGGACAACAATCAAAATGAAAAAAAGTGATGGTCTGCTGTCAGTGGTGTGCCTCAGGGATATATCATGGGGCCAAACAATATTGTGAACCCGACTAATTTGTCAACCGAGCCCCTACAATGAAAAACCGTATTTGAACCACTTATAATCTCATTTTGGATTATAAGTAATTAATTCATTTATTTATTAATTTGTTAATTACATTAACCTTTGCTTTATCTACATTTAGTGACTTTTTATTTTAAATAAATATACTATTTTGTTGCCAATGCTCAACTATTCTATTCTTTTTTTTAAAACCAAATACAGCCATATCCTAGGTCCATTGGGGCAAAGCTAAATGGTAGAAATTGTTGCGTTCAGTGGTTAAACCTTTAAGCTATCATGTCCAATAAGACTAGCTTTCAGCTTGCTGTATGTGGCTTCCTATCAGAAATTTGTCATGACTGTGGATGGGGCTGAACTGTAGCTCAGTCAGCTTTAGTGGACACAATGAATTCTAGCTGGCGGACACTGTGGCTTATCTATAAGGGACATGTGACATAGAGAGAGCGACATAGCTGTCTAAGAAAGTTGTCCCCAGGAAGCTTCTTTTTTTCCTAGAAGTTGCTATCTTACGTGTTTCTGGCCAGTGGCGTATCATTGCTGGAGATGCATTCTGTTCAGCAAAGCTCAAAATGCATGGTGGTTTACTCTTTTGTATACCATACAGTCTTTCTGTAGCTTTATCTGGGTGGTTTCCTTTCACAATTTTGGTTATGTTTGCTTTATGTTCTATAA
Source organism: Megaleporinus macrocephalus (assembly GCA_021613375.1). Taxonomy (NCBI): domain Eukaryota; kingdom Metazoa; phylum Chordata; class Actinopteri; order Characiformes; family Anostomidae; genus Megaleporinus; species Megaleporinus macrocephalus. The sequence goes on from CM038716.1 coordinate 27,426,946, forward strand.
GCAAATCATTAAACGACACTTCTTGGAATCATGTGCATTGTCTAAAGTGTCACCGTTGTCATATGGCACTTTATTCTTTATTCGTTTGATAAGAAAATACTCTTGCAAGTCAATATAAAGAGAATGTTAAAACTTAATGAAAGATACAGAGAATCTCCCTGCAATGTTGCCAGACCTGGTAGAGAACCAAAACTGTCACTACCAGATAAACAGTGCCTAAAGCTTTCATATTTGAGAGAGAGGAGATCTGAAAACAACCACAGGTGTTTCTGTCCATCCTTCCACTGCGAGAAGACAGCTCAACACTATCTGATGAAACAAAACAAAATCTGAAAGGGTGTGTAGCTGTCAAGAAGCTGTTACTGAAAAAGGAAATAGACAGAAATGGCACTGGTGTTCTCAGAACAGTGCACTGGCCACCCACAGACCTCAACATCACTGAGTGTCTTTGGGATTACTTGGGTTATAAGAAGCTCTGAACCAAGGGCGTAGATTAGCTCTTTACATTGGTGGATACCTATAAATCTACATTGTCACAAAGTAAAAAAACAAAGTAACAATCCCAGAAATAAAAAGAATCTACAAGACACAGGCAGGTTTCAACTAGTTTCAAACCATTAAACAGTGAGTTTACATCTAAGGACTTATCAACGTTACATTAGCCATAATGCAACTGACATCTCTAATACATTAGCATTAATAAAAGTAGAGAACACTGCTTGGACATTAATGTTGTCGTGATAGACTCATTTTATTAGTGAACTAATGAAAAAAAAAACTTATTTTGCTGCCATCCTCACTCGCTTTCCACACCCATGTGTCGCTTATGTTGCACCTGAGTCTTGCACAGTGAGTCTCATATGACTAGAAAGCTTTCCTTTCAGTTTTGGTGCTGCTAACAACCAAACGTCGCTACAAAGTCTTACATGACAGTAGGGAAAGGCACAGCCAATCACACTGGCCATATAACCCTTTCTGCACCTCTAGGTTAATTAGACCTTGACAGATCGGAGTCTTTTTTCAGAGGGGCTCAAACTATTGGTGGGGACAATTCAGTAATCACTGGATATTGGTGGGGACACGTCACATCAGTCCATGCTAATTCTCCTTGCACTGAACTTCAGAGCAGTGGAACAATGTGCCTGCAAATATCTTCTGAAAACTGAAAGCAAGACTCCGAGCTGTAATAAAGACAAGGGATGGCCAAACTAAATACTGAAAAGAAATCAATGTTATATTTGTTTTTTGAGGCTTCTGTGTATAAATGTTATTTTGACATTGAAAAATAAGCAGCTTGAATACGTTGTTCCCCTTTCCCACAGTTTAACACACTTCCCCAGGGGTCTTAATGAAATGTCTGTGACATGCTTTGGTCAAACTCTTACAAGGATAAAGTGTCACAGCTCCCTTCTCACCCAGTCTAAACAGCTCTCTTCAGAGGGGCTAGTTTAAGTGTCTGTTCCTTTAAATATAAATGAGCCAATGCCTATATGGGCCCCCCTACTCCACCAGGCGTACCAACACTAGAACACATTCTCTCATTTTACTCTCAGGTTACTGGCCTGCTGATATGGTGAAGTTTGCCTTATAGATATTAAACTAACAAGTTAATGGCAATAATGTTATGGTGGATTCCGCAGCGAGTAACAGCAAGAACTTTCTAGAACATTACATCTCGGTTCCTATATTTTTTCAGCTGTTAGCATTTGCTTGTGCTTAAAGATCAAAGAAACGCAGAGCACAGTTATTTTTAAAAGACTTACATTTCCCTCAGCTGCAGTTTTGCCACAGACAGCTGACACTGAGCTCTCTGTTAGGAATAGGCGCCGCTGCATTGCACTGACCAAGCTTGTAAAAAGTGTCTAACGCACAGCTGAAGTCAGTTCCTTATTCGCCAGATTCTTGTTCCAGTTTTCTCATTACACCTGAAATGGTGCAGCAGTTAAAAGTGATTGCTTAAGGCTCCAGAATGGAACTTCTGCACCATTTAAGGTGGAACTCAAACATGAAGCTGACGAATGATGCTGTGGACCTCGCCTGAGCACAATAGCCCCCCTCCCCACTCTCCTGCTGGCCTGCGCTCACATTGTGCTTAAATTTTTCAGGCCCAAGCACACTTACGTCATCGATCCGAGGGTCATTATAGCTGTAAACTAGGTTTGTACTTGAACGTTTTGAAGTGGCACCAAAAATGATGCAAACGTAGCGCCTGTACTGCAAGCTGGCCCCACATAGTATACAGTCACGGTGTGTGGCTGTGATCTACACTTGTCAGGGTTTTATTCAAACTGTTCATTTGAAGGAAGGTTTGTAGAGCAGGTGCGTATATGGTAGTTGTGTCAACTACTATAAACCATGCTCACTCACTGTAAAATTTTATGCTACACTCGGCTGCCAAAACTTGGAGTAGGCTATTGGCTGCTCTATTTCTTCAGAGCCATAGTACTTCTGAATTATTCAAAGCTCTGATACTCTAATCTCATATGAGGTGGAAGTTTCCTACTCGCCAGCTTCTTGTTTGTATTCACCGTAAAAGGGTGCAGTAGTTACATTCTCGCACAGTAGACTAGAGTGATCCAGCAGATGCAGCATTTATGCGTTCTTGTTAGGAATCACACTAGATATGTACGGTGCCCAAGTATGCTAAACCATGCCCGGGCACACACTAATCAAAAGAACCAGACCTTGCGGGTTATACGTGTTCGGGCGCGGTATAGATCACCTAGTGCACCCTAAGTAGTGGCTGGAACTCATGTACAGGTTTATGTTGACAGCTGGACTTGTGCAGCAGACAACAGAGCAGTTCCCATGATAATCTCTTAGCTCTGGTGCCCAGACTGGTTTGCCTTATTTCACAGTTTGTTGGTAAGGCAAGGCAGGCTAGGCAAGTTTATTTGTATAGCACCTTTCATACACAGTGGCAACTCAAAGTGCTTTACATAAATAAAGAAATAAGAAACAAAGCATTAAAATAAATCAGTTAAAAAAATAAATACGCTGAGGCTGTTTTTCTTGAGTGTAAAGCATTCAGATGGTTATAGCAAGCTAGAAGTAGGAATTAAGAATAAGGTTTAAAAGTGCTGTTGGACTGTGTGCTAAGAAAATATTTACAAGAAAGAAAATTAAACAAAAAATGAAGAAAGAGGTTTAAAATTAATAACTAACAGTTCATTACAATTTAAAGGTGTCCAGTGTTGGGGCTCTTCTATCACTCTCACTGAACTGACTACATATAACAGCAGCATTGTAACTAAACCCTGCGTCCCCATGCTTAGTCTTTACCTTAGGAAGGACTAGCTGACTACTTCCTAACGATCTAAGAGTTCTGCTTGGCTCATATCACTGTACTAGATCACACAGATATATGCTAGACACACCAGACACCTAAATGTATGTATGCAAACACTAAAAAAGTCTTTTTATAGATGAATGTGGTCTCTGACTCGTCCACTGTACTGTATAGTTATTCTTTTACTAAGACAGCCTGTGAGAAACTGGTCTGAATTTCATGGGTCATGTATTTTACATTGGGGTTATGGGCAAGGACACGGACACACATACTGCTTTATTAATGCACAGTGTTAATGTATGTTAGAGCAGCTTTTACAAAGAAATGCATGAAAGAGACTTGCTGTATACGCTTCATCTTCCACTGCATTTAGAAATATTAATAATCTAATGATTTATTAGATAGACTCACAAAGGGATGGCCATCTGTAGTACATCAATTGTTAATAAATCATAAGCCAGTCACTGAATGGCAGCTGAGAAGGCACTGATCTCAAGCTTGACAAATGGATGCCTTAAAGGAATACTCCAGCAAAAAATGCTAGCATTATTAATAATGAATGAAAGCTAGTAGAGGCCGGTTAGAGTTACAGAAGCAGCATCAAGCTGATTGTTTGCGAGTAGCTTTCATTCGTCGTTAGTCGCACTGGCGATATTTTCGGGGTGAAGTGATTTTCAGTGCGTGTGTGACTCGTGGCTCTTCGGAGCTGCAGCCTCCAGCTGAACCAGCACTAATCACCTCAGGTTGGAGCTTTGCATGGAGCTGCCCTCCATACGTTAGCCGGGATGAAAATATTGATCTCTTCCCCCCTGCGCCGTCAACAACGAGTCACTTCCAATCAATCTAACACCGCAAAGTGTCAGTTTGAGTTCAGAGGATTCTGCCTCATTTCTCCCTGGCCTAAGGTAGGACATGGTCATTCCCCAATGATCTGCTACCCTTTATTTCTGCCTCGCATAGGAAAGGAACAAGCATTTACTTGACCTTTTATGGGTGCCAGGGCTCTACCAACTTGTACCTCATGAACGATTTGCCTACAAATGTCATAAGCGAGGAGTGGACTTTGACTTCTTCATAATACTACATGTCTGATCTCTCTCTAGCTTTGAGGAATGAGTGAAATCATTTGTCAGAGCATAAAGACATTTTGTTGTTTTATGTGTCAACGGTTTAATCAGATCTTACACAAAAGGCTTTTAGAGATTGCCAACTGGTTTTATTAGACGGCTTGTTCCAATAAAGCAATATAAAAGGAGACTTTGCATGGCACATTTGCTTATAATTTGATTCCCAGCCGATTCTATACCTCTATATGGAATGGCGATAATTGCTCCAATTTTAATACCAAATAATCCATTCATCGGAAGCAGATTTATTACCTGGGTACAGAGGTCATTTAGCCATGGAGCTGCTACATCCGCAACAAGGTACCCAACAATGAAAGCTCATAAATTAAGAGCTCCTGTTTCACTGAGCAAAAGCATACACTGAATACAAATGTTCCCATTAATCATTTGGGTTTTAACAGGGACTCCAATAATGGGGTGAATGTCTGAATAGGCCCTCATCATTGCAGTGCAGAAAGCGGTGAAGAAATATGAAATGGTGTCTCTATTCTAATAATACTGTAAGATTTCACAATGTGGGTTGCAGGATATAGCCAGAAATTACACTGTCAAAATGAACCTCCCTTTACATCATCGCAGTTGTGAAACAGGAACATAATGAAATGGCTCAATGAAAAACAATGACACGGGAGTCCATGACTACAGTAGCGGAAATGGGTGAAATTCCATCAGAAGTCCAATCAGTTCAGTTTAAGTGTGTATGGCTTGTCAGGTTTCACCTGAATTATGTCTGCTGAACCATATGAGGGGGCAGTTCTCATACCGCACTGTGTCCAGAAATAAATAACCACATTTATGAGGTCAATCACCTGCACAAGGCCCAGTTCATCTAATTGCATGTGACAACTGTAACACATTGCAGTCCCAGCAGGGGGGATGTTAATAGTGATTTGGTCAGATGAAAATAGCTTTGGGGTTTGTGGCGGGTGCATGCTCTTGTGTTCAAATATTATATTAAATCTATATTATATCTTGCCATACAATATTTTTTATTACTTTAAATGCAATATTATACAGAAAAATTACTCTTTAACTTTACAATAGCTTACAGGCAGCCGAGTTGAAAGATTCATATTCAAAGCAGTCAAACTGCAATGTTTATTCTAATGACATATTGGACTGTAGTTTAACTGTTTTAACTACATATTGCATATTGACAGCAGTGTATTACTACAATATTACTGTAATAAACAATATGCAGCAAAATTAACTTAAATACATTTAGAGTCAAAAGAAAAATTGCTGCAACTAGTCCTTCTAATAACACTCACACTTGTACATTATTTTAAAGTATTTACTAAAATACAAAATGTAAGGTACAACATGTGACATACATGATTACAATTACACAAAACGTACACTGCAGTTGTGTAGTGTTAAACATAGGAATGTGAATGGACAATATATTATTGTAGCTTAGCCATGAAAATAAATGTAAAATGAAAAATAAAAATTTTAAATAGTATAATCTGCCTGAACTGTAATTTCTTTTTTCCCCAGAATTCATCACAGGATTCTGTATACAGCTGTGAAACACATTCAAAGAATCATACTTTTTTTTTACTGTGCTTTCAACTGTTTTTTTTTTCAACAGAGGTGTACCTTTACTACACTTCTACCTTAGCACATACAAACACAGTGTCTGAAACTGGCGTTGGTCCTTTTATTTAACAGCAGTACAACTAAACCAGCTACAGTACAACTAACCCAGCTACAGTACAACTAATCCAGCTACAGTACAACTAACCCAGCTACAGTACTACTAACCCAGCATAAATGCAATTAGACCAACTACAGTACAATTAAACCAACTGCAGTACAACCAAACCAACTGCAGTACAACTAATCCAGCTACAGTACAACTAACCCAGCTACAGTGCAACTTACCCAGCGTAAATGCAATTAGACCAACTACAGTACAATTAAACCAACTGCAGTACAACCAAACCAACTGCAGTACAACTAATCCAGCTACAGTACAACTAACCCAGCTACAGTGCAACTTACCCAGCGTAAATGCAATTAGACCAACTACAGTACAATTAAACCAACTACAGTACAGCTAAACCAACTGCAGTACAACTAAATCAACTACAGTACAACTAAACCAGCTACAGTACAACCAAATCAACTACAGTACAACTAATCCAGCTACAGTACACCTAAACCAGCTACTGTGCAACCAAACGGGCTACAGTACAACTAACCCAGCTACAGTACAACTAACCCAGCTTAAATACAATTAGACCAACTAGAGTACAATTAAACCAACTACAGTACAGCTAAACCAACTGCAGTACAGCTAAACCAACTGCAGTACAACTAAACCAACTACAGTACAACTAAACCAACTGCAGTACAGCTAAACCAACTGCAGTACAACTAAACCAACTACAGTACAACTAAACCAACTACAGTACAACTAATCCAGCTACAGTACAACTAAACCAACTACAGTACAACTAAACCCAACTACAATACAACTAACCCAGCTACAGTACAACCAAACCAACTACAGTACAACTAATCCAGCTACAGTACAACTAATCCAGCTACAGTACAACCAAACCAGCTACAGTACAACTAATCCAGCTACAGTACAACTAACCCAGCTTAAATACAATTAGACCAACTAGAGTACAATTAAACCAACTACAGTACAGCTAAACCAACTGCAGTACAGCTAAACCAACTGCAGTACAACTAAACCAACTACAGTACAACTAAACCAACTGCAGTACAGCTAAACCAACTGCAGTACAACTAAACCAACTACAGTACAACTAAACCAACTACAGTACAACTAATCCAGCTACAGTACAACTAAACCAACTACAGTACAACTAAACCAACTACAATACAACTAACCCAGCTACAGTACAACCAAACCAACTACAGTACAACTAATCCAGCTACAGTACAACTAATCCAGCTACAGTACAACCAAACCAGCTACAGTACAACTAATCCAGCTACAGTACAACTAACCCAGCTACAAGACAGTTAGATCAACTACAGTACAATTAAACCAACTACAGTACAGCTTAACCAACTGCAGTACAACTAAACCAACTACAGTACAACTAAACCAACTACAGTACAACCAAACCAACTACAGTACAACTAATCCAGCTACAGTACAACTAATCCAGCTACAGTACAACCAAACCAGCTACAGTACAGTGAATCCAGCTACAGTACAACTAAACCAACTGCAGTACAACCAAACCAGCTACAGTACAACTAAATCAGCTACAGTACAACTAACCAGCTACAGTACAACTAATCCAGCTACAGTACAACAAATCCAGCTACAGTACAACAAATACAGCTAAAGTACAACTAAACCAACTGCAGTACAACTAATCCAGCTCCAGTACAATGAATCCAGCTACAGTACAACTAAACCAACTGCAGTACAACCAAACCAGCTACAGTACAACTAAACCAGCTACAGTACAACTAATCAAGCTACAGTACAACCAAACCAACTACGGTACAACTAAACCAACTACAGTTCAACCAAACCAGCTACAGTACAACGAATCCAGCTAAAGTACAACTAAACCAACTGCAGTACAACTAATCCAGCTACAGTACAATGAATCCAGCTACAGTACAACTAAACCAACTACTGTACAACTAATCCAGCTACAGTACAACTAATCCAGCTACAGTACAACTAATCCAGCTACAGTACAACTAAACCAACTACAGTACAACTAATCCAGCTACAGTACAACTAATCCAGCTACAGTACAACTAAACCAACTACAGTACAACTAATCCAGCTACAGTACAACTAAACCAACTACAGTACAACTAATCCAGCTGCAGTACAACTAAACCAACTGCAGTACAACTAAACCAACTACAGTACAACTAATCCAGCTACAGTACAACCAATCCAGCTACAGTACAACTAAACCAGCTACAGTACAACCAAACCAACTACAGTACAACTAATCCAGCTACAGTACAAGTAATCCAGCTACAGTACAACTAATCCAGCTACAGTACAACTAAACCAACTACAGTACAACTAATCCAGCTACGGTACAATGAATCCAGCTACAGTACAACTAAACCAACTGCAGTACAACCAAACCAGCTACAGTACAAGGAATCCAGCTAAAGTACAACTAAACCAACTGCAGTACAACTAATCCAGCTACAGTACAATGAATCCAGCTACAGTACAACTAAACCAACTACTGTACAACTAATCCAGCTACAGTACAACTAATCCAGCTACAGTACAACTAAACCAACTACAGTACAACTAATCCAGCTACAGTACAACTAATCCAGCTACAGTACAACTAAACCAACTGCAGTACAATTAATCCAGCTACAGTACAACTAATCCAGCTACAGTACAACTAAACCAACTACAGTACAACTAATCCAGCTGCAGTACAACTAAACCAACTGCAGTACAACCAAACCAACTACAGTACAACTAATCCAGCTACAGTACAACCAATCCAGCTACAGTACAACTAAACCAGCTACAGTACAACCAAACCAGCTACAGTACAACTAAACCAACTGCAGTACAACCAAACCAACTACAGTACAACCAAACCAACTACAGTACAACTAATCCAGCTACAGTACAACTAATCCAGCTACAGTACAACCAAACCAGCTACAGTACAATTAATCCAGCTACAGTACAACTAAACCAACTACAGTACAACTAATCCAGCTACAGTACAACGAATCCAGCTACAGTACAACCAACCCAGCTACAGTACAACCAAACCAGCTACAGTACAGCTAACCCAGCTACAGTACAACCAAACCAGCTACAGTACAACTAAACCAACTACACAAAACACCAACACATGCATGTTAGGTTGATCTATCACTCTAAATATCCCGTAGGTGTGAGTGTGTGCGTGAGTGTGTGTTGGCCATGTAATGGACTGGCAACCAGTCCATGGTGTACCCCGCCTTCGCCCTATGCCTCTGGGATTGGCTCCAGTCCCCACCCCCGTGACCCCGACAAGCAAGATAAAGCAGAAGATAATGTATGAATGGCTGTTACAACCACTGATTCTAAACTTTTGAACAGAGATTAATTTAACTACAGTGTGTGTTTTGACAAAACACCACCCACTCTGGCTCATCCTTACTGGAAAAAAATCCTCCAAAAATAACTTGCGGCTATCAGTGAATGGCTCCTGTTTGAGATCAGTTAGTACCATTTGGCTTGAATAATAGTTTGTTTAAAATTTATTATATATTTGTGTCTATTTTTTGACAGGAGTGTGTTAGGTGTGAAGACCAAGTGTAAGAAAGTAGAAAGTGATGATAGATATTTAACAGTGATGTGATGAGGTGTGATCATACACAAACCTTTGTTTATTGTCTCCCTCATATTCAGCAGTAACACCACATTTCATGCAGCTTGGCAGTGGATACATACCTGTTAATTCATATCACACAAGCCAGCAAATAAAATACATACAGCGCACAAAAACCTATAGAGTGTTAACATTTATTTAAGGATCAAATGTGTCTAAACACTGTTTTCTGCACAGTTACACCCTTAACAATAGATGTGCCTGAACGTATGAGAGAAGTGTAATATTCTGTTGAAGTAAAATGTCAGAAGAACACTGTTGAAGCAATAAGTCAGAGGAGCAGCAGAGTTATTTTGCTACAAATATCAAAGGAGCGTTCGGTAGAAATAAAGAAGGATTATACAGAAAGGAATCACGAGGAAGGTGGAGGATCTGTGATGTTTCAGGTCTAGAAGGGAACCAGAAGATTTTAAAAGAAAATCTGGCACCTCTGCCAAATAGCTAAAACTGGGCCATTACAATTATGCAAAACATACGTCCAAAACCACACATGATATTAATTATGTCAATAATTATTGAGCTGGCTGTGTATACATTCCTACTCCTAAACACAAAGATGGCATTCATGGCTTATAATAAGCACTTTCAACTGAATTGCTCCACTTGTGTTAATGAACTGAGAAATGCTGTAATTCATTTAAGAGTGTAGTGTTATTGCTGGTGTTAACAGTGATTGACCCTTTGATGCACAACCTGGGTCAAAACTGACCCAACTCAGGTTTTATCCTGGCAATAATTTAATTTCATCATTCAAGCTTTTATGTATTCCACAATTTCCTAGTTTTTGATCATCACAAATTTTAACTTATTTAATAAAAACCTTATATATATATATCTCACTGCCGTTCTAACATAAGTCAAAATGAACCCTTATCTATTTATAATGGAATTTCTTAGAAACTACTGACATTTGTAAACATTTGCAGTCAGGAAATTTTACAAAACTGTTTTTGCTCATTAAGTACAAAAGAAAAATACATAAGAAATGAAATAATGATATATGGTAAATCATTATTTTAGCAATGAATGAATACCCACAATATATACTGATTTCAAAAGATCTTCCAAAGAGATACTCAGCAATACATAAAATAACATAGGACATTAATCTGGGTCAAGTTTGATCCATGTTGTGCATTTTAATAACGTTGTTTAGCCTGTGCATTAAGATCTATCTGTGGGTTTAGATGTATCAGCTGACACGCTCTTTAGGGAATCAGAGCTTTTTTGTCTGTAGATTTCCTCTAAAGAACCATTTATTTTTAGAAGTATACAGTTGTATGCAAAAGTACTGCCAGGAAGACTCCAATGCTACATCACTCTTCAATTATTTATTCCAACCAATAGCAGTCTGCCACCTGTGTTTAAAAACCTGTCTTTATGCTCCCTCTCTGCTGACATTTCTACACCCTTCACTCTCCTACCCTCACCACCAGTTGGATCTTAGTCCTGTGGTCCTGGGAGGAGGCTTCACCCTTGATGTCCACATCCAGCAGGATCTGCGAGGGTCTGCACGCCTAAAAACCTGGGCATAGGACTGGGCCTATATGTTTCATTATGTCCTACAATAACTAACCTTCCAACTGCACATCCAAAGGTGTCCAAAGTATTGACACTGATTACTTAGGTAGAAGTATAGATACTGTGGTGAAATAAAATCCTTCTGTAGAAGTTGAAGTATCAACTTTTTACTCCAGTAAAAGTGTAAAAGTACTGCTTTTAAAACTACTTAAAGTATAAAAGTAAAAGTGCTGTTAGGAAAAAAAATGCCATTAAGGACAAAAGCTTAGACCACCAGGGTCTATAGTGCACTAGCCCACATCCCCAGAAAAACATTCTTCTTAAAGCCATAATGACTAAAATGTTATATTAAAATGTTAATGTTGATAAATTTGGGATGTGCTAGGCTTCCTGTTTCAGCCTCATATACTCCCATTGAAAATTAATGTAGTTTAGTACAATGTAAATATATTAAAGAAGCATATCTGTGTACTACTGAATATTAACATGTGTTTCATGGAGCGGAAGATATGATGACTAGTTGTCTATAAGTATTGTAATGGTGCAAAAAGTCAAACTTCAAAGGCATGTTATCAATAATCTTTACTGGAATGTAGATGTACATGAATGAAAACAAGATGTAATTGAAATAGGAGTAAGGAGGCTATTTTTAAGATGTAAGGAGTAGAAAGCACAGATAATGGTGTGAAAATGTAAGGAGTAGAAGTCAAAAGTCGGCTAAAAAAACAATTACTCCAGTAAAGTATAAATAACCAATATTTCTACTTAAGTAAGGTAACAAAGGATTAAACCTTGTTTTCCATTCCTCGACTCCTTGAGTCTTTTTGACAGAACTTGTAGCAGGACATTGACCAACAGAGTGGGCGAGCTGACCAATCAGAGCACCCTGGGCTTATTGGAAGGGTGAGAATAGATGAACAGTATGAGAACTAAATCTTGTTTATTTGAAAATACTGAAGCTTGTAAATCTATTCTAGTAGATCCCAAAAATATAATTCTGAACATATTAGATCCCCTTGAATTTGCTACCTTATTTATTATACATAATTCACATGAAAGGGACTGTGAAGAAAAAAACATGCATCTATCTGCAGGACAAAAGACTTTAATGAAAACATTTCCAACTATTTTGTTGTTTCTTTGTTGAGAGTTTCTGCTGCTTTTTATCATTCAGCTGGAATCTTTGATCTGAAACTGCATACTGATCACACTGTTTAGATGCCTGTAGTCAGAAGAAGCTTGGGATGTTTTCGTCTCTGTGTGTTGCATAATATATCAAATTGTGCACGCGTGGCCCAAGCCTGTGTGGACAATAAACACCCGATCATGCCGTCTTATTCTTATCGAGACATAAATACTTTCCAAAGCAGAAAAAAGGCGCACGTGTTTAAAAATGAGTCTGTTTATTCAACTCAAATTTCCATGACATTACTGCTGTGGCATCGGCACCCCGATTCTAAACTCATTTCACACTGATCTGCTGCTGTTTTCACACACACACACACACACACACACACACACACACACACACACACAAACGCACTGTTCTATGAATATCTTTATCACATCAGTGTGCTGTAACAGTGGGACGGGAAAGAGAAAATGTGGATGCGTGCGCAACACACATGCACACACAACAAACCCAAAGGTGCTATTTGCCACATTTCATCTTTCATCTCCGCCCTTTCTGTGCTCTGTGAAGAGAGCTGACAGACACTAATGATTTTTCTAGGGGTAATTATATTTCAGTGTGTTAAAAGAAGTACACATTGATTTGGTTACAGAGCTCTGATTAGCAGCTGGGAGGTAGATGTACTTTTACTTTTTTATATTAGGGAGAATTACGGAGGAGGAATCGTATTAAATAACTCACTTTCACATTGTCACACGTCTGCCGAATCTGAACACACCGCCAGGCCTGGAAGTGTATAATAGCTGCACGTCTGTATTAGCGCATAATGAGTCTTAGGATAGAAGTTAATCTAACTTACTCATCAGAGTGATAATAGGATGAACTGAAATAAAGACCCAGTTAGTGTGCAAATCTCTAATGCAAGGTCATAGTCACTTCTAGGATTCTTAGATTCGTTAAAATACAGTATTTTTTCTTTGTCACACTTTATTTGAAGCCTATCTATGTAGGGACCTAATGACACGTGCGTAAGCATTATACAACCACATAATATTTAAATATAGTCGCTGTCCAATGAAAAACAAGTATCTTCAAAATTACAATTAAAAAGCTACTTTATTTTCAATGCAAGTAAATGGAACCAGACTTTTTTTCAAGCTATTTTGGAGCATTTCTATTGGTCCATTCATCATGAAGCTTTCACACAATGTAAACGGCAGTCGGTGAGTTCAAATGATGTAACTTAAAATCTAGAAAAATGGAGATATATGTTTTTCATTGGACAGCGATGATATTTAAGAAAAGTTAATGTTTCCAATCACAAGATGGCTGGAGATGTTTTATGAAGTAAACACCTACATTCTGTAAAATCTGATAGACAGTAGCTTCTTTTTTAAAAAAAGATTAAGGTCAAGTGCATGCAAAACTGTACATATGCCACATTTTAATAATTTTTTATGGAATTAAAATGCAAATTCACAGAAACATGCATGCTCACATGCATTTGGTGGTTGTTACTGTTATATTTTACTATTATGGTAAAATACAGTATCATCATGAAAATACAGTTAAACTAGTGAAACTGTTGAATACAGTATAAGGCAGCAGAAAAAGAACTGTAAGAAAAGAATTTTAATCATTATTGAGAAAACATGCATTTACTGCATACCTGCCAACGATACACTTTGAAAAAGAGGGAGCTTTTCAGTGTTATGGGCAAAAAAGACCCTCAAAGCCCCCACCCCCAATTTAACCCTACCCCACAGACTAATAGAATAAATACAAGGATGTCGTCACTGTCCAATGAATAAGATGTATATCTATTTTTGTTGATTTTGTACATCATTTAAACACGCCAATGGCCGTTTACCTTGTGTGAAAATTTCATGACTAATGGACCAATAGAAGTCAAAAATAGCTTGGAATATTCTGGTTCCATTGACTTACATTGAAAGTAAGGTATGTTTTTGGTCTCTCCTGTAAAGTTGCAATTTTAGAGATACTCATTTTTACTAGACAGCAACAATGTGAAAATCATACTTTTAGTTCATATTTCATAGTAAAACATAAAAAGTGTTCCAAAATCACAAGTGTATCAAGTGTAAACATTGTGTGTGTGTGTGTGTGTGTGTGTGTGTGTGTGTGAGAGATGAGTAAGTGTGCGGCCCTCTGTGCCTCCGTACTGCCGCGTCTGTGTTCAGCTTTGGAAGCATATTTGTTAACATTGAAAAAGTTGGACCGACATATCTTACAACACACGCGGTGTATGTATGTATTGTGAGTTATTACAGGTCTCAATATAAATTAATATAAATACAATATAATTACAATATAATTAACATGCAATTATAATGAAACGAGATATCATGCTCTAGACTGTTCTATCAGTTGGGAATGATCAGTTGGGAATGATACATCATAACAGTGTAATAACTGGCAAAAACTGTAACTGCCATAAGATTATTCTGTGCTTAGACATGTTTTATGAAGTCTTGATGAAGATGAATGTTGCCACTTTACAACTTCTTGGTGCTGTACTTTCTGCTAAATCCAGTGTAGGCTTAGATGGAGCCATGCCCTACGCTAAAGTCGGCCCGACACATCTTACAACACACCCAGCGTTTGCTGATGCGCATAGAGTTAAAAAGGGGTAGGCCTTGCACCACTGGACTGAGCATAGCTCTTCTTAGTAGGAGCTGTTTGAATCATTTTCCGCGACAAACTAAGCAGAGCACAGCGGGGAGGGTACGCACAGTGTGCGGAGGGGGCTGTGCACAGTGATGAGTGATGCGCGTCAGGCAGGGTCAATTTGCACATGCTCCCCTCTGCCTCTATGTTGGGTTTCCAGGTTCCACAGCACATATCTCACACACAGATATCCATTTGATTGAGATTGTGTAAAATTTGATTACTATGAAATCGGGAGATTAACGTGATAGATTAGTGTTCAGGAACACAGCAGGAGAGAGGGTTAAAAAAGGAAACTTCTGGGAGAACTGGCACTGTTTACAGATATGTTGCTGTTAATTAACAGGTTTTATCTGGCAGCCCTGCTGCTGGAGTTTTTATCACCAATTGTCATAAAAGCTTGTCTGCTGTCAATTTCAATTCACCTCAGTAAGCGTTCTACACTGCTAAATAAATGTACCTTAACAAGAGTCTAGTCTAAATATATAATATTTCTCAGGTCGAGATGGTTGTACACATATAAGATTGTGTAACATTTTTGTCAATGTTTTTAGTAGTTCAAAGTATTTGCACAATATTTTCACTTGTTTTAAGCATATTTATTAAAATAAACAAAATTACTAGCAAACATAGTGAGATAATTTTACTTAATATTAATTTAAACATTACTCCAAAAAAAGGAAAAATGTATATTTCACTTGCTGTGTAGCTTGCTATATAAAGGTTTTGGTCAGATGAAAAGTAAGTTTGTTAAAAGTAAATAGCAGAGGTGTTTGTGAAACCTATTTTGATTTTATGCTGCATTAAAAAAAAACAGGCAGGTTATTGTGGTTGGCATTAAGGCATATTTTACTACAGTTTTACCTTGAGTACAAAAATACAATATTAATAGCCTTTAAATGTACTTAAATTTCAAAAGTATGCATGTATTGTGAGTTATTAAAGGTTTTAATAAAAAAAATGCTATTTTGGACTTTAACCAACATACAAATATATGGAAATAATCTATTATGTTCTTAACTAGACACCTTCCTTATGAGTTCTATTAGTTGGGAATAATACATCGTAACAGTGTAATAACTGGCATAACAAGCTGTAACTGGCATAAGATATTCTGTGTTTAGACATGTCTTCTGAAGTCTTGATGAAGCTGAGCTACTCATTTGCCTTTACAACTTTTTGGTACTTTACTTTCTGCTAAATCCAGAGTTTGTTTTCTGTGTCACAGCTTTGTGCAGTAAACATAAAGAAGTATGTTCAATGTAGTTTTTTTCATACTTAATTACTTTCACTCTAATGAATTTTAATGTTTTCTTTTTTTCTTTTTTGCTCCAGAAGGGAGCACTAGCACTGAAGCAGTAAGAGGCTTCCCACGGTAATCTCTTGTCTGCTGCGCATGCTGTCAGTCAGAACAGAAACGGATCAGGACTGAGGAACCTAGTCCGCTTCTAATCTGCAAAGTCATTTGTTTGTGTTCGACTGTAAGACGCGGCTGCCACTGGCTAGTACTCGAATATGCCCAGGATTTGGTTCCTGGCAGAAGATTCTCCGGAGAACACGTTGCGTGGTGAACAAATTTGGCTTAAACTCTAGACAAGAGAGGGTCTTGTTTTCGAATGTTATCAGGATTGCACAGCTCACGCCAGCTAACCACGCAGTAAAAAAGCTCACGTTTGAGGGCCAGCTTTTTAGAAGAGGAAATAGAGAATGTGGAGTCTGATGAGGAGGGCCGGCATTGATTACTCTCTTTCAGGTGCTGATAGCTTTCTAACACACCAAAAAATATCACCTCCTCTATTCCTAGCTTTAGAATGAGATGTTGATTTTAGCTAATTAGGTATTCACCATAATTTCCATTAATGCATAAAATTCAGTCCAATTTCTCATTCAGCGCTTCTTCATTTCTCATTTCCAGCGAAGCATTTTCAGCTTCTCAATCAGCCCTTGTGAATATTAATTTTCCTTTTTTTGGTTTCTGCGAGTTATCAGAATCTGCTATTCCACTTCTTTAAAGTTCTTTAAAGGTGAGGAGCTCAAAGACTCCATGATCTGTTCAAAGATTAGAGCCAAGAACGGCAAAAATGAAGAAATCAAACACACGGAAGGCACTGAAGCATCATCTCCTTTTTTTTCCTAGTAAAAAAATCTAAACATGCTACATATATACAAGTAACAAGTTTTTCATGGTTTTAAAGGTGCGAAACATATTTAGCAGAAAATTGCACAAAAGTCTATATTTACAGTAATTTCATTTGTCCACTTTTGTACCACTGCCTCTTTAACCCTTCCATCCCAGTTACATAACATTATGTTCCCCTTTAAAGAGATAATAGCATTCATACAAGCAGCTACTCAAATACATCATAGACATTTTGCTAATTTTGTTCATAAATACATCTAAATAGCTAAGGGAGGGCTTAGGTCTCCTTATATATATATATATATATATATATATATATATATATATATATATATATATATATATATATATATATATCCTTATATATATATATGAGTTCTATTAGTTGGGAATAATACATCGTAACAGTGTAATAACTGGCATAACAAGCTGTAACTGGCATAAGATATTCTGTGTTTAGACATGTCTTCTGAAGTCTTGATGAAGCTATATTTTCTATTTAATCTGATTTCAGACCTCTTGCGCAGAAAATGGAGACTTTATTTAATGGTCATTTTACTGAAAATTAAATAAATTAAGTATTATATAGGATAGTACTAAATATAATAAAGTGATACTCACATACAGTTTGACCTTCTATCCATACTCTACTTACAAATGTGTCCTTTTGGTGCAAAACTGAAACACGGGGAGGACCGGAACCAAAAACCTCAAGTAACATCCACAGAGACATCAGAAAACAAACCTCAAGGCCAGGAGCAAAACAGAGGCAATGTATACACAGAATAACAAGAGAAAAAACGAGAAACACCTGATAACAATGGGAGGAGACCCAGACTTGGGGTGGGAGGTGGGAGGCGGAGACACAGATCACATTACAAAACATAAGCACATGACGTAAACAATAGCATATGGGTGAAAACGAGGGAAGCGTAAACATGTAAAGGATGAAGACAGACGGAACAGAGCAGAAAAACAGGGCAGGCCGTGACAAAGAGCAAAATATTAATTACAATTCTGTACTCAGAGAAGCAAGAAATGGCAAGATCAGAAAGCTCATTTTTCATCCACATAAATGGAGCCTATCCTTAATTCAATGGGTTTCATTTAAAGCCAGCATAGGTTTAAAAAAAACTACATTTTAGCAGCTCATCTTGTTTCTAGTGAAAAGTGACACACTCTAATTAAGTCAGCTATTCCTCATTTACCATGAGCAGTCGTCACTTGCTGGGATGAAACCTGTTTTTTGCTCTCATTAGAACATCTTTGTGATTGCTTCAGCTTGCAGCCTGCGATGCTTAAACTGAAAAAGGTGCATCATATAACATGAGCACTTCAGAGCCGAACATTTTGTTCCTGCCAATGACGGCATTGCTCACAGACATATTATAAACACAACCAATATTTATATCTCCCTGCTAAATGGAGATACACTACAGCATGAGTGTCCTTCGGAAACAGGACAGAGGACCCTGCTCAAAAATTAGTTAGAAATTTGACAATGGAATCAAACAATCAAGTTTTGAGTTTCAAATTGGGAGTCTATTTCAAGAAATCAACTTCATAGTCCTAGATATGTCACTGATTATAAATGTAAACAGTAGTCTAAACATGTTGCCCCATATGGGAGCTAACAGAGATTAGGGCCTAGATCTAGAAGTTATGGTCCTCCACACTTACATATACTATATTGCCAAAAGTATTTGCTCGTCTGCCTTCACACGCATATAAACTTAAGTGAGAACCCATTCTTAATCAAATAGGGTTTAATATGATGTCTGCCCACCCTTTTCAGCTATAACAGCTTCAGCTCCTCTGGGAAGACTCTCCACATGGTTTAGGAGTGTGTTTATGGGAATTTTGACAGTTCTTCCAGAGAGGCATTTGTGAGGTCACACACTGATGTTGGATGAGAATGCCTGGCATACAGTCTCCTCTACTCCAACCTAACTTGGCACAATGCCGTCAGACAAGTACCATTCTCCTGGCGACTGCCAAACCCAGACTCGTCCATTGGGTTTCCAGACGGAGAAGCGTGATTCCCCACTCCAGAGAATACGTCTCCAGTGGTCTAGAGTCCAGTGGCGGCGTGCTTTACATCACTGCATCTGACGCTTTGCATTGCGCTTGGTGATGTAAAGCTTGGCCATGGAAACCCATTCCATAAAGCTGTTCTTGAGCTAATCTGAATGAAGTTTGAGCTCCTGAGCGTGACCCATTCTTTCACAAACGTTTATAGAAGCAGTCTGCATGTCTAGGTGCTTGTTTTATACACCTGATTTGTGAGTTAATATTTTTAGCTCTCTCTCTCTATATATATATATATAGAATCTAATAATATTTTTAGTGGTACGCTGCTAAAGGACTTATGAAGTGTGTAGTATTGAAGTTCTTATGTAAGCCAGCTTCAGATGAAGAGCTACCATTTTTGGTCTAGAGCCCAAAGCAAACACCCAGCTCAGCAGAAGCGGTGCAAGGCAATAGAGACAGGTGGAAGTCAAACTGAACCACGCAAGCCATCTCTTATCTTCCTACACGCGGCTCACTCATGACTCTCTACCCCCTTTGCGGAAGATTTTCCTGCGGAAATATGACGGCTGTATTGTGCCAACGCTGCCTTCGGAGAAATGAGGGGGGCTCTAAGCTGATGATAATCTTGATAAATACTGTAAGACCTCTTTATCTGAGATTAGATCATATCGCAGGGCTGTGGTATGACAGCCCTCCTTTCAGGCCTCCTATATGGGACGTGGATGGGAGAGAGAAAGAGAGAGGCTGATGGCCGCTTTGTCTTGCTGCAGTGCTGACGGTCATATAATTAGTGCAATTACTCCAGCCCACTCACGCTAACTGAACCTACTTACACTCCCCCCTTGCACTTAGAGCTATTGTGAGAACAACAGCGCTCTGATTATAATGCATAGCGGTGTGGCAACAAGCTGTTACAAAACAACAACAACTAATCGCATGCTGTGAATGTCAAAAAAAGATCAATTCAATGGGTAAATGTCCCAGGGTGGAAAAGCACTTATTGGCAGAGAACGTTTGGTCGTGTTCACCCAAAAAAAAAAAAAAAAAAAAAAGCACAAAACCTCTCAAACAAGGCCTCTTATAAGCAATATGCAAGTCCATAAATAGCTCTTTCAATATTTCATTCTCACCTAATTATCAGCCACATAATACTTGGCTGGATGGAAAAGGGTGTTTCAAATCAGAGTCGATAACACGGTAAGCCTGGATTCTGCCAGCCAGAACTGAGTGTTCTAATGACTCCATCCACTGACTCCTCCAGCTTTAAATGAAAGTCTGAGGTGCTCCAGAGCTGCAGTTTGAGCTCATTGATCCACTCTCCGTAAGGCTGACCTTTAGGGAGATGGAAGCCCGATCCAGCTGCAGCTCTCTGTCTTTGACGGAGTCCATCAAACGACCGGACCAGAAGTCAACATGGCCTGCTGAGAGAATTTTCTGATTTCAAGAGAGAAACATGAGACGTGGTGCAGCAGGTGCTGGCATTACTGCTGCTCTCTGCAAGACGCCTCAGTAGGCTGGTGGCGATAGCTTCCACTGGCTTCCACTTTCTACTTTTATATCTTGCACTGCATTCCATGTAGTTACTAAATGATAATCGTTGGGATACAGTAAGCCTAGGATATTAAGGGATTCAATTAAAAAGAATAGGAATGATACGCAGAAATTCATACTGGGTCAACAGTAGGTGCACCTTTGATATGAGCATGGTATAGATACAAAATGTAGTCAGTTGGAAACCTTGATACTGTATGGGTAATTCTGTGTGTTTGTGCCATGGATTATCTGGTATAATGAAGTTGAATTCAATGTTCCTTATTATATGAATAACACTGTAAATCATTACTGCCACTTTTTAATGCATTTTCCTATTTTGATGCTTTAAACAGTCCATAATTCCACCTTGACCATCAGCTTCTCATGTGTTGCTATGATTCTGCCAGAGTAGCCCTCTTGTTTAAATACAGCTTATAAATGGCCAGTTCCATTGATGGAATTCCAAATACTTGATTATGATCACTTCCTCGCTTTATTATTTAGAATTCAGTAAGGTCCAGTTATAGGAAAGGGCAAGGTCCGGACCATCATCATCAGCTTGTGTTATGATTTAGTGCCATATCCTGTATACTGAAGTAGATTAGTAGTTTTACCAGCATTTTATACCATCAGCAACTGAAAGACAAAACAAATTACACATACTGTTCAGTATATTTCAACAATATTTACTGTTTAAATGCTGAATGGAATGAATTATTTATAAAACTTTTTTTCTAAAAATGTATAAATATTTTTCCTCACTTCAAGTAAAAAAAGGGCTACATAAACTGACTCCCTTTATTTTCTGACTGTCGCTTCTTGCCTGTGTGTGTGCCCCAGGTACCAATCTGCACAGATCTGATTGGCTGAGGAGTGTTTCTGGTGATCTTACAACGCACGCGATTGGTCTGTGAGTTTACTGCACCACACTGTATACCGTAAAGACAAGAAAAGTTCCATCTCTTAAAATAAATACTGTCTAGTTTAAATTGTTCACAATAGTTTATCGGTTTGGGTCCGCATTTGACAACGTCTGGGTCCGGACACGGACCACAGTCTGCCTATTAGTGACTTCTGGTCTAAATCCTTTTAACTCCGATCCACTTGTTAAAGTAACAGTGTGGTGAGGCTGTGTATTGCAACATACTGAGATCTGAGAAGCTATGGTGGCCTTAGGTAGTCGGAACATCAAACCATCCTAATTATTAGGTGGTGCTGTGTTTATGTTCTGACACCTGAAGCTTTGTAATGTCTGCCGGATCATCTAAGGTAGAACAAAAAAATTCGAATTTGATGACAAAGAAGAAACTGGTGAATAAGAAGAATCTGGTGACTAATACACTCATACCAGCACAACACTCTTTAACCTGCCACTATATGTCAGTAACACTACCAGCAAATATACAAAGTGTGCCAACTATGTCTTTATAAAAATCTGTGCAATATACAAAACATGTATCAAGTTCATTGTAAAGCATATTGCCGAAGCATAATACCAAACCAAGTAGCATTTGTTTTTAAACAGACTATTCCAAGATGGTAATTTTCTAGTATTTCTTCAATAGGTGCCTGGAGTAGTTTCAGGTTTTCATCTAAAATGCCTCAAAACACTTCTAAGTTCATGATCCCATCAGTGAATGCAAGCTGTGTAAAAAAAAAAAAACAGCCCCAGACTTTGGCGTTGCTCTGAGAGCAAATATTAGAATGCTGTACCCGACCTGTTGTCTAAAATAGCTCCACAATAAGTTGGCAACCTAAATAAAGACCTGCATTTAGAGCAGATTAAGAGAGGTGTAGTTAGATTTGAATGTATTTTGACTGCTAGTGTTTTTAGCATCTTTAGCCCCACAGTTTTAATATACTATTAACTACTGTTGAGTTATTTTACACAGTTTTGACATTCATAGTCCTAGCTGATGCATTAATAGTCACAGTTCGCCATTGACCACGCTTCATATATTCACAACCAGGCCTAAATTAGATGTTAAGTGTTTAAAAATTGGCCCTGAGTGCCTTACAAACTGTCAACTTAGGGACTTCTTTACTTTTTGCATATCTTATTGGTTGCAATACTATTGCAATCCATACAAGTCAGCAATGAGTTTCTAGAGTTTTTGTTTTTTGTCTGTTTTTTTTTCTTTTTGACTGAAAGCCTGAAATGCTGGTAACCTTGTGAACATTGTGTACATTGGCTAGATTATTTGTAATAATATGTTTGACATGTTTGTATTTTTACAGCGCTTTTCAGAGAACGCTGTGGTTAGTGTCTGTCACTGAGAAACAAATAAGGTTCTCCTGCATTCAGTCTTCGGCTGAGTGAAAAGAGAGAGCGAGGGAGAGGTAGGGAGAGAAAAATAGTCCCAGGGGACAGGCCCTGTTATGATAGAGGTATTTACGAGCACGCACTGAGTTGTGGTGGTGCAGTGGAGGAGAGTGACAGTGACGGACGACTGAGCCGATAGCTGCGTGCAGTCCAGGGCGCCGGCTGGCTCGTTTGAATGGAGATGCCTTCCGTTATTGTGAGAGGGTTAAAGGCTGAGCTCTCGCGGAGGCCCATCTCTCGCTGGCCCGACTCATGTTTTATAGCGAGCAGCAGAACAAAGACACTGTCAGCAAAGGCAGAGAAAGCAGGCCTAATATGAGGCTGGGGCCATAAATGCAGTATGACAGGTGCCAGGCCCAGACAGATCCGGGGAACGTTCCTCTCCACTTTGAGCCGGTGAGTCCTGGCGCATGACAAACTCTTTTGGCTGGCAATCAGCATCAGTTTGAGAGATGAGCTGAAGGATTTGCTTCCGAGAATAGGGCAATGTCTGTTTGCGGAGTGTGTGTATGTGTGAAAGTATGTGAGAGGAATGCGTAACCTTGTAACTCTACTTTGTTTTTATTTCATTTTCTATATGACAAAAGAAAGAAGTCCAGCCACATTTTACGTGAGACATGAACCAATATAAGCACTCGAAAATTACAAACCCCCATTTCTGGAAAGGTTTGTAAGACCCAATAACACAGAGAGTCTATGATTTGTTATTTCTCTTGAACCTATATTTACGCTACTGTGCAAATGTCTTACCTTTATGTCTTAGAAATAAGTGTATTATTACCAGTAGGAACACCAGATATCATTACAACAGATGTAAATAAGCATACATCCAATACAAAGCAGTTTCAGATTTCTCCTGGATGCCCCAGACATTGCATGAGTTTATTAAATTTCTTCACCAGCAATCTTGATTTAGTACTGAGTAGTCAAAGCAGGTCTTAGATGATAACTTCAATGACATATGCAAAAACACTACTTAGTATGTATATATATATTGTGTGTGTGTATATATATATATATATATATATACACACACACACACACACACACACTCTAAGGTGGTATAGCATTGTCACCTCACAGCAAGACAATCTGGGTTGGATTCCCGGTCCAGGCTGGAGCTGCATGTTCTCCCTGTGCTTGAGTAGGTTTCCTCTGGGTACTCCGGTTTCCCTCCACAGTCCAAACAATGTTAGGTTGATCGGTCACTCTAAACTGCCTGTAGGTGTGAGTGTGTGTTTTGGCCATGCAATGGACTGGCGACTCGTCCATGGTGTACCCTGCCTTCGCCTGATGACCCTGACTAGTGGAAGATAATGGATCACTTGATATATGTCCCTAGGTGCCTAAAACCTTTGCACAATACTGTAGCTGACTAATGTATATATAAAAAAAAGATTTCCAATGTACATGACAACCGTTTTTTATAATTACACTGAGGAAATTAGTTGTTGTAGTTTTACTAGTGAGACTTTTGCACATCCTTACTTGATACAAGACTTCAGCAGTCTGTGGCTGCCATTGCCTTATACTCCTCTTCATGATGTGCCAAACATTTTCTATAGCAGACAGATCTGAACTGCAGGCAGGCCACGCACACACTCTTTGTCGATGAAGTCACACTGCTGTAACACGCAGAGTGAGGCCTGGAATAACCATGGACTTCCCGGGAAAAGATGTCATCTTCATGGCAGCATACGTCTCTCTAAAATCCTAATGTACACCTCCATGTCATTACTACATTCACACATATGAAAGTCATCCATGCTGGGGGCACTGATGCCCCCCATACCATGACAGATGTTGGCTTTGGCACCTGATGAAAGCCATTTTCGTCTTTGGCACAGAGAACTCCATATCCATTTTTCTCAAAAACAAGCCACGGACTCATCTAACCACATCACACGTCTTTTAGGCCATCTGAGACGAGTTCGGGCCAGAGAACATTTCTGCATTCAGCTGATGTACGGCCTCCTCCTCGTGTAATAGAGGTTCAAGTTGCATTTCTTGATGCAGCGGCAAACCGTGTTAAGTGATGACGGTTTTCTGAAGTACTCATGAGCCCATGTGGCTATATTTAACACAGTAGCATGACGGTTTCCCATGCAATGCCATTTTCAAGGTCAGGCACATTTAACAGTGGTTTCCTGCCCTACCATGTCTGGAATGCTTGAATCTTTTCAAAGTATTATGTACAGAAGATAATAAAATACTTCAGTTCTTTATATACTTTTTGAACTGTCTGACAATTTTTTTATAAAGGCACAAAGTGGTGAGCCATGACTTATTATTGCTTGCAAAGCATTGCTGGCAACATACAGGAGAGGGCCACAACATGCTTTACTTCCAATGTAAGTCAATGGAACCAGAATGTTTGCCAAGTTATTTTGGAGAATCTGCCATTGGTACATTAATCAGTGATGTTTTCCTTCGGTGCCTTGTGGATGGATGTTCAGGATATTGTCATCAGTTACCAATTTACCTGCTCTGATCAACTGTAATATTTTGTAAACTGTTCAGTCTTATTTTTTCATTGTGTTGGTGGCGTCAAATTAAACATAATAAAATGCAAAATACTATCAAATTAACACAATCAAAGAATTAAAAATCACTTCATTGTAATTTTGTCATTTAAATAAAGGTTCAAGAGAAGTAAAAAATCACAGATTCTTGTTTTTATTGCACTTTTCAAGAAATGTGGTTTGTACTTAGAATTAAATGTTGTTAGATTATATTCTTAGATTCGTCATTAGTTTATTAGTTATGTTTTTTAAACATAAAGTTTTTACTTCAGTGATGCCATATGTATATCGCAACCGCATACAGGAGAAAGCATTTATTAGAAAGCATAAAAATAAGGAAAGTCAATTAAAATTATGAAACAAACTACATATTTGTAGCGCTGATATACACAAATTTTGTCCTGAGGTGGGTCTTCAGGAAATTCAAATCATTTAAGCACTGTTTGCTTCTTTTAAAGTCCATCAACTGAACAATTGAAAATCACTGAAACTGTAAACCAGCACCATTATTATCTTACCCAAGAAATAACAAGAAACATGCAGCAAAGAGATTTACAAAAGTGCATTACTTGTTATTTTGCATGTGTCCTTATATGACAGAATAGTAACTTTCCCTGTACAAGCACTTTGTCTAAATGAGAATCTACAAAGTAAACAACAATTCAACTGAGATAAAGGGTTCATTGTGAAATACCAGTATGACACTCTGTCGACACACACTGAGAGGAGATCCTGGTGAGTCTTGGTGAGAGAGAAATGCTGGCGACATAAATTACTTGCACAGATGTCCTGTTCTCCTGGGGATGGCGTCTTCACTTCTTCAGTGTACTTCTGTGTTTCCCTCACAGGTGCAGTCATCCAAGCCTGATAAATTGACTTTGGTGACCATCAGAATTTATAGATATGAAACAGTATCTTTATTAATGTGTCCATTGGATATTGCAACTTAGACTGTCCACCTGCTGCTATCAGTAGTAGCCTGCCCTTGTGACCTCTTTGGAAGTGAACTAAAGCTGAAGTTAGACTCATCTGAAAGGATCATTCACTATGTATTACGCCTTATTCATTATGACCTACATTAATACATGACTGCCGATATTTAATAATTGCATATTAGATGTAATGATGTACAATAAGCACTTTTCAAGAGCTTGTTATGAATATAGTAGTTATTTAGTAATTATTATTTCAATTTACATCTTACCAGTATATAAGATGTTTGCAAATGACATCACGTTACTCTGTCGCTATGGTGTGAACTGCAGCTGGAAGGCAGGAGGTCATTTTCCACATGCGACAAGTTCTCAAAATCATTTATGTTATTTACAGTCTCTTAACATCAGTTTAGCCAAGAAATCATGAAGAGTGTTTACTGAGTACCAAAGGTTGTTGTCTATGAAGGAAAATGTGAGAAATTGACCTAAGAACGCAGTAAAAATGGTCAAACCATCGAGGATGAAAGCAGCTTCCTGTTCAAGTTTCTTGGAGCTTTAAATCTATTATGAGGGTGAAGCCAACCTTGCATTTGCCAGTTTTCCTGTTCCACCTTTAATAGTGAAGCAGGCACCAGAATCTGCCACACTATTTAAGGTGAAACGAGAAAACTGGCAAACAACCAGCAGACTTCACCCTAATGTGGTAGATTGAAGCAAGCATTGTCTTTAACACAGTGGATCTGTGGGTGTGCGATGCTACAAGTGTTCAATCTGTTACTAGTACAAACTCACAATGGTTTACATAACGTAACCCTGATGTCAAGAGGCACCACCGAGTTGAATTTTTGTTGCTAGGTTAATCCACAGGACAATAAAAGAAAACCAAACAACAGAGATTGTGGAGCACCTTGGTACCGAGGTCGACTTAACCGCTAACAAACAAGTTCAATACTTTTGTATGTTTCTGTCTGTTTTCTTGGTAGTTCTTGTACTTGCTACCGTGATGCAAGCTGTTTTCTGTTTGTGCCATTCTCTCGTCATCTCTATATCATCCATTTTCACTTAATGGAATTTGAACATTCCCAGAATCACAAGCCGGCAAACAATCTACTGTTGGCAGCTATCTACATGGGTCAAGTTTATAACTTTTTAAGACGTGTTACTCTAAATAATCTAAAATATATTATTTTGTATTTTACACATATTGACAAATTAGTTACAAATATTAGAATTTAATTAATGATGACTGAAACTAGACTGTCTTTAAAATTTAAAATAAACCTTGAAATATTAATGACTTAAACGCTTATTAGCTACAGTGGAATAAACTCCACAAGTTGCATAAAACCAAACAGAATAGGAATATAAAATAACTTGTTGTGGAGCTAAAGTCTGATTGGCTGAGCTGCGTTCAAAGCCATTGTAAAATATGACATTGACACATCTATAACCGCCTCACAAAAACTGGACTTACGCTGTTAATGCAATAATCTTTGCTTACACTGACCAGCGAGTGTACTGATGAGGTAAAAACATGTTTTTCTTTCAACTGAAAGGCTCACAGCTTGTTTTCATACCAAAAACTAGGCTTGTATTTTGGCTAGCAGGCTACAAAATAGCAAACGTGCTAAAAATGCTTTAAATATCTATGTGTTAGTCAGAGGTACCAGGTTCATGTTCCGGTCAAACCCCTGGATCTCAAACAGCGCTGTGCTCCATAAATAGTGTGTTATGCAAGTTTTGAAATTCTAGCTTCTTGTGCACTATTTGTGGAGTATAGATATTGCTGAATCCCAAATGACTATTTTTTAGCTATACTATGCACTGTTGGCGTGCAGAATCCAGTATTTCAACTTCTATGTAGTGCACTGAGCAGGCACCTATTTGAGATTCAGCCCCAGCGTGGGAAGAGGGGTGCCACTGGATTAGTACTATATAAGACTCGCAGTGGTAATTTGAGCATTTAAAAAGCTGTGTGGTGTTATCATATGTTCACCATTCTCCATTCTATAACATAAACTTAACAACTTAAGGAAATAACTGCAATATACAGTAATAGTAGTTGGAAATTCTTCTTGTCATTCAACATTGATTGGAAAAATACTATAAGGAAACTGATGATACATTTGTGTCATATTTTATTGTATGTTGTCCACAGTTTTTATAAAAACAAGTCACTGGGGGTTGTGCTAAAAATTGCTGTAATGCACAGCCCCAAATTGCTTATTGCTTTATTCCATGTTGCCAATTATGTACTCATTAATGCTTAGCAAAACAGATAACAAAGTCTCTGTATTTATTAGTGTTTAGTGTATATTGTTAAACTTTTACAACTAATAAACACATTTTAGTGATTTTCACGTGAGTAATACATGTCAAAAATAGAAATAACTGTGTACAGAACAAAGCATGTGGGCTTGACAAACATTAATAATTCCCAAGTATGAGTTCCCCACAAAAAGAGCATGTTAATAAGGCTACATGACACCTACATAAGCTTATCCTGACTGACACAAGCCTACATAAATGTTTATACACTTAATCCAAAGGACTTCTTTGACTTCAAGGTTACATTTGCCAATTGTGATCAAAGCTAGCTAATGTAGCTTCATGGCAGATGATATCTACACATAAACCGCATCAACTTAATTTTGTACTTGTATGTATTTCACAGCAAGTCTTTAGTAAGAAACTAAATCTTCCATGACCTCAACATTAAGCCTTACAAATCATATAGATCTCAAGAACCAAGAACCAAACTGACTGCCCTGCAATTCCATTAAGCCAGGTAATCATATGAGGAATGAATTATCATCTTTATCATAATGAGACACCAAACGGGGGGAGTTTAATCTTATTTATATCCCATCATATTGACATACACCCCTAGTCAGTCTTCAAAGAAATTTCAGCTTCCTGCATTGGAAAATGATTAAGGGTAATCGACTCCACGTCATTACCGCGTTCGCGAATGGATGGAGCTCAATTGATTTCGTTTCGTAACTCTAATTCAATCTCAGAATCACAATGGTGCAGGAAGCAAATAATATCTGAACATCTTATTTCTTATCTTATTTCTGCCAATCAAGGCTTTCTCACTGACATTTTATCTCTGTGAAACAATGAGATCTTAAACCTGATAGGAAAGCATCCATAATTACACCATACGGTGTTATCCTGTGATTGCTTATTGCAGATTTTTAGATTTATACTAAAACAAACCCATCTGTCAGTCCCTCAACTCTGTCGACGATCAAACCAGTCATGCTGCGCTTGATTTATCTAATGGCCCGTAAATTATTCCTGCCATTCTTTCGCTGCTTAGTGAACATTCCCAGGCTTGAATTTCAACACTGCGGCTGCCAAATCAGTGCAGCCAGTGTACTCTGCCCTCCGAGTGAATAAAAACCTCCTATCAAGCCGCAATGTATGATTCATTCATCAGCAAGCTTTAGCAGGGGAGCTCAGGAAATATGATAGGTGGTGTTTATGGCTTTGAACAGCCTTGCATCAGAGCCCATAGGAGGACAGGCAAAGCAAAGGAAGAAACGTGGGGAAGTCTGTCATGTCACTTTTGGGATTTGTCTTCATTCATTCTTCTTTATCTTGCACTCTCTGACAAGCTGACAATGATATTTTGTGGCCAAGAACACCTCTCCAGATAATTGGTTCTTTCCCTAGCACCTGTAAAACCAGCAAATCTTCCCCCAAGAGTTGCACCACCAAAGCGAACTGAGCTTCCATGGTACATTGGTTCGGTAAGTTAGGACGACCAGACACTAATGAAGTTTATTGCCCAGCATCTCATCTGTGTTTCTCATCTGAGAGTGCTGAGAGGCTAATGCAGGGATATTCAACTCCCATCCTGGGGGTGCACTCCTCTGAGGAGTTTCATGTTTTTCCTGCTCCAACACACACAACTGAACTCATTGAAATCATTAGCTAAATCCCTAGCCCTTGCTGGGGTCCAGTCATGAGTGCTTCAAGGGCACGGGGTAGTGACTGCCCAACTGCAGGCTCCTGAATGTCTTTGTGGTTCAGTAAAGTTTTGTCGGGCTAAATTGAGGGTGATATTAAACATCCTGGTGGCACGGTGGTGTAGTGGTTCGCACTGTCGCCTCACAGCAAGATGATCCTGGTTCGATTTCCAGGTGGGCCGTTCTGTGTGGAGTGTGCATATTTGCCCTGTGCTTGAGTGGGATTCCTCCAGGTACTCAGGTTTCCTCTCACAGTCCAAAGACATGCATGTTAGGTTGATCGGTAACTCTAAATGCTCTTGTGAATGTGAAAAACATTATCTATCTTTTATTTGTCTAGGTTTTAACCCTTGTGTTGTCTTGTGGGTCAAAAGTGACCCGCTACCGTGTTCAGCTGTAGATAAAATACCTTAAACTATCTTTTTCCAACTTGAAATTTTATGAATTTTCCTAAAGGGACCCCATCATTAGAAAAAGTGATACTTTGATTTTGTTTATGTTTCCATGTGGGCTGTACATCACTAGGGTACAAAGATTGTCTTATGGGTCATTTTTGACCAGTGAATTATAAAAGCATTTAAACACCAGAAAAAAGGCCACACGCAAACTCTCTAACACACACACACACACACACACACACACACACACACACACACACACATCAAAGAAACTGGAACTTGCATTTCCCCAGCAACTGTACTCTTGGTCTGCAGCTAACACAATCACACAAGCTCCCAAACAAAACAAAAATCTCAGACAAAATAAAATCAAATTCAGTATAGGGGTAAAAAGCTACCCTGAATCAAAGTACCCCTAGTGGGTTCTTAGCTGAACCCATGAGAAGACGTTTCACTGCCAAGCAGGTCCTGGCAACATTTTGTTGTTTTATTGTGTTATGAGAGAATTATTTCACTTCTTAAAAATATAAAAGAATAAACTGTTTGTTGACTTTTTTTCCCTTTCAATATAATTAATTCAGAAGTAGTTACTTAACATTTAAAATAGCATAATAAACCTTTACTGAATAAATGAAAACTGTTGGTTTGAGGTAAAAAGTATAATACTGTTCATTGCTGATTGTCTTTTTGTATTGTGTAACAAAAAGCACATGATAACAAATTAATTAAATTGAGTTGAATTGATAAATAACAGGTTGTTTCATCATGCAAAATCAATTTTGGATTTACAATTCAATTAAGCTGCTTTATTTTGGGGCTTTGAAAGGGTGGGTCATATTTGACCCATAGGACAAGGGGAGTAAACAGAATGTTAAGATCACACAAGGGTTAAAAAGGTCACGTTCTTACATACTGCTGGATGTGCACCCAGGCAATGTTGGTGCGGCAGTTTGAACAAATGATTGGACAGACCGATGGGTGAACAGCAGCCAGACAGATGAGCTAGGTTAGCTTTCGCTTAGTTGAAAGCAGACACATCATAACAGAACACAGTTTTGTCAAGCTACGCGGGTGGGACAAACCACATCTGCCTTGTGATTGGTGAGGGGACCAGTATTAGCACTGCCCATCATATATTGAAAGACAAGTATTTAAATGTGCGGGGTAGGTTAATCACAGAACATACTTTCCACATGTATGTAAGATTAACCTACTTTCAAGAGAAAATTGATTCCCTGGGGCTTTAAAAGAACCATCCATTGAAAGATTTTCAGGGAACCCATCAGTCCAAAAACCTCTTTTTAGCAGATTTATTTTTAAGGCTGTAGACTAATTCAGAGAATCACACAGTGTGTGTGTGTGTATATATATATATATATATATATATATATATATATATATATATATATATATATATAAAATCAAAGCTCGACCTTGTCTTGTCACTAGCTCATGTGTTTACGTCTGAAGGTGCTCTAACTAGTGCCAATTCTTTTTGTTGTTTGGAAAACGGTTTCCATCAAGGCAGCCTTTGAAATGCACTTGGCACCTGTCTCATCTGCCCTTTCAGAAGACGGCGGCTGAGAAGGCGCTCGTTCCATAACTGGCACGGAACCCGTTTCCAGAACAAAAATTGTGTGATTAAGCACGGCCTCAAGGCAGATGCAATCAGAATAGCACACACACACACACACACACACGCACGCACAGATTAGCCCAGGCAGTCCACAGTAAGCGTGATGGGCAACTCCTGAGAAAATGATTGATAGGAGCTCTGAATGCTTGTGCATACACGGCTTTCCAGACTGTTATACTCACAGAGCAAATAAATAGCAGCTTCCAGTAACAAGACAAACAAGAAAAAAAAAAAACCTACAGCTGGAGGGGAGATCTGTCTGTCTGGGTTGATGTGTTGTAAATAAAAATGCCTTTTCACTCCTAATTTAATAAGGCCAACAATGTGGCTTTGGCACTTTCAAGACAGCCAGTACAACTGCTGGGAAATTTAGTTGGATTTGCAGATGGTTAGGATCCATTTTTGCAGGATTATTGAATTTTTGTAGTGTGCCTGCGGTGATTGCGTTTATATACAGTGAGAGAGAGAGGTGCTCAGATAATAACCTTTTTTGTTGTTGCTTTTGTATGTGCTCCAGCAGCTTGAATCTGAAATATCAGAAATGGCACTTTGATAGGAGCATGAATTAAACTGAAATAAACAACCCCTGTTAACTGATCTGGAACAGAAACACTAATTTGGAATCACTGTTGCCAGTTAATAATACCATTTCCTGAAATTCTGTTTAGACAAACACCTTAACGAGAATTTGAGCTTGCTTGTTCTATACACCTTACATTCTGTTTGACTTAAGGAAAAGTATTTGTGCTTAATTTAACTTCATTTCTGTAATTCCAGATAAGTCGGCTTCCTAGACACTCCTCAGTGGAGCTTGTCTACCTTACCTTCGCTTCCGAATGCTTATTGTGACTGTTCAGCGTTGTCCTAGTTTAAATTTTTACACTCCTTTCAAGTGGTCTCAGGCGAATTTCCCACCAGGAAGCACCACACGAATGTCTTTTGAAGTCAGACTATAAAGTTGCTTATATCAATTTTTTCCATGCAGCACCAGTTAGCGCATGGAAAATGTCAACGCATCATAGTGGAGGATAGAAATTAATAGTTAATTATTTCTGCTTCGTTTGAGTTTAAACCCCCAGTAAAATAGACCCAAATCTTTAAATGCCCACTGACTAATAAATTACAGCAGCCCAGCACCTGGAACACAACCCTAGTATGCTGTGTTCTGAACATAAAGCACATAAGTGTGCATAAGAGTTCCTTCTGGGAGAAAACTACCATCCTGCTTGCTCTTGAAAGTTGCAATATCCAGAGCAACTACCTATTTTAATCATGCTGAGGAAGTAATGTTAGTTCTGCCCATGGCTTCTTAAAGGTGCCACAGATTGGAAAACAAGATTTACACTGGCATGGTTGAATAAGAAGAGTTCAGTACATGGAACTGACATACCATGAAGCTCAAACACTGTTTTTTCTCCTTCAAATACAAATCCCGCAAAGAGGGCAAACAATACTGCAACCTAGACTGTTACATAGTGGACTTGACTCACTGATATTTGCACACCAAATGTTTACATAGACCAAAAACAGCAATGGCAAATGGCAGACTATGTGCAGTTTACTTCCAACTTCCAACTGCCAACTGCCCCACCACTTCCTTAACTCATCTAGTCCAGCCAATCAGGGAACTTAGGAAGAGGTTAATCAGTGGGATAATGGCTGGTTAATAGTGGGTTGTTTTTGTGGCTTTGCAGGAAGGTAACTCTCGAAGACTAGGGTTGGATACCACAGCGATAACATATAATAGGCCAATAGGAGTCAAGTCACATAACTGTACATTCAGCTACTTCTGTAACATGATTAAAATGATGACGTCATTTAGTGTAATACATAATAGCAACAGTGACATCAGACTAACAGTAAGCGCCTGGAATCTGACACACAATTAAAATGTTTTGCCGTCCAAATCCGTTTGGATCCTGCTGTCAGTAATATTGTCAGTAATCATCAGTCAGTTGACAGTCAAATTAAAATGTAAAATAATATGTCAAACTTCATCCGTCACATTTTCTAGATCCCTAAAATGTTCAAAAACAACATTTTTCCTCAAGTCCCACAGTAGCACATTTGTATGCAGCGATACAAACATGTCCATCTGACCAGTAGCTCACTGGTTCCTTTGAATGGAGCAGATGGCATTTCCATCTTTGCCTTTAGATGAGACACAGTGCTGGCCCATGACCTTCCTCTACTCCCCCAAGAAACACTTCAGAGGCATTCACTCCCTACTGAGAGCAGAGTTGCTCCCATGTTATCCCAAAATGTCATCTTTGATGCATAGATTCAATGACCCAATGGAGAGCAGATTACAACCCTGATAATAAAAAAATCATAAAAAAACAGGAGGAGGGTGAGGGTTACTAAGCTGTGGATACTATAAGCTACATTGTTAAATAAAGAATGACAAAGCAACAGTGGGTTCAGTGCTACAGTGCAGTAGTTGCTATGACACAATTCATGAGTACAGAATATATTTCATTGTGTGTTTTAAAGCAATAAAAATGCTAAAGTATACAAATCAATACAGTTTTAAGACCTTTAGAAGTATAGGCAGACATAGGTTACACATAGACCTACAGTATACTTGTATGTACATAGTCCAGTATATACAAACTAGATTAACAATAAAAAAACACTAAAGATTGTTTAAAGGAGCAATATGTAAGATTGTAGTAAGCTAAAATTATCAACAGACTGTGAAGAAATAATTATTGTGATGGTACATGAAAGGTGTATATGTATTGTGTTGCAGAATTAACTAATTAGGTTAACATGTGTTGTAATACTATGTGTTGTGATACCACTTCGTACTTCAAGACATGATAGGCTGTCACTGTAAGTAAAATCACTCCAGCAAGTCAAATCGCTCCAACATGAGAACAGTGGCAGGACAGCCTATTTTTGGTCTTGCCACTGTTAAATCATTAAAGGACAGGTGGCCACTGATAGAAGTAAGAAATATAATGAAGCTTTGGTAAACAACCACCCCTCTTCACTCTTGGCAAAAATCCACATTCGGCAGCGAACAAATTAATTTATGTAATAACTTCAAAGGATGAATTTTGATGCAGAACATTTCTTCTATAGTGTTAAGATCTTAAAAGGAACACATGTAAGCCTTAATATGGTGTAATTATTAAGACAGGTTGTAAAAAATAACAAAAAGTAAATGATTTTCTGTAAAATCCCGCTGCATGTGGGTCGCCATTGTTGTAACTACAGACGTGCGCAGCAGGTAGTGACGTCAAATGGTTGAAGTAACCAGCCGTCGCTAAACATGCCTACTGTTCAGCCTTTGCAGTTTGAGCTAGAACACAACATTTCTGACATCTGCAGCGAAAACACACACCACGTGAGTAAAAAAGATGACGAGCAGAGAGCCGCGGAGGCGAGAGTGAGACACAGTGCTGGTGTTGTTGTGAAACTGTGCTTAGCTTCCAAAGTTGTTTATTAGTAAAGTGGCAGGTTGACTACTAAGGCTGTACTTTCACGTTCCAGACGAAACAGTGACGCTAACGGTAAACGTTGTTTGTGGGACGCCAGGAGAGAATCCAGCGTATGTTTCTTTGTGCGGTTCTCGCTACAAAATCTGGAGCTTTTGGACTTCTTGGGTGGGAAAACTGTGGCACTGCATCGTGTTTAGTCTACGTTTAAAACCAACAGCCTCTGTCAAGTCTCTCACCAGTTGTGATCTACTGAATGAAGCAAACGCATCATGACTGAAGTGACGAGAGCAGATTGGTGGGTCTTTGGGTAGTTGTGTTCGCCCGCATGCTGCTTCGCAAATCTTTCTCATTTTTTATGGTCGGGAAGCTGTTTAGACTAATATCAGTCTTCCCACTGCCTTTCCACTGGAAATAATTTCCAACGGCAACACAATGTGACATGGTTTTCTTCAAGATAGGTTACCTAACTAACATTCACTCCTTCCAACCGCAGTCAAGTTTAGCGCGCTGCAACCATTTGACGTCATCTACCCAGCAGGCACTGCGCAGAAATAATGGCTGCGCCCATATTTTAAATATTTAGAATAAAAGCGCTAATTTATAAATAAATCTGCTGCTTTTGTGATTTTTTTACAATATGTCTTAACAAGTTAGAGTCATCACACCATATTAAGGCTTACAAGTGTTACCAGCCAGGGTTACCTTTAAGGGGAAGAGGGAGGGACTGTGCAATATCTGATGATATGACTCTGGTGGCTAAATAATCTTAATGGTTTCTTTAAGCAATGATACAGTCAGAGTAAAAGATTCTAAATATGAGGTCATACACAGGCCTACATTTAAGTTTGTATTCTGTTGTAAACACTTACAGATGATGCTTTCAATAGAAAATATATGTACTAGTCTACAGGCAATGTTTTAAAATAAATAAATAAAAATATAACACTGCGGTACATTTACTTAGAACAACAACAACAAAAAAAGACTGCCGGAGAGCAATATTGACTTAATTCTTGTTTACATGCCAAAGGTCACATCATCTCTTATCATATCATTTTTTCCGCTATAAACCGAGTCCAATTAGAACCAGATATTGTTATCGTAGTTCGCAGGTATCATCTCATTAGTTAAATCATTTGAATAATGAGTCTACGGTGCTGTGTGTCTTTTGTAGGGTCTTTTGTATGGCTGCAGCCACATTGCCAAAGGAACGTGCCGAGCCACAGAGAGAGAGAAAAAAAAATCAATCTGTTAGTCACAGAGTCTATTTAATTATCTGCTCCTCCAGATGATCCCCCAGTCCCTGCTTTATTACTGTGTGGATAAATGCATCCAATTAACGGTCAATTAATTCACGGTTCACTCCTGCAGGTCCTATGCAGGGCAGTTAATCATGTGACTCCATATGACTCGCTTGGGTTGAAGACCGTGAGCTCACCGTGTTCGTCTCATTGGGCATCGGGCACGCCTTCTCAAAAGCATTAGCGTCAAACTGACAGCAGGTAACTTGTTTTGCACTGATATGTAATAATTGGCCTGTCCGTGCTCCGCCCACCAACTCACAGTTCATAGCAACTGTTGTGAGATAGCAACTGTTGTTAGAGAATGCAGAGAAGTAAAGCCAGTGAAAACTGGAGGACACATCTGGTTAAAATACCGGAATGTACACAGTGTTATAAATATTGTTTGAAATTTATGTTGTATGAAGGTAAAAAGCTAGTGTTAACATATAAGTTACTGTTGTATCAATCATTGCTATGGACAGTTTGTATGTAAAAGGTTAAATTGCATTTTACACATATTTTATACATTCACATACATTTTAAATGCAGTCGGCTCCATAATTATTTGCATCCAGTTGTAAAAATTGTCTTTGTGATTCATTATCTCAACATCACAATGTAAGCATACGATAAATCTATCGTTTAAATCTAAACTGTATTAAAGATAAAGTCTGAAGAAATTTCTGCCTTTAGTATTTTGTGTAACCCTCTGCAATATTAACAGTAATAAGTCTACACCTATCATCCTACAAGATTAAGAATACAATGCAAAGAATCAGACGAATCTTCTAGATACAAAATCTTTCTGGATCCTGCAGTGTCCTAGAACAGGGGTATTTTATTAGAATTCAGTAAGGTCCAGTTGGTGAAAATTTCTTCAGGTCCGGACCATCATAATTTATTACTTGTGTTATGATTCAGTGGCGTATCATGTATACTGAAGAAGCCTAGTATCAGCATCTTATGTCAACAACTGCAAGACCAACACATCACACATGCTGTTCAGTATATTTACTGTTTAAATAATAAACTGAATGAATTATTTATAAAACTTCATATAAATGTTGATTTTTTTTCCCTCAATTAAACACAATGGCTGTATAAAAAAAAAAAAAGTAAATAAAACCTGCGTCTTCTTGTTAACTCGATTTAATTTATCTTGTTTAGTGAGAGAAGTGAGCTCTTGGTTGTCCAGCACGCTGTCTGAATGAGCCTTTCTCCGACTGCTGGTTCTCGCCTTGTACCTCGCCTGTGTGTGTGCCGCGCGCCCGAATCTGCACAGATCTGATTGGCTAAGGAGCGCCTTCGGTGATCTTACAGCACACGCGATTGGTCAGTGAGTTTACTGCAGCACAAAGCCCGTATACCGTAAAGACAAGAAACGTACCACCATTTAAAATAAACACTGTCGAAACACTGTTTGGGTCCACATTGGACAACGTCTGGATCTGGACCGCGGTCCGCCTATGAGTGACCGCCGTCCTAGAACCTTTCTTTTTACTCTCTTTCTTAACACATCCTAGATTGTTCTGATTCTGTTTTCTGTTAGCGGACTGAGATAGCTGTCAATAGGTTGTCAATAGGTTGAACTTTTTTTTGTTGATTTGATTGTGTGTTTAGGATCATTGCCCTGCTGGAGAACCCACTAGTGCTCATTGGGCAGAAGGCAAGAAACAAACTGGACAGGTCCATCTCAGGGCAGACAAACACTCACACCTAGTGATAATGAAGATTCCTCACACAGACATAAAGAGAACACACTAACTCGGCACTTTGACTTGTGTGATCTCTAATATTTCTCATATTGATGGACGATTAAGAGACTTTGGCCACTATGGCACCTCATATTTATGATCCAGTGTTATAGGAACACATGGATGACCACTTCAGAACACTCAGAAATTAGAATAAGCTTTCAAGATGTCAGTAATTGGTTTAGTTTAAAAACATTTTTAATAAGTGTACATTATGTACATCAACTAAAGTTCATTTCTCTTCAATTCTCACCAGTGGTTATGAAACTGACAGTATCTCAAAGTAGCTACAATTTAGATGATCAGCATTCGCTTCATTAAGTTATTAATGTTCTGCAAAGTTGGTCCAACCTCGCAACAGCAGCTGGGAAAGAAGGCATTAGTGGACGGAGCATGGTTAGGTCAGCCGAATGTGGATTTGACAGCTACGGACAACTCTATTCCATGTATTGGGCACTGGCTCTGCCTGGAGTTACTGATTTACTGAGCTGAAAGCTGGACTTGTGTAGGCATGGAATGAGTGACAGAACGTGTGGGATTACATTGAATGCAGCAAATGCATTCTTGTATGTGCTGACAACATGGACAATTATATTAGTGCATTCAGCACTCCTCTACGGGCAGGAGGTGGTCAGTATTGAATCAAATCAACACAATTTCCCCATCACCATGTGTACTGTGACAAGACATCTATAGCACATGAAAAAGTAAGTGAATTTGCTAGTGTAGTTTGATATGGGGAAGTGATGTATATGTGCCTAACACTAATAATTAACAATGTGTCCATGTATCAAGTCTGTAATGTTTGCCTAGAGCGGAGCAGGATACTAGGATTATCACTGCCTTTGATTCTGTAAAGCTCAAGATACGGAAATATCTCGTTACATATTCAGTAAGATAAATGTTTTATATCATGATGAGTAACTAGAGTACACTTAGCAAAGAAATGAGCATGTGACATAATCTTTGATGACATCAAACAACAAGCATCCGCATGACAATTACCAGCAATGGGAGCATTACATTCTTATATTATGACAACTCATGACAGCAGCAGGGTTCAGGTAAAGTGGCAACGCAAATGTTATACCTAAAAAAGAGTAGGGAAATAAGAAAACTAGCACTTCATGACTTTTGAGTCTGATATGTGCGTCAGCCTGATATGTACCAAGTCTTAGTATTTTCTTTGTTTTTCATACTTTAGTACCTTTTTATAATGATTCTATTTGATCAAGGTTGTCATGACATTTGCTGTTGTCAAATATGTTGGTATCATTAATTCCTTCTTTTCCACACCGAGTGGCTTCTTTTTTTTTTTTTTATTTAAAAAATATTGCCAGTCTTACGTAACACACCTAGAGGAAATTTCTCAAGGAGGTGCAGCCTAAAAGTGTACTTCAAAAGTGCATCAAAAGTGCATCACTTCCTCCCTCTCTCTCTCTCTCTCTCTCTCTCTCTCTCGCTCCATCTCTGTCTTCGTCACTCTCTCTCTCTGACTAACAGCAAGTCTAGAGAAGACGTATTGCCTGCGCAAATAATGAGTCTTCGCAATATAGTGAACAGCGGAGTTGGGGGATTAAAGAGGAGGAGGAGCAGTCAGTCACAGTCTGAAGGATCCTTTTGAAATCCTCAGGTATTGCTGGGAGAACTGATCTATTGAGTGATGGGGGACCCTCTCCCCCTCCGTTGATGCCTCACTGTAGAGCAGAGAGTGAATAATGCAAAGCTCTGCATACTGTAGTGACGAGAGGATGCAAAACAGAGCAAAACACTCCCAGCCTCGATAAAAGTCTGAGTCATGCTAGCAGTGAATGCAGCCAAGCTAGTGCCTATGCAAAATGCCTGGCACCATGACAGGCGTCTATTAAAGACTTAAGCAAGGAACCACTAAAGCTGACAAGCTAGTATTCTAGAAAATAAAGCTTTGAACAGACACAGTGCAAAAATACTGTGCAAGATTACAACAGTGTATAAACATCTACACTGTATGTGATTACTGAATAACAATTATGAATATGAAGAGTGATCCCTAATGGACTGTAACAATTAGGCTTCTTTGGGGGGCACAAGCTGTTTAAATGTGGAAATAACTGGCTACTTGTTTGTGTGGTTAATAATTGGTTGCTAGTTTGAATTTCAGATTACTTTCCCAGCATTAATGATTCAGGGCTCTGGTTACCTAACTTTAAGCTTAGTGTAATCTCCCCTGGTTGCAGTTTTGCTTTCTAACTGTTAGAAATGTTTTCTTTACTACATATTAATCTAGTATGATTTCTTTTTCCTTCTATGGTGACCCCATCTGTTTTGTTATTTGTTACTGACTGTTAGAACATCATAAACATCACACTTTCACATGCATGAGCAAAAGGATTAATCAGTCTGAGCATCTATACCTGGATAAGCAGTGGAAGTTGTTGGTTGCTGTTGTAAAACAAGTTAACTATATCTGTGTGTACTTGGCTTTGTGAAGTTGAAACTGAATACAGTTGAAGTGTATTGGGACTAATGTTCTAGAGGAAGAGAGGCACTTTCTTTCCCTGTTTAGTACATATTATAAGAAAGACATACATTTTACATATGTCCAGAAAACAACTGGTCATATGCTATGGATTCTACAGGAAAGGTTTTCTATCTTGGTTTCTGTTTATCCTAGCTAAATAAGGAAGAAAAATGCATTGCCCTGTCTGGAATATCCAAAACAATCAGGGTATAGGAACAGCAGACTCTGCTAAAGAATCGAGGGTTTCTTTAAATTTGTCCGGAAGCCTTTCCATACTTTAATACTTTATATCACTAGGCGTCACCAACCAGGTCCGGACCCAGACAATGTCCAATGCGGACCCAAACGGATAAACTATTGAGAAGGATTTAATGTTGGCAGTGTTCATTTTAAGCAGCTGCACTTCTCTTGTCTTTATGGTATAAGGGCTTTGCAGCACAGTAACCTCACAGAACAATCGTGTGCGTAGTAAAATCACTAAAGGTGCTACTCAGCCAATTAGATCTGTGCAGATTCGGGAGTGCGGCGTGCACACAGGTGAGAAGCAGCAGTTGGAGAATAAAACGAGTCAGACGGCGTGCTCTAAAAAAAGAAAATGGACAGAGACAGCGATGTTTATACTTCCCACAGGCAGCTCCAAACCAAAAAATCTCATATGTTCTTGAGACCGTGGCGCTTATTAAAGGCAGCCACGTATCTCGTATCTATCCATCCATCTATCTATCCATCCATTATCTTTTGCTTTATCCCTCTAGTTGGGGTCACAGGGGTCTGGAGCCAATCCCAGCACCATTGGGCGAAGGCGGGGTACACCATGGACAGGTCTGCAGTCCATCGCATGGCCAACACACACACCTACAGGCAGTTTAGAGTGACTGATCAACCTAATATGCATGTGTTTAAACTGTGGAAGGAAACCTGAATACCCGGAGAAAACCCACTGAAGCACGGGGAGAACATATACACTCCACACAGAACGTTCCGGATATCTCATATATGTGTGAGAATGGTCCTAACACAATTTCAGGCCAGATTTAAAGTCCTGGCTGAACAACCAAGAGCTCACTCCTCTCACTAAACAAGAGAAAGTGTGAAGGAATACAAGACGGAGATAAACTGTTAAGATGTGAAACTCTAACAAGACTGAACATTTTCTTTTCTTTTTTTATTATAAATAAGCACTTTATGATGCACTTTAATTAAAGCATTTTAAACATAGCCCTTGTTTTTACTTAAAGTGATGAAAAAAGCATTTATTAAGTTCAGATTTCAGTTCAGCATTTAAACAGTAAATATACTGAAATATACTGAAATATACTGAACGGTATGTGCAATGTGTTGCTGATGGTATAAAATGCTGATACTAGGCTACTTCAGTATACAGGATACGCCAGTGAATAATAACACAAGTTAGAAATGATGACTATCCGGACTGGCCTGAGGAAAAGTCCTCAAACTGGACCGCACTGAGTTCTAATTAAATACCCCTGCTGTATATCTTTCTTTGTAATAAATGTATTTACAAGCAAGACGGTACCAAGAGTAGAATTCTTCAGCCATCATCACAGCACCAGTACAGGGTTAACTACACAGTTACCCCTGGTCTGTTACACTGGGGGTGCCCAATTCCGGTGCTGGAGATCCACCACCCTGGAGAGATCAGATCCAGCATATCTGCCTCATTTAGTCAGATACCCCTGAAGGCATTGGTTACATGGATCAAGTGTTAGATTAGAATTGAACATAATCCAGGACCAGGATTGGTCAGCCCTGTCTTAGTCAGACCCAAGATCCACTTGGCATAATTTGTAGTCACATAGTAAAATATTTATAATGTTTGTATGATTCTGAAGTTTTATATTAAACATGTAGCAAAGCTTGAATGAGTAATGTAAGATATATAATATGATAAAACATGGTCTGAAAACTCCTGACCAGACCAGAGAACTGTGTGGGTGTTGCTAATGAGCAGCTTGATTGACAGCTATCTGTCCAACATCACTAGTCTGCTCCACCACTTACACAGAACTAAAACCGAAATTCATGGAGGAACAGATGTGCTGACAGATGAATGGATGACCAAATGGACAAACGAAGCGAAAGGTGAAGGAACAGATAAACAGATGGGCAGATGGATGGACGAAGCAACACGTGAATGAAGCTAAGGATGAACAAACAATGTTGATGTATGAATAAACAAATGTATGGGCAACAGGCAGCTACAGACAGATGTTCTAGCTTGCTGTCTTTCGGTTATGCTGGGTTGGTTTTAGGTTGCTAAGCTTCCCTGCCTCTGAAACTGCTTTATGTGGGTGGAACAAGAGCTTTTTGATTAGGAACTGCTTGGGGAAGTGTTACTCTAGATTAGGACCACCCATTTACAAGAAGAGGAGAGAAATATTCCATTGTGGGTCAAGAAGAAACAGAAGTGACTATATTAGGAAGAAAACACAGATTCAGGTTACTTGGGGCTTTTTCTC
Organism: Megaleporinus macrocephalus; assembly: GCA_021613375.1. NCBI lineage: Eukaryota > Metazoa > Chordata > Actinopteri > Characiformes > Anostomidae > Megaleporinus > Megaleporinus macrocephalus. The sequence continues at coordinate 27,471,033 of CM038716.1, forward strand.
CTCATCTTTTCTTTTTTTTCTTGGATGCAGGCACATACATTCTTTTTTAAACATGATTAGCCAGTTGCTTTTCCCCTCACTCCAGCGTCTTCGACAACATAATGCTACAGTAATAACCTAGACACTGTTAGGGGGCCCTAAGAAGCTGCTTAGTAGGTAGAGATGGTGCTGTTGAGTGGTAGTGTGGAAAGTCGTACCGTCACTTTCAGTTTGTTGGATTTCAACTCACTAAAACAACAACTTCTCATTAGGTTGTCAATGTTTATCCCATCTCAAAACAGTAGCTAGAAATAAAGGTATTTGTTGGCAGAGTATGGTTTGGTCAGTTGAATGTAGGGTAACAGCTATGAACAACAAATTCCTTATATGTCTTGCCACCTGGCACCAGAGCTGCTTGGAGTTAGTGATTTATTGAATTGAAAGTTTGACTTGTAGGCATGAAATGAGTGACAGAATGTGTGGGATAAACAGAATAATGTCTATGCTTAGCATGGGTTTATCATTTAGCCATGTGTGAGCTAGTCATGAGCCTGCCATGGCACTGGTTCTGTAGTTTCTGATTGTGCCATTAAAGGATCAGCACATAAACAATGTTTGCTGATTGATGTTCTGTACATGATGGCTATATTATTTTAAACTCTTTTCATTCCATCAAATAGCTAGTTGCTCTACCTAAACAAAACAATGACAAGTTCTTACAAACTAAAAATTGCTCTGAATCACTCCCATATGAAAGAAATCACAGTGCATACACCATCAAAGGAAGCCTTGAGTATCTTTTATACAGTGGAAATCCAGAAGCACAGGCAAAGCTCCGATTCTACATGCTGATGGGGTTCACTCTGGTCAACAGGGGTATACATGAGCTGTAACGTAACTGACGGCACCATTTTAAAAGGTTCCATGGGCTGTTACCAAACTCCCCGAATGGAGAGAGTTGGATAGAGTTAAAGCAATAGTTGAGTCAAATAAGCTCATACTTTTAATATGTATGTGTGTGCATGTGGCACTAATTGAGTAAACAGCAGGAGAGGAGAGTGATTTATATCTGGCGTATTTCTCTCTGAACACCCCCCCCCAACCACTCCTTCATTCTGTAATGTCATCTACTTCCAGTAATACTTCCACTCCAAAATGCACTGCAACCTGGCAGTAAGCTTACACTGGAGTCAATGCACACACACAAACACACACAAATCCTCATAGCCAGCACTATCTGAATGACTTAGCTACCTAGCTTCAGTGCTGTCTAGACCTTATTCTAATTCTGCTGTCTAAAAATACTGTGTGAGGAGTAGGATGTGGTATTTTAAGCTCATACAAAGTAGGTATAAGCCAAAAGCATTCTTTACACTTTCTTTATTCTCTAGGAAAGGACTGTATATTACATATTGTCACTGTCCAAGGAATAACATGTCTCACCATATTTGCCGATTTTAATTTTTTGACATCATTTGAACGAAGCAGTGGCCGTTTACATTGTTTGAAAATGTCATGATGAATGGACCACTGAAAATGCTCCAAAATTACTCTGGTTCCATTGACTTGCATTCAAAATAAATAAGGTTTTTGGCCTCCCCTGGAAAGTTGCCCCTTTGGATATGCTTGTTTTTGTTTGGAAAGTAATAATATTTAGCTTAAGTTAAAATAAAACCAATTTCGGCATCCACCATGGGCTGCTCTGCCATATGGAGCTTAGGGGGAGTGGCCATGGAAGGTGGCTTTCTGGATGTGCCATACTCTTGGTTTAAAAGGTGGCTGTAGTGGTTTTAGAGTTCACCTTCTTTGTGCACTGCTTTCTTGTTAGTGACCTTCCCCCATTTCCCCTGTGCATAACAGCTCCCTTCTATGTATCTTGTTTTATAAAGAGTACTTTCCAGAGGCAAATGGCCGACTCTCATTCTCGTCATTCTCTGACGTCATTCTCTGTGCTACAATATACAAAATGTATTGGTTCCCTAGTAGGTACTGAAATATTTAGAGTAGTTGCTGAATAATAAATCTTAAAATGAAAATCAGAATAACATGCCTGAGGTATATGACCATATGTTAAGAAAACAGTGGTCAACTGATTATTTAAGCTATTAGAGCTAGGCCTCATTTTGAGACACAAATAAGTATATAAAAAAGAAAAGTCTCACCCACAAACAGCCTTCCCCCCTTTTTTAACAGTACAGCAAATCTTTACTTCTGCTATTCTCCTTGTATAATGCCACTTATTTACAGAGTGTCTGGGACAGATTCACTATTGTGATTGATGCCATTGGTTGATTTAACTGATTCAACATTTTCCAATTATGTTAATAGTTAATCTTATGTGAATTTGTGTATTTATGACCAAAGTAGGAATTGAGAAATATGAACACATATACCGTCGCTGTCCAAAGAAAAACTGCATTTATCTGCATTTTTTATGATTTTAATTTTTATACTTCATTTGAACACGCCAGCTGCCATTTACATTGTGTGAAAAAATTCATGCTGAATGGACCAATAGAAATGCTCCAAAATACCTTGGCTTACACTAAAAATAAAAAGGTTTTGTCTTCTCTTGTAAAGTTACCATTTTGGAGATACCTGTTTTCACTGGACAGGTCTTGGTCTGGTTTGAACTTGGTCCAAGCAGGTTAGCGTTACTGAGATAACTGGTTGGCCATGCAGGCTTTGCAATGGTAAATGTTTTTTAAAAGGTTTAAACGTAAGGCTCTGGAAAATACATGAAAGCCATCCTTTCTGGTGGAGTCATGATGCTAATTAGCCAGCTAGCAGAGTAAAGTGGTGTATAAAAGATGTAGTAGTTTGCAAAACAACGCCTGGCAAATAGAAAGTTCTTGTTTTAAAGATATTAAGCATTTTAAAGTAGTTTACTACTATGGCTTAAAAACATATTGGTCCACCAACATTCTCTGTTTGATAAGGAGAATATCTCAGGTCGCAATAAATTCTGGGTAAGTGTTGGCGAAGATGACACTTGTGTTCGCTCAGTCCTTCGCCACTCTGAGAGCTCATCTAACACCCTTCACCAGAGCTAACACAGTAAAGGAACAACCTAAAAGACGGGGCCGGGGATTCCCCGGAGGAGAAATGGTGAAGTCAAGTCGACAAGGTCTTGTTAAAACCAGCATCGAAACAGGCAGAGAGTTCCTTAAGAGCTCTGAATTCTCTGAGTGGCAATTCAACAATGTCGCTTCAGCATGACAATGGCCATAGAACAAGAATGTTTTAAGCTTTTTATATAGCATGTTTTAAGGTTTTTAGGTACAAGAGCCGTGCTCTTTGTCTATGACATTGCTAAATACAGAGGGGTACTTGGATCAAGCCGTTCAAGCTTTTTAATCAAATTGTATGCTTTTTTTATGTGCACTATATTAAATGGTGAATTTCCGCAGCCTACAACCACTTCTAAAATAAATAAAGCACTAACCAAGAAGCTCTTTAACTCTGGCGTAAATGCTTTTTAAGAGCTTTGTATACGCCCACAGCAGCTAAATGAGAGCTAGATTACTGTGAGCATAGTTTTTTTCCTGACCTCAAACAATCGCACAAGTGCTTTGAAGTATGAACTAGGAACCTCTGAGCTAGAAAAAGTACATAGTTCACATATTTCATATACACAGCATAAGGTATTCAGTCCAGCTACTGAAGTCCTGACCAATGGGACAGCTTGCTTGACTGCATGCTATGGGTGAAAAAACCCAATAGAACAATTTGTTGTTGAGCATTTCTAGATCTAGATCTAGATCCTTTTGGTTTGCAACTGAAACTAATAAATGAAATAAGAGAATTACTATGATACAGTTAGAGTTTAAATTTAGCGTGCACAATGATTTTGCTCATTTATAATGAACTAACAATTGCATACATGTAATTTTACCCATGGTGTTTGATTTGATGTGTACCAGTGTAACATATCACTACCATGTGAGCTGTGTTGGAAAGGATCCAGTACCCAGACAATACCTGGTAAATAGTGGTCCTGTGATCCCTTGCCATTGATGGACAGGAGAGAGGGGGGATGAAAATGGATGGGCTGCATTCAGAAAGCGAAAGGCTTTGTTCCAAAATGCATTATAGGCCATTTTCATGATTTTTTTTCATGATACGAATAGTTAGGAGTGTGCTTTTCACATACAACACATAACAATGATACATTATGTATAGCACCTCATTTGTTCAAGAAATTTCTATTTAGATGCCTTTACAAATTAATATTCTGCATTTCAAAATTAAACTCTTCAATTGTATACAGCGCACTTTATAGAGTAAATGGCCAATATATATAAACATAAGGCAGGTAGGCATAGGTTGGAGTATCTAACAAACTGGTAACTCTGAGTATTTTGGATTCCATGGAGAGCAGTCAGGTGGAGGAGTCTTGTTATAGACAGTACGCAGCTCAGGGTGGTAGGTGGACAGATCTTTTACTGAACAGTTGCTTCTTCCAGGTATTTTAGACTGTGGGGAAAAAAATTGGTGCATCTTGTAAAATAAAAAAAAGTAAATGATTACACTGTAAAAAAAAAATTCATTATTATTTTCCATTATAGCACCGATTATCTCCATTACTACCGCCTAATATCGGAAAGAGTCCACATTCGGCAGCAAACATGATGTGATGCAAATAGAAGCAAAACAAGAGTCAACATTGCTGTTACTTTCCACCTCTAGACATACTCTTGTTGATTGAAAGGATGAAGTTTGATGCTTTGTCTACTTCGTCAGTTTCGTCTGCACTGGTAAGAATTAAAAGGGAGAAGGAGGGAATGTGCATTATCTGGTGATATGTTGCCCCCTATTGTATATATTCTAATTAATTGCCCCTTTATGCCAGGACACAGTCAGGGTAGAGAATGCTGGATTTGAGGACATGAATAGGCCTATGTTTAAGTCTCTATTATGTTGTAAACTGTTGTAAACATCTACAAATGATGCTTTCAATTGCATATAAATGCAAAAAGGCCTACAGGCAATGTTTTCAAATAAATTAATAAATAAATAACACCACAGTATATTTACTTAGAACAAAAACACTGACAGGGAACAATATTGACTTCATTCTTGTTTACATGCCAAAGATCATATAATCTCTTTTATCATCTCTATCATTTGTTTTCCCCCCATTTTTTTCTGTTAAGTCGAGTCCAATTAGAAACAGATATTCTTTGTGTAGCATACAGGTATCATCTCATTAGTTAAATCATTTGAATAATTAACCTGCTGTACTGTGTATCTTCCACCTATTGCTTGCTGTTTAAATTCAACAGGTTGCCTCATCTTCTATCATATCATTTAATGCTGTGTGGTGCAGCTTAACACTTACATCACAGTCATTTTCTGTGTTATTACATAAATTACATGATGAAGTGATGAACAGTATTTTGCTGTGAAAAATGTGTGTTACATATTGTGGCAGTAGCTGTATTTAAAGGAACACAGTCGACTGTATTTAAGAAATACAATAATTACTGAAGTGCTTCTATTGTTAATTTACATTTATTCTTACAGTGTAGGTGGTGACTGATGCATCTTCTCGTAAATGTATTTCTAGTTTAAAGCACAATGTTATTAGGGGTGTAAGAAAATATCGAAATATCGAGTATCGGGATATTATGTTTAGTGATACTGTATCGACTCTCAAAAACACAGCAACGATACACATATTTCTGGCAGACAGTGAATCATTGTGTGTTGTGTTTAAACCTCTGACCACTAGATGGCAGGGTTGTAATCCATTTTCAGCTCCACTCCAACATTACCAAGCAGCATAAGGACACAATGCTACTGTAAACATTGGCAAACCTGTTTATATAGTGGTGTGTTTCAAAAGTAGGATTTGAAAAATCACAATATATCACTTTGCTTGCAATATCGTAATATATTGAATCGTGACCGCTGTATCACAATACGTATTGTACTGCCAAGTTCTTGTCAATACACAGATGACAGATAGAGTATCACTTTGAACACTTTCTACAGTTTCCTCCTGAAAACCCCAAGTATTAATCTAAACAGACAGCTAAACACCATCATGCCACTCTAGGCAACACACACACGCGTACATTTGCCTAGACCAGGGGTGTCTAATCGTATCCATAAAGGGCTGGTGTGGCTGAAGTTTTTAATTCCAAGTGAGCAGGCCACACCAACCCTTTGCGGACGAGGCTTGACACCCCTACACACAGATGGATCATGACATCGGTTGTGTTGCAACATTATGCAATATGTGTACAACACCTCCTTTCACTGCCTATATCCCCAACAGTACAGTTCTGAAGACTCCTGTAATTGAGTTTTTCTCATAAGAGAATGGGGTAATGTGCAGACAGCACCCAATTGGCTATAAAAAAGTAATGAGTAGTAAGTTTGTCAAGCTCATTGTTTGCAGTTTATTAAAGCTCCACCTAGGTACCCAAATTAAATTCAATGTTTGCTCTGTTGTGCTCGTATACTCATTGATTTCACTGTTTGTTTGGTGGACAAATAGGCATTTGTGTGGCCTGTTAATCTTTGGCTGTCATAATGCTGTTTATTTACTTATCACATTGTGAGCTCAGTCGCCAACGTGAAGGATCTGTAAAATGTCCAGCTCTATTATGTACAGCTAATTGGGCCTATGCAATTGATACAATGCGATCGCTGAACGAGTCTTACGGATTTCAGCACAGCTGAGCAGCTACCTGTCCTGCTGTAATGCAAGATGAAAACACGAATACAAAAAAAAGACAGAAAAACCTTCAAAACCTGTGGCCAAAGGCATTTTGTCTCCCATAGCATCCTGCCAGCTCAGTCCCTGTGCCCATTTGTCAACAGATATGTCCAATCGCTCACTGCCAGCCGGGCAAATCAGCACCTTGTCACTTTGGAAATGACAATTTGAGTCCCAGTCAAACTCAGCAGCGCTGCGCGAGTCTTCAGTTGACAGGCTCTGCCTCAAAGCTGGCGGCGGAAGGAAAAGGGAGGGGGGAAATAATAATAAAGCTCAAGCAATTTGGCCATGCAGGGCATCCACTGACAGTGTATTAGAGTATAAAATGCTGGAGATTGGCTTTTGTGATGGAGAGACGATGACTAACATCCGATAAGTGGCGTCAGAGGGGTACTGCACATGTCTGCCCTCTGCTAAAGCTTGGAGTATGTGACAGATTTAGTGCTAGGGACCATCATCTGACATCCACACCGGCTCCTAAATTAATACAAGTGACAAGCAGCCAGGTTTGTTAATAACCATGATTTCCCATGTGTGGGAGCACGGATGTATTCATGTAGAATGGCACGCTCCAAAAATGAATGCAACATACACTCACACATGTGGATTACTAATCTGTCTCTGTCAGGCAGATGCACTTGATGAAGACAGCTAAAGGTGAGATTAAGCCATTATCACGTCTGACGCCCCCAAGACCTAGCGTTGTTGCGGCAAGAAGAAATCAATGATAAATTTTCAGCGTTACCTCTACACTGACGGCTATATTAAGGTATTGTGGACACACCGAAGTGAAACCTTTGCAGCAGCATTTGCATATAGTTAATCAACCTTACTAATTAAAGAACTCATTTAAAGAGCTTATATTCATAAAGCAGTCATTTAGTTGCTCTCCTTTGAAGTAACGAACAGCCATTAAATAGGTTGTTTGCAAATGACATCACGTCACAGCACTGCTGTGGTGCGAACTGCAGATGGAGAGCAGGAAGTGTTTTTCCAAATAGGGAGAACTTACACAAGCTCTTATAATGTCTAAAGTTTGCACCATTTTTGGGGGCGCGATATCGATCTCAGTAACCACAAAGAGCATTTATCGAGTGCCAAAAGTTGTTCATTCACAATCTCAAAAAAATGCAAATTGACTGAAAAACACCTCCAGAAATGTTTATATAGGTTCATCTGTGACTGGGAAGCTGTGGGCTTCCTGTTTACAACTTCTTGTTTGAATTTAACTGGTGTTGGTTGTAGCTATTGTTTTAAATCTATCACTAGTGGACACCCATGGCTGTACGACTGTACTCCATTAGTCCCAACTGCACAAACCAACTTTTTATTCATCAGTTTTCCTGTTTTAGCTAAAATGGTTCAACAGTTACACTCTGGAACTGGGACACTGATGAAATGGAAGCTGGCTTCAGCTTCATGCAGTTAGAAGAGGACGCAGTAATGTATTTTTACACAGGTCATCTGTGTGTGTGCACTGGTGTTAGTTTAAAAGCCTATGTTAAGCAAACAACCATTAACATTTAGAGCTGCAAAGGCGTAGAATGCATTAATTTGTCTCTGACAAGCTGGAAATGTTAAAACCATAGAGAGTATATGGGTTAAACCAGTTATTTTAACAATGAAAACCCTTTACCTTGCAAAATGGTATGATCCAGCTTCTCTTTCTCTCAAAGTCAGTGTTTTATTCGACTGGTGTTGTGTGTATAGTAAGATTTGCAAAGGAACATTTTTGCATTTCATCACTCAGAACAAACACAGTCCATACTGATACACTCTTTATTCTGTAATTGTTAGCTAGGAGTGACTATCTGATGGTTTATTTTAAATTTAGCAGGTTAATGCTGCAGGTCTGTTTATAAAGGTGTGAGAGAAGCTGTAGCTGCTGTGCTGTTGGTTAGCCTGTGTGTTAATAAAGCTAAGGTGCTAGAGCAGTGCTGTCTGTATGTATATTAGCTAATTAATGTTACAAAATGATAAGATATAAAGAGTTGATACTATAATGTAACTCTGTTTGTGTGTGGTCAGCAAGTCAGATATTCGATTCTTATATTCGAGGCCAACATGATCTTGATCATATGCTCAAAATCTGTTGATAATTGTAATAATATTGATAACTGATTATTAGAATTGGTGTGTCTGATCTAATTTTTTTTGTCATGACACACTCACCCCAAGTCACATGCCCTAAATTTTTCTCATTCTCATCTGGTCACCCTATAGCCCACAGAAGCTCAATATTCAATCAGAAAAATGTGTTAAATAATATTAATATAGATATATTTATTTTTCTTTCCCAATAGACAGCAAATCTGTTCCTTAGTTGAACAACTATTCCTTTTCATAACAAAAGGATCACATCCAGCATATTTAGTGATTTCCTATATTTACCTTTCTTACATAATATCATCTAATCTAGCCCAGTACTGGCATCACTTCCTGCCCTCCGTCTGAATTCCATGCACTGGAATCATGTGACTGCAAACAAACTACTAAACCAACAATGGAAAAACAAGAAGAAAGTTCAACAACTTTCTAAATAGTCCAGGAAAGTGCTGAGGACACTTGCCTTTTCAAATGCGCCTCTGAATGCAAGAACAGCCAATGCGAGAAAGGATGGCATTCTAAATCTCCAGTGTGTTGGTTCACATTCAGATTGTGACGAACTGGAATCGAAACAGCTGTTTTGTAGCCTTGGATAGTTACAATTGGAAAGTTTTGGAATTGGAAAATGTCTTTGAGAATGAAAGGAAACGTACCTTGCATTTACTGTACATCTGAATGGCTTTCCAAACCTTCTCGGCTTTAAACTTGAGGAGATGAGCGTGAAGAACCTCAACATGCTCAGCAATCTGCTTACAATGGCCATTTCATCAGATTCCTTTACATCCTCCTTTTCTTCTGAAACAATGCCGACCAAATGATGAATGTGTCTCAGCAGCCTCCATTACTGGTCAGAGTTATCTCTTAAACCTTTGAGAAGGGTCATTGATTAGCGGTTAATTACCGTCAGCAGTTGTCTTAGAACATGGTGTGTCATTGATCACATTTCATGCTATTGTTGCTGCAGAATTACTGCATCATGATCCACCCAGCACCCCTCGGTTTGTTGCCATGGGCGTTCTTTTCACCTTCCAATCATGTGTTTCGAGCAGTGATATCACATGAGTGATATATATTTATGAATAATACTATACTAAATTGATTTCCCTTTTCTGAGGTACTTGCCAGGGTCCCATCCATTCTGAATCAAATTACTATCCAGCATTGGGTGTCCTTGAATATTTGAAGATAGCGCAGCACTTTTCACAATAAATACATCTTGTCATTAATCACTGGTATGAAAACAGACGTAATCTATACCGAACAGTTTTTCAAGGACACCCAAGTTAGCAGCAATTAAGTACGGTGAAGAAAAATGCTTTGCTGTGCTAAGCTTAGCTCTTTGAATAAATCCAAGCAAAGGACTGAGATACCTTGCAAACATTAGATCATTTATGTTTACAGTTGTGTATTAACATTTGAAAAGCTCTGCTTAGAATTTATGTTTGTTAATTTTCTGATAATTTTTGGAAATCTCTACAGGGAGCAAAGTGTAGGAAATAAACAAATTAATTCAGCCAATAGGCAGCAATAATTGTAAATTAACTTCAATTAGAAAATCAGGGTGCCCAAACATTTGATATTTAATATGTGTGATATATATATATATATATATATATATATATATATATATATATATATATATATATATATATATATATATATATATATATATATATATATATATATACAGTTTATCTTTTTTTTTCATTTTATGCAATTTTCATGCAATTCACTAACAATATTGTCTATTTCACAATTAATTTATGTGTATCAGATGATTTTTAAAGAATAAAAATGTTTGTATAAAAATGTTTCTATTTTTGTATAGAGGCTTATTTTGCATATAGTCCTATTATCAGTAATTCTCAGTCCTCTGTCTAAATCTCCTGGTATGGCCGCCAATCCAAGTTAAGGATGTTATTGGGCTAATTGGTTGTTAGGACATTCTTGCTCAATTGTGATGCACAGCTGAAAAACATTAGAGACCCGTCAGTCCATTGTTGTGTTAAGGAAGGAAGACTACTCCATTGAAAACAAGAAAATTTCACAGCGGTAGTGTATATATATATTAACCAACTTAACCAGCTTAACCAACATTGCAAATTTCATGACAGGGTAATTCCAAATAGCTATATACTTTCTTCATAGTTAGAATACCATTCTCTACATCTACATGTACACTAGCACTCAAACATTTGCAGTCAGTGATTTTAATTATATAACACAAATTACTTGAAAGAGTTGTGTATGATTCTACACAAAATTTTTAACAACCTTCAAACTGTTTCAAACTGTTTGTAGAAACTTGTAAAAATGATATTTTAATGATAAACAAAGTCATTTATTGATAACTGAAAAATCTGTACCGCATTGAGAACAAACTTATCAAGACATTAACATTTGCAGTGCACTGACTTTGCAAACTGATAATTAAATCTTGCTAATTAAACAGCTACTCATAGTTTTTTTTGTGATAAATTCAAATAAACATCAAATTACAGCTTATTATTTAACAACACATATACATGTTTTTTTTTTTACCATGGCCTAACTTTATGTTGGTCCCAAAATACTGTTAACTGTGAATAACTCACTGTAGGAGTTATTACTGAATAACAATTATGATTATTGTAACAAGTGGCCCCAAACTGCTGTGTTTAATAAATTGTTATCGTGTTAATTTGGCTCCAGAACATACATGAATATTATGTATGTTCAATTAATTTAATTGTGTTGTATGTAAACGTCCTCTGCACAGGCTAGTGAAACACTTTGGAGCTTTCTGTCTCTCCTGAATATAGACATAATTTCCCTAGAATTAGATCAAGATCAAAAAGAATGTTTCTGTAATCCCAACCATATGCAGTAGAAATAATGTCATCAGTGTAATATACATAACACGAGCAACATTTACTGGACCACACAGTACAGACAATAAAATAACAACACAATAACATCCCACTAGTTTTGGCTAATCCATTGTGTAATCTGGTATTTGCATTGCAGCATGATATTGACTATGTCTAGTAGTATTAATAGATATTATACACTAAACCCATGATAACATTCTGTTCTGTTGAATAGCCGTCTCTGAAGGCAGGCAATTTGTTTTTAGTCTCTTAATGCTTTAATGCACAAGTTAAGCAAACCCCTTCTAATACACAACATGGGTCAAACTCGACCTGTTTTCATTTCCAATGTTATTTTGTGTATTAGTGAGTGTTTTATCTCTTTGGTGAATCTATTAAAATCAGTTTATTATTTATTATTTAATGTTCCAAGTATTCTTTTTTCTTAAGTACCCTTAATCATTATTTTATTTTTATTTATTTACTTCATAAACAAAAATATATTTTTTAAATAAAACTGAGATGTGCATTGAGGAATTCATGTAAGCCTGAACGATGAAATTAATTTATTGCAAAGAAATAAAAAAAAAAATCAAAGGTGAATCACTTTTGACCCAGGTTGTACAACAAAGGGTTAATTTGTGTGCACTTCACATTTGCATATTTGGATCTGACAGTAGGGGTCTGCTACTTGTACTAAGCTGGACAGGGCCCAAAAACAGTGGGTGTCAGGCTGGGTTGGGCCAATTTTTTACATATCAAATCAGGCCAAGTTTGGGCCTAAGTTTGTTTTCTAATGAGTGAGTTGTATGTGCTAAATTATTTTTTTTATTTTCTTTCTTTTAAATATTATGGATTTTCTCTTTTGCGTGCTTTCCTCAGGGCTGTCTACATATTTACCAAACCTACCTATTCACAGAATAAATAATAATAAAAGCTTGCTAAAGGGAAACTGTTAACAATTCCAAATGAGTAAGTTGAGACTTGGTTGTTACAGAAACAGGTCACGTACGTGGTGAACCTTGTGATAGCATTCTGAGCTATGATAACAGGAGGACTGGCATGTAATTTGTTCAGAGACACATTTACTGAGGATAAAGTCATTCTTAAATAGTGTGAGCAGGTTCGGGCTCGGTTTAGGTTTAAAATTTTGGTCAGGTTGGGTCAGTTGGAATATTGAGTTTAATTTCTGTAAATCTTGTCTAGTTTATTGTTACTGTGTACACTATGTAATATTTTAGAAGATAAGTCAGCAGAACAAAACAGTCCAATCAGAATCAGCTGGTCCAAACCTCTCTCAGCTAAGAGCAACCTTATATGGTTTATTATTTGGTGACTGCATATATTACAGTGCCAAGTGGCTGAGTTGTCACTAATAGGCCGGCCGCGGTCCCGGTCCGGACCCAAACTGATAATCTATTGAGAATGATTTAATGTTGACAGTGTTTATTTAAAGCGGCAGAGCGTTTCTTGTCTTTACAGTATACAGGCTTTGTGGTGCAGTAAACTTACAGACCAATCACGTGCGCATAAATTCACGCTCATAAAATGCGCTCTTTGGCCAACCAGATCTCTGCAGATTCAGGAGCGCGGCGCGCAAACAGGTGAGAAGCTGCAGTCGGAAAATAAAGCGAGTCAGACGGCGTGCTCTAAAAAAAAGAAAAGTGGATGGCGAAAAACAACTTTTCAACCAGGAGTGGACAGAGACTTCACACAGAACTGCCCAGATATTTTATATATGTGTGAGAATGGTTCTAACACAGTTTCAACCCAGATTTAAAGTCCTGGCTGGACAACCAAGAGCTCACTTCTCTCACTAAACAAGAGAAAAGGTGGAGGAATACAAGAGAGAGAGAAACTGTTGAGATGTGAAACTAGGTTAACAATACTAAACATTTTATTTCCATTTTTTATTATAAATAAGCACTTTATGATGCACTTTTTAAAAAAGCATTTTAAATGTAGCTCTTGTTTTTACTTAAAGTGATGAAAAAAGTTCATTAAAAGTGTATTAAGATCAGTAATTCAGTTCAGCATTTAAACAGTAAATATACTGAAATATATTGAACGGTATGTGTGATGTGCTGGTGTTTTAGTTAATGGTGGTATAAGATGCTGTTACTAGGCTACTTCAGTATACAGGGTACGCCACTGAATTATAACACGTTAGGAATGATGATGGTCCAGACCTTGGCCTGAGGAAACCTCCTCTAGTTGGACCTTACTGAACTCTAATTAAATAGCCCTGTTCTAGAAGATGTTATTAACTTGGGGATTTGAGAGGTTATTGCAAACCTATGCTGATACAGTATTATCTCATACTGTAATACATTTGGAAAATGTCATAATATTCAATTGTACCAATACCAACCAGCAATACAACATTTAACATAAAAATACAATAAATGTATGGGGACCTAGATTCTTCCATAGAAGTGCAAACCACCCACGTTTCCCATATTCTACAGATGGCCCCAGCTTCTGTTTTCTTTGTGTATGCTGCAAAACACCAACTGAAGAAATGTAGGAAAGCTTGCAGTTTTTTGCAGTTAATGCTGAAATAAGACCCCTGAGCTCCCCCTGTCCTTTCAAAACAAAGGCAGCGGAAAATAAACTTTTGATGAATGCAATCATGTGGTCCCGCGGCCGAAGTGATATTTCAAAGGAGAGTGCTTTTGCATAGGTTGCGCATTCACGCTATTATTCAACGGTGTGTTTGACATCCTAAGGAAACATATACTTATTGCATTAATGAATTCTTAGCATTTGACTTTCATTGTATGCAAATGGAAGCTACCCACCAAGCCTTCTATATGCAAAGTAACTCATAAAAGTAGCGCATAAATATGTTACTATCCAGTCTTCGGTCGCAACACCAGATCGTCTTTCTATTGCATTCGCACACACAAACACTTACCCTTCTTCACACCCTGCCACACACAAATGCACGTATAAAGTGTGGAAGATCACAGCATGGTTTTTAAACTCAGCTGCCCAAGGCAAATTTGAGAGAAGACAAAAACCCACTTCTAAATTCAATCATGCTACAGTTATCTTCAAATCCAGTTCAATACCTTGAAAGGGCACTAGGTTCACCACGTCACTCCTGAAGGCAAGAACTGCGCAATTATGGAGCCATGCCATCATCCTACCCGCTTGGTTGCTTTGAGTCCTTTTATATAGTAAATGAAGTGGTAAGTAATTAACCTAAATGCCTTGTATGTGCAGCTCTAAATGCAGATGAATCCTGTCTGTCCCTCAGGGTCCTTTACCTTCTGCAAATGGGCAGCAATAATAGGAGAGCGACTCAGGGGCACCCAATAGAAAAGATGAGCTTTGAACATTTCATCTGAAATTAAATCCACAGAAAAGCAAAACATTGTGAGTGCCACCGTTTGCTCATCAGCTAAATTGACTGGTATGAAGAAATGAATGATGGGATATGCGCAAAGACTCGTCATTGGTTTCCTTATTAATGGCTTTAAATTCATGCCGTACGTCATGCTGTCATCCACCTATCTGCAGTCAGACACCATCCTTCATGCATTTCATTTCAGTCAAAAGGGTCAAAAAAGTAGATGTTATTAACAGATCACGTTTAACTAACACCTTAAATATGCCTCAACATTGAATTCTTTCTGTATTTACTCTCACCACTCTTGTTCTCTGCTTTTTATTAAATCTTTCTTTCTTTCTCAGAAGTTCTCATGATTCAATTCATTCCAAACATGTTCACTGATGTTGAAGTCTGGACTCTGGGATGGTCAGTCCATTGTTCTAAGAACACCAGCAGCTTCTGTGTTCATTTGCAAACATTCTTCTTTTTTTTTCTAATTTCTTTTCTCAGTAAGGGCTTCTTGACAGCTACAGGGGTGTAAGAACACATCGAAATATCGAATATTGGGATATTATGTTTAGTGATATTGTATTGATTCTCAAAAACACAGTATTGATACACAGATTCCTGGCAGACAGTGAATCATTGTGTGTTGTGTTTAAACCTCTGACCACTAGGTGACAGTGTTGTAATCCATTTTCAGCTCCACTCCAACATTAACAAGCAACACAAGGGCGCAATGCCATTGTAAGCTTTGGCAAACCTGTTTATATATCACTTTTACAGTATATTGAATCATGATCGCTGTATCATGATATGTATTGTATTGCCAGGTTCTTGTCAATACACAGCCCTATACAGCTGCACATCCTTTTAAGACCCATAGCTGTCTTCCAACAGTGGAAGGACGGACAGAAATCCTTCAAATATGAAAGATCTGTGTCTTTTAATCATTTTTTTAAATGAAAAAAAAAAATTTTTCCCACCCCTTAAAGAAAAGTAGAGTCTGTGAAGTTTAATCAAGGTGTACACAGCAGTTTTATCACACAACATCAATTAAAGTTATTTTAATCATGTGCAGGGTGTTTGTGTGTGCGTGTGTTGGTGGTGGGGGGGTAATCATTGCTCAGAGCAATCAGTCAAGAAATGATTTTAAATAGAGCACCAAAATCAAAGCATCCTCAGGCAATTACTAGGACCATCAAACATAGGGGTGTTTGTATTTTGGTCTAAGGACGTGATTATTTCATCATTAGTAATGTGAACTGTTGCATTTTACTTCAGCTACACTTTAACTGTTATAGTGTCTTATCAAAACCTCAAAACATTTTATTTATCAGTTTTTTGAAAATTATTATTTGAAAATTGCAGCTGACCCTTGACATGCAGCTGCCATGTAAGCATTTCACAAGTGCTCCAAAAAATAAAGAAAAAAAAGAACTCTAGAAGATTAACATACATGAAAGTTAAAGTTTTCTTTCTCCTGTAAAGTTATTGCTTAGAAAACAAAGCGAAAACACCACATGAGCTATCGACTCAGTGGTGCACTTTTTAGGTAGCCATCCTTTTTAGTCAGTGGTGGTCCTAATTTGGTTCCCTTCCATTGTTACACAAGGTAGAGGGAGGGTAAACAACTGTGCAGCAATAAATACAGCAAAGTCCATCTAGGAAAGTCTGGCCATTCAATTATTTCCAGTTATACATGACCAGGCTGTGTCTGTTAACAGGAAAAGATCTACAAATCCAAAATCAGTCCGCACTAAAGCCTCATTATGAAAGCAGCAGTCAGAAGAACAGTCACACTGTAAATATTTTTTAAAAAAACAGAGTTGTTAGGTAGGAATTTGTGCATGTTTCAGACCACATCATACATCTTTAGTTATTAATGTTGCACACACACAGGCTCAGAATGGTGGTCTCCGATGTTCAGGTCTCAAATGCAAACTTGCATTATACTGATGAATATATGATAACAACAGGGGCGCAGGAAGTGTAGGTGAGTTCAGGGTCTGATAACAGGCTCTGTAAACTGAACTTTTTTTTAAATTCAAAAATTAAAACCCTGTAGTAACCATGCACTGTTTGTATTAATAGTGTATTTTAAGCCGAATCACTTCCCCCACCCACTGTTGGCCACTTTGGTGGCATGTTGCTAAAACACATGCAGATGGAGGTGTAGAAAAGAAAATATGCCAGCCATATTTGAGACTCAAAAGCTAAAAGCTAAACTGAAAAAAACACGAAACTGGTTCTCTAACATTGCATCCATAATATTTGAACCAACCATTTTATCTTCCAGTTGGTGCACAGTCGAATGTGGGACTGTGAACAACAGATAGAGGGCAGTATATGAAAAACCAAAAAAAAGGATGCGATGGCGGTGAGGAGCCAGTACTGCGCTAGTTTAGACAACATAATGAGAGAAAGGTACAAACACAAAATTACAGCCTATGCTAGACGTGATCCTGATGTCATAAAGAGTGATTTTCATTGGATTGAAAGATTAGCAACTAAGAAAACAACCGTAGTACTGACATAAACTACTTCAGCCTCATCCTGACCGCAGACGAGGACTCACAATCCATTTTTTCTGGCATGTTTTGGTTGGTTTCTTTTTGGTCAGTTTTGGTCAAAGTTTCTTGTTTAAACTGATTTCGAATGACTGTAAACAAAGTAAACCATAAAACCAACCAGTGAAGTGATGTCATTTGCAAACAACCTGTTGGTTACCACAGCACATATCAACAATCTGATTGAATGGCACCCAACTCATTTGCACAAAGTTCATCCAGAAATATAGAGACAGAAGAGATATCAGTGTGAGCATCAGCAATTTTAGCTGTCATATACGTGGATATACTCTCGCCTCTCTTGTCGTTACAATGCCTCAACACATGTTAAGTTTGATGTAGAGATTTCAAAACAATTCTATAAAAAAGATGATGACACTGTTCACTGAAATTTCAGCACCCCTAACTTAAAACACCCTCCTGCATCCCTGGATGACATCAGTAGATCATTCTCTTTAATGCTCGAAAGATGTGTCCTTCACCAAAGTTTTGACTTGTTCTCATTGAACACTTTTATTAATGCGCTCACAGATTAGTATTCATTCACTCGTTCGGCTCTGTAGCACAACCGATGTTACAAAGTGTTCTTCCAAGCATTGCATGCCATTACACATTTTTACTGAGACGTCTCCAAACCCCTAAAACTTACGCAGAGCAGCTTTAACATTTCAAAAGACTTTAGAAATCTCATAAGTAGCTTGTAGTATTTGGCTCAAAGAACTTTTTGAGCCTCCTTTTTAAAGCGTCTGCTGATAACTGTAAAACTTTGCTAATATGATTGGTATTTTTGATAAAACAATACATTTCCAATTATTATAGCTATTTAATTTGGAATTACTATCATTCTGTAAAAAACAGGCAAATTAATTGACAGCTATAAAAGAAATACAGCTAATAAAATTATGATGAATAAATACCAGTTGGATTCCAATGAACTGTCTTATAAAGAACTTTCCAGACCACTGAAACAGCAGGGAGGTCTGGAGCCTTCAGCATATTAGACAAGCTGATCAAAAAAAAATAAAAAATCCTTTTCATTTCTCTTCCCATCAGTAAAGCCTAGGATGGATGAAATCTTATTAGAACACCTGTCACAATTGGATAAAGTGACACTGGCTATTTCCAGCACCTAGAACAGAGCCACGAGGGCTTTCATGCGTTTTTTTTTTTGTGATCTTTTTCTCCACAAGCCCTTGACATGTTAAGACATAAGCCAGTTACACTTATTTAACCAAAACAAGACTCATGAACAGCACCTGCAAGCGGATTATCTTTAAGACATTGGTTCAGATGCATATTCAAGCATATTCTGAGTTTCTCTGAACATAATTAGTCGTCAATAAAGAAGAAACGGATATGCGAAAGATAAAAGTGTGGAAGAACTGATAAAAAGCAAAAGCAGAGGCTAGTATATGTTTTTGCATTCCTGTATTGTTCACAGTTAAGTAGTAGAAACATCAGGATGTTACACTTTAGATATGGTTCTAATATAAAACCATTTTTACTAGATACAACAAACATGCTCACAAGAGTGATTATACAATGTAATATGATAACATTCCCTCAGTAGCGTCTTGTTGTTTCTTTAGTGATCGTCATCGATAATGGATTAGCTGCAGAAAATTACCCAAGTAAGGGAAAATAAGGGAAAATGTGTTCATGTGGTTTTTATTTGAACGCAGCTTAACATGGTTTAAAAGACGTGATGGAATCCCATTTGAAGTGCGTTCCTTACGGAGAGAGATTGGTCTTAAAACACCTGAGGAAATTCCACACACATCACAAATGAGTTTCACTATTCACAAATAAATATATCCCAGTCTGTGTCTCACAGCTCGCTATTTGTACGAATTCTGTGAAATTTATGAAGATATATTTTGAATTTTCATAAATCCATTCTAATTTCTATGTGAAGATGAACACATTTGTCAGTATTTTCATTGCATATTTTTGAAAAGACGAGCTCTCAAATTTTAAATTTATTTATGAAGTGTTGTATCTGCATCCGTTTCTCTGTGGGACGCGCGTGCATGCAAAGGGGATTCTGATGGGAAGTCGGATTCTGGTTGGGAGTTGGATTCTGGTTGGGAGTCGGATTCGGGTGGGGAGTCGGATTCTGGTTGGGAGTTGGATTCTGGTTGGGAGTCGGATTCGGGTGGGGAGTCGGATTCTGGTTGGGAGTTGGATTCTGGTTGGGAGTCGGATTCTGGTGGGGAGTTTGATTCTGGTTGGGAGTCGGATTCTGGTTGGGAGTCGGATTTCGGTACAACATCTGTTAACTGAGGAAGTTGGCCAGTCAACTCCACTAAACCAGTTTAACCAGTTTAGTCCCATCCAACTGGCTGCTTCATTACAGTAACATTCAGTCCACCTCTGCGCTGCTTCTTCTCTTACACAATTCCGCCAAAACCAGCAGCGCCCCCTAGCGGCAACGTGTACATTTGTTTGCCACATTTGTGAATAGAGCTGCATTTGTGTGTGGATTTTGTTCAGAAATGCAAAACGAAAGTCTCAAAATCCATTTGATGCACAAATGCAGATTCAACACTTCAATAATAAATGTACAATTTGAGACCTCGTCAATGAAAATACAGACAAATGTGTTCATTTTCACATATAATGTGCAAAAATATGCAATGAAAATACAATGTTCATTTTCTCTATAATCTACAAAAATCAAAAATATGTATTCATAAATTTAACAGAATTTATACAAATAGCGAGCTGTGAGACACAGACTGGGATATATTTATTAGAGAATAGTGAGACTCATTTGTGATGTGTGTGCAATTTGTAAATTATCTTTTACACATTCGTCAGGTGTTTTGAGACTAATCTCTCTCCATAGTTCCTCACAAATTAGCAGCAGAATATGCCGCACTATGTAGTTCTCACGCAAGATTATGCCATGAGTACCTCCGCACATGTACCGAACCGCTCCACAGCGTCTTTCCAAACATATTAAATCTGGTTATCGCCACCTCAGACATTGTTAAGTTTCTGTGCTGTTTATGCCGTCTTTGTTTTCTTTGCCTGTTTGGTGATGGTGCCTGTGTTTGTTTACTCGCTCTTTTGTTTGTTTGCTTTGTTTACTGCCATCCTTTTGTCTCCCACTCTCGCAGTGGGAGGAAGAGACACCTTTGAAAACTCCAAAACTTCTCATTTCCACGGCTGGGCGCTTTGAGAATAAATGTGTTGCTTTCTCAGGTTCTGTAGCAGGCAAAGAAAAGTGAAGATTGTCAGGGGTCCTGTTGCCGAATTAAAGGAGTTGCCAGCGCTTCACGAATAATTAGAAACAGACCAAAATGTTCTGTGCAAAAGTCAGAGACCGCTCTTTGCTTATTAAGCAACTTGTTTTCAGCAGATTTTGCATGACAAGATTAGATATAACAGAAATGGATTGTATAATTAAGGAAAATGTCGAAGGAGGCGAAAAACAGGAGTTTGTGAAGCTGTTCAAAAAATGATTGAAAGATAAAAAGCAAATTGGGCTCGTAACCATAGGGAAAGACTTGGTAGACCACCCAAACTCTCACAAAACTGTCAGATAAGCGTCCATCTTTGAGAGATGGGAGAAATCAAGCACCACTCTTGCTTCAGATTGCAGATTTCAACTGAAATGGAAAAACTGAAAGCATTGGGAAGAATGGAAACTGTAATATAAAAATAATAATAATAACATTTTATTTGAAAAGCACATTTCAAGACACCCAAGGACACTGTACAATAAATGGAGACAGATATAAGAGTAAAAAGAAACAAATTGAAAATTTAATTAAAATAATAAGTAAACCAAAAATCTTCTCATCTATATGCTAGTTTAAAAAGATGAGTTTCAGTCTAGTTTTAAAAACATCTAAAGATGGACAAGCTCGCAGTTCATCAGAAAGCCTATTCCACAGCATTGGACCCACCACACAGAATGCTCTCTTTCCAGCAGTGCTTAACTTAAAAGGGGGGAACCACAAGCAAGTGTTGGCTTGAAGACTGAAGAGTATGCACTGGAGAGTATGACTGGAGTAGACTAACTTAAATAGGAAGGAGCGAGGTCATGCAGGGATTTAACAACCAACACAAGCAATTCGTACTGAATATGATACAGCACTGGAAGCCAGTGAAGGTGACATAGGACCGGAGTAATATGCTCCCAAGATCTTTTATGGGTCAGCACCTTGCAGCACAATTCTGCACTTACTGCAGCCTGCTCAAGGCCCGAGCAGGGAGGCCATACTCAGTTACATTTTACACTGAAATATTCTACATAGAGTAGAATTTTTAGGCCTTTACCTTGTTTCCATATGTTTCCATATGTTTCAGTGTCAAACAATGACAGAAATAAACCAGTGGATACCCTTGCATGCACTTAATCATCCAATCATAATCAAATTTCTGCAGTGTCTGATTATCTAAGTGGTCAAGTAAAAGCATACTCTGAAAAATCTGATTAAGTAATCTGAAAACGGAAGCTGGATAGTTGTTTTTCTCAGAAAATTTACGCCCTTACTCAGATTTTTTAGTCTGTGCATGTGTGAAAAATGTGAAAACATATCGGGTGTGTCTCAAAACCTAGTGAGTGTCTAAGTAGGCTGTCTAGGTAGGCAGCAGTTTAAGTAGCAGTGTTCTGTCTGACGTCTCTCCTCATAAAACAGATTACTGAGACGCTCTAGTTAGAGAGAGACTGCGTCATGGTTTGTTCCCGCCCACTGCAGCACGCGACTGGTGGTTTAACTGGTGGCTACCGGCCGGCATCCAAAACAATAGCCCGAGGCTTAAAAATCCGCTAGCATAAATGCTAATGGCTCGAGTATAAAACTGCAAAATGGTCTAATAAAAAAAAGTTGCTAATAAAATACTGTTTTGTGTGATTATATGACAAGAAACATATTAAAACACCAGAGAGAATCAAAATAACTTACATTTTAAAACCACTTCACTGCTCTTAGCTTTGCCTGTGTTGCATCATGGGATTGCCTCAGCGGCTGAGAAAGCATTCGATGCTACCTTAAAATCAGACCAAAATAAGGTGCCTCAGTAGACAGCTATCTAAGAATTGGGACAGCCTACATGTCGGGAGCGCATACTATGATGTAAAAAGCTGTCTATGTAGGCAGCTCACTCAGTTTTGAGACACACCCATCGTGTACTGGAAATAAGCAAGCAGCATTTATAAGTGTTTGTAGAAATAAAGGGTATAAGTATTGTTCATCTAAATGATGTGTTTTAGAATTAAAGCGACATAATTGCTGTCAGACTTAAGTAGACCCAGAGTTTTACCATTATCTGATTACCCAAGTGTATGTAAACATGTTGAAATGATTACTGAAAAAAATCTACATTTCTGCAGGATAACTAACTGTAAACACATGTGATGACAAGAAAGGACGGCTCTTATTTATGCAAAGCAATGCCGTCCTTTCAACAATATGCTTTTGTCAAATCCAAATTATGATGAAATCTCCTCTTTCATGAACATGTATGTTATCAGTTAAAAGCTATAAGGATTAAATTGAGCTGAAATGCTAATGCAATTACCACATCAGTGTATTTTAGTGAGAACATATAGACTTAACAATGACTCTGAGAGTCAAGCGACTCCGCCCTCCTATCACCCTTTGAGAAATAGCTATGGCATTAGCAGGAATTCGCTCGTTAGAGTAGTTGGAGCTTCATGCTCCAGTGGAAGACCTCAGCGCCTGAAGGATCCATTTGTAACAGAGTTTGAACCCTCTGTTGTCAGAACAACCTCACAGAAGGAAAAAAAAAAAGCCTTCGCCTTTCCCCTCGGCCCACATTGCCTGTTGTATTGCTGGCCCTAGTGGAGCTGCACAAATTCCTCTGATGCCTCTCAGGCCTTTTGTCACTTGGATGGAGGCTTGGCTTTCTAGTTTCTGCAGGAGATTTCCTCAGCCTTAATGAGGCCCACGCAGCACTCGCTGAAGGAAAGAGAGGAGCCTTCAAACCAGCGGGCCCCACTGATCTCTCTTTCCCTCCAACTTTCCCTCTAATCACACATACACCCCCGTCCTGAGCCGGGGAAAGGGAAAGCGAACGAGCCCTGTGGCCAGCATACTGTAGAGTCGCTGATTACCAGCAGCAGAGCAGTGGCATCCATCCAAAGTCCCAATGCGAGCATGAGCGTGCATGAGTGCTCTCCGAGTGGTCAGACCAAAATCAATCCAACATCCATCACTTCACCTCACGCTATATCTAACTGTACTGAACTTCTGCAGACGCTCCAAAAAATCTGAAATCCATTTAACTGCCATAAGTGGTCATTGCATGCGCTAGACACTGAAGGAACAGCAACACTAAAACACCTGTTACATTTCAGGTTTTGCCAATATCAAGCTGATATGGTGCTTCTTATTAGCTGGATAAGAAATTGAGACATGCATTCACAACTACACTAATCAGAGATCATATCTGGTCATAAATGCTCTGTCACTGTCTTGAAGAACATGACGAACGACAGACCGCCGTTCATTATGGACCAATAGATATGATTCAGGAATAAAGCTTCTATGTATGTTAGCCTGCATTAAAGCTTTTGCTTTACAATCCATGCATTAACAGTCCGCTTTATCCCACTAGTCAGGGTCACGGGGAGCATTCCCAGCATCATCAGGGGAAGGTGGGGTACACCATGAACAGGTTGCCAGTCCATCACTTGGCCAACACACTCTCACCTACAGGCAATCAAGAGTGACCGATCAACCTAACATGCGTGTCTTTGGACTGTGGGAGGAAACCCACTCAAGCACAGGGAGAACATGCAAACTCCACACAGAGCAGTCCAGCGCGGAAAGCGAACCTGGATCGTCTTGCTGTGAGACAACAGTGCTAACCACCACACCACCGTGCCATCGGCTTTTGCTTTACTATTTTTGGAAGGTTTGGACAAGATTTGCAAAAATCCCACCTGAAAGCCATAATGGATTTAGGCTAGAGTTTAGATTTACCAATAAATGTCAAGTTTGAATTTTTTTAGATACTAAGCTGAGCTGTATGGCTGTAACAAATGGAAACTTAATCAGGTTAAAAAAAAATAGAAAAACTTACTAACTATGAATTGTTCACAGTGGTTGTGATAGAAACCAGACACATGAAATGTTTAATGCATCTAAAGCTAAATAGACCTAAAGCTCATACAAAGCTGTTGCATGAAATGGTTACAAGTACTCTTGTACTGATTCCTGCAGTGTTGTCTTACAATATTTTTGGGTTAAGATTTTAAATTGATCCTTTTAAAAGCATCTTTGGCCGTGTGTGGGAAACCGAGAGCTGTAGTCCAGCACAGTTTGGTGTTTTTCCCCGCTCTGAAACACCAACTACACCCAGCAACTGATGAGGTGAGTCAGAACTTTTGAGCACAGGGCTAGAGTGTGACTTGTTTTCACACTGAGAGTTATTTCAGACCATACACAACATTGCTTTTGTGCAACTTAACTTTTCCTAAAATCTCTGTTTTTTCATGTTTTTTCTTATGATGTACTAGGATGAACTAAAATAAAAACCGATGAAGGTTTTTGCCTTAAATTTGACAATCACCACAGCTAGTGTCTGGGTTTGATTCCTGGTCCGGGCCATTTTTGTGGAGTTTGCATGTTCTCCCCATGCATGTTAAGTCACTCTAAATTGCACGTGATGGACCGGCAACCAGTCCATGGTGTACCCTGCCTGGGATTGGCTCCAGCACCCCTGTGATGATAAAGCGCAAGATAATGGATGGATGGTCAGTATGCCACAAACGATGCTAAAGTCAGCCAAGAAATTTAAATCAACGCCCTAACAACATTTAATTGGCCATGTACTTGAATATGCTCCTTCCTCCTGCTGCTTCTGCTGCTGCCGCCATTCATAACAGTCTTTCGTGCCAGCCAATGCCACATTGCCCTTAATTTAATAGTCTCTCAATGCGGATATTACACTAATGTTAGCTTTATATTGGAATTTCAGTTCCACCTTAAATAGCACAGCAGTTACACGCAGCAGTTAAGAGCTACATAGAAAAATAAGAAGCTAACTTTAGCTTCATCTAATCTCTATGAGTCAGCACTACATTATTAAAGATAAACATGAAGATTTATCATGTATAGTTTGCCTTTCCCTCCCGATTGTTTGAGCAGGAAAATCAACACACTGTGTAGGAATTCGGCCCTCCAGGACTGGAGTTCACCAGCTGAGAGTCCTTGGCAGAGAGTTACATGCAAATCATTATAGATTGAAAGAGTGCTCAAAGGAAACTACACCACTATTTGACTTTTATCAAAATGACATATAAACACTCAGAAGACATGTACTGGTTGTTGTGAATAGTCATTCTTTATGAAATCAAATCAAACCACAACTAAACTGTGCATACAGTGCAACAATTCGGTTATGGTGGGTTGACCTTCACTGAATGACCATTCACACATACAAAATAATTTAAATTAAACAATTTGTCTTCCAACCACACCAACACGTGCTCTAAAAGAAAGTATTTAAGAGTTGAGCGTTGACTGGTCACTGTGTGATTCTGAAAAAATGTCCTCACGGTTACACCATTAACTGACAAGAATGAAGGATTCTTTGTGATTAGCTCCAACCTGAGGCTGCCAGGATTGTGGATTTAGGCTGTAAATTAATAAAAATACACTCCAAGTAAATGACAAGGAGGTAGTTCCATGGTGCAGCTGTCTGAAATGATAAAAAACAAGACATTTTATAGAATGCGGCTTTAAACATCTGAAATAACCAGTCCTGCTTGTAGACAGCGCTGAACTGTTTTATTCTTGGATGATGATTAGTCTGTACTGCAGAACAGCTCATGGGAATGGACCATGGGAGTGGAACTAATGTATGTGAAGTGGCCACCCTCACTGGGTCATTAAGGTGAGTGCTAGACTGAGCTGTCTTTCAAAGCAGCAGGGGGTCCAAAGAAATGAAGCAATTAGACTTGCTGTGCTGCTAATCCCTGAGATTTGATTTCATTTAGCTTGGTCTCATGGAGAAAACCCATCATGGAGCCAATAAGTATGAAACCGCTGGAGAAGTCTGCTTTTCTTGTACTTTTCAGAGGTATTACGCATTACTTGATGCGCTGGCCTACCCTGTGTGAGCACACATGTCCCTCTACTCAGCTCCACATTCATCTCAGCGTGTCCGGATTCATGACTGGAACATTATGGCGGTTATGATTTTACCTCTGTGTAGATAAGCATTATCACAGCGCTGCACATCATCACCCTGCCTTTTTTTATCCACACTCTCCAATTACAGCCCAGGCCTCTTTTATCCCATCAGTGAGACGCCTCCATTTTGGTGGTAAGGTTCCAGTACAGTGGCAGGCGACACCATCATCATCATATTTTCTCCCCAAATACCACATTTAAAAGGGCATTATCATCACACCTTCTCTCCACAAGCATGAATAGTTGATACTGAGAAGCTGGCTGTGGTTGCTTAGATAAAAGCTGTCTCTATAAATGATGCAGAGAACAAAGCGGGTTGTTCCATCAGAACATCCAGAAGCATATTAGTAGATAAATGCTGTGTTTAGTCAGTCAAAGCCACAGTTGTCTTTTCAACAGAGACAGTTCACTGTTAGACATTGGGGAGGGATTATCGTTGCACTTCAGAGTAAAAAAAGAAATGTTGATGTCTTAACTTATAATAAGATGGTAGCCTGGTTGCCTTCAAAATTATTTATTGGACTTCCGCTATTTAGTTTTGTGTGTGTGGGCCTATGTTTGGACCTTACAGCATAAGCGGTTAACAGAACAATAAACTGTATTTTGCATTCAGTTATATTTGAAGACCCTGGAAACCTAAATGTGGTCGTTCATTCATTTTTCCATATATTGACAATGTTCCTTTGCATATTCCTTCTTTCACACGTTGCTTTGTCTGCCCTTTCATGTGCATGTCAGTTTGGTCAACTCTTTTGACCAGTTACCACTTAACGTTATCACATAAAAGCTGGATAATGATAACAGTTCTGTATGAGTGGTCGAGCAGGCTAGAACTGTTGCATAGAGAGCTGTCAATCAAGCTGCTCATTAGCCGCACCCACAAAATTCTCAGATAGGTCCAATCAGTGCTTGTTAAGCCGTGTTGTATCATATTTATATCTTATATTTTCCATTTAAGCTTTGCTGATTTACTATAACACTAAAATTTAGTAGTATACAATATTAATCAATATTTTATATATTTTTTAATATTAATATATGTTTTAATTATTTTAATATTGTGTTTCCTGGAACTTTAAAATTCAACAAGCTCAAAATCTTAAGGTAAGCAATTTATTTACTTTAAACAATGCACATGTGTACAGTGATATATTTTAAGCATAACATACATTAGGACAAGACAACTATCAGTAAATGAAAGCTCAACATCACATAAAAAAAACACCTTTGAAGAAAATATTTCCTGGAGATGGAAGCTTTAGCAAAAGTTCTAACATAAAGACCCGAATGCTACGTCATCCACTGCGTCCATTGCATTCATTAGACCGATTGCTGGCTGACCACAAATGACTCTTCTTGTCTGTCCCTTCAGCTGCTTTCAGGTGCATTTCACAACATTTCAGATGTTTCATTTTATCATTGTCTTGTACTGAACAGGTGTAACAACTGAGAATTCACATGAACTTATAAACATTTGTATTATTGTTGACATTCACATCATGTATCAGAAATAGCTGACCAAGATTCCAATGAACTCTCACTACATCTCTAAGGCATTCTTTTAATGTACTTACTCCGAAAGATACTCTTATATCTGTTTGTCTTAAACATAACAATGATGAATGTGCCCACACCTTTTCTCCACCAGATTTTTACATTTAGAACTCTGGACAAAGCTCTTGATGGACGCTGGACAATGAGGTAATAATTTTTATGCTACATGTCTGGGAGAGCTGACCGAACAGTTAACACTGTGCTAATCTGTCCCAGTGCCCACCATCTCCATTCCCCCTAAACGGAATTCTGAACTGGTTTTAATGATATCAGCTGTGCGTGCAGTACACAATGATCAAATATTCAATATTCATGGCACTAACCGAATGTCACTGTGAATAATGGCTGAGTAGTATTTTGTAATTGCTTCCTACATGGATTTTCTGTCTGTATTTTCCCTCAGAAAAGGTCCAGCTTTTGAAAGTTAAGATGATATATGGCGAGCAACAAGCATTCATAAAATCCAAAGGGAGGCTTTTCTTACTCCAGGCCAAAGGCTGTAATGATCCTGACAAAGTATTTGTCCATGTGGGCCACCTTAAAGTCTGGGAAAAGATGTAGGGGCAAAAAAATAAATAAAAACCCTACATAAATTATTACTTACATAAAAAAAAAAAAATACTACCAGACTAAACCAGCACATGAGATACGCAATTCAAATTCCAGCCTTAAGCTTAGCAGATGTTATGTAATGAAGGCATTGCTATAACTGTGCTTAACTCCCCCTGTTCAGAATGACAAGGCAGAAAATAGGCTTGTCAGGGTGACTGACGCTTCCCATTTCTATGTATAATTCACAGCAAACTAGCAGCCGAAACGGGACCCAGTCCACCTCACTCGAAAGGAAATGAAGACAGAGTACCAGCCAGCAGACCGCCGGTGCCGAGAAACACTGCCGGTGCAAAACGGCATCCACCTTTTTTGGCTATGTAGAGGAGAATAATGTGAGAAAGGCAACTAACGAATCAGGAATTACGCAGATAATTATACCCTTGAGTATTAAACATCGAAACATCACTGCTGAATCCTCCCTTTGCCCTGACAAAGCACTTCTCCTTGCAGCACGCGAGCACAAAAGAGTTCATGCATATGAGTTGGAGGGAGAGGATTTCACCCAGCCTATCAGCTATTCTAACCAGGGGCTGCATCTGTGACTGCATCTCCACACTCTGGTCCTCATAGAATAGCAGCAGTGCAACAGTGCCATCTATGGCGGTTAGGCAAAGCACAGCTCGTTGTTTTATTTTTTTCTCTCTCTCCTTTTCCATTATGCTGCTCGTGCTTTCATTTTATGCGTTTCACACTCACTGCCATGGTGGTGAACTGTGCTATAGCAACGAGGGTCATGTAAACGTGGCTGCTAGGAGCTAATGGCACATGGGACAGCAATGTAATGTGCTGGAACGCTATTAGGACTTGATGGCGTCCGCTAATGATTCCTGGACAGTATTTTCCCATGCAAAAAGGACGTTTACCTTCACCGGCCTGAGCAAATTAATGCACTTATTAGCAGCAGAATAACGATGGAAAACTCTAGACCTTGAGCGCTTCTGGCTGTAAACCAAGGCCGAAACAGGGGGTCTTTTCAGAGAGAGTACACTAAGTTCTGTAATCTGTTGTTTGCTCAAAAGGGATGCAGCAGCACACAATAGAGGAGATATTTCACAAATCTGCGCTCCAAATGGAAGTTAAAGATTTTGGGTTTTGGTGTTCAAGCTGGATTGGCTGAAAATTAAATTGACACAAGCTTTTCTTCACATCAAACCGATCAGCCAGGATATGTTTGGTGTCAGAAGTTTTGCATCAGAGCTTCAAGGCCAATGTAGCTTACAATTAAAGGAAGCTTCCAGGTTGGCATCGTGCAAACTGAGTGGATAAATGACCACATAATTGCCCATAGCATAGAGTTATCCCTTGTTTTTACAATAAAAGTAATATATAATATATAAACATTGCTAAATATATTGTTCACTCTCTAGTCCAGGGGTATTTAATTAGAATTCAGTACGGTCCAGTCAGAGGAAATCTCCTCAGATCAAGGTCCGGACCGTCATTCAGTGCCATATCCTGTATACTGATGTAGCCTAGTATCAGCATCTTATACCATCAGCTACTGAAACACCAACACATCACACATACCATTCAGTATATTTCAGTATATTTACTGTTTGAATGCGGAACTGAATTATTTATAAACTTCTAATTAATGTTTTTTACTCACTTGAAGTAAAAACAAGGGCTACATAAAAAAACAGAATGCTTTTAAATGCATCTTAAAAGTTTAGAAACAGTAAATAAAACATCTTCTCGTTAACTCACGTTTCACATCTTGACCTGTTGGTTTAGAGCACCTGTGAGAAGAATAAACATAAGTCTCGGTTCATTTCTGGTTAAAACAGTCGGGTTTCCCCGTCAACTTTCCTTTTTTAGAGCACGTTATTCTTTCTCCAACCTGCTTTACTTTCTGACTGCTGCTTCTCGCTCCATACCTCGCCTGTGTGAGCGCCGCACTCCTGAATATGCACAGATCTGATTGGCTGAGGAGAGCCTTTGGTGATCTTAAAACACACTTGATTGGTCTGTTAAATTAATGTGCCGCAAAGCTTGTATACCGCAAAGACAAGAAAAACTCTGCCGCTTAAAATAAACACAGTCAAAATGAAATCATTCTCAATAGTTTATCGGTTTGGGTCCGCATTGGACCACATCTGAGTCCGGACCCGGACCACGGCCTATTAGTGACCTCTGCTCTAGTCCATACATGCAAGCTTAGCTGCAATAAACAGCTTGTTTTAAATCTGTTGCTTATGTGACATCACAAAATCCAGTACCTTTCATCATATATTCACCAATTTAGCCTACAGCAGTTTAGCCCCACCCATTCATATCAAAGCCATGAAGAGTGGTTTAGCCCAGACTGCTTTTTAAACAAAGCACAGTCAAACAGAACAGAGCTCGTTTATGTAGATCAGTCCTGAAGGCACAGTAACAAAAACAGAAGAAGAATTCAATCATAAAGGGGTCCTATTATGCTTTGCCTGTTTGTGCCTTAGCTTTACTGTGTGTGGCTTTGTGTGCACGCAAATAGTCGGCAGTACATGTACATGCCAGAGGGAGAAACTCTCTCTCACAGAAACCACTTTTCTCATGTGCTTGAAATGCCTTGTTGGAATTCCGCCCTTGTCTCTGTTACAGGATGACGCAACACAATCCGCATTACATGCCTACCAGCAAGCTAAGCACACTCTCACACAATGCTACTGCTTCCTACCGCTCTGCCCGTTGGCCAATCACTACAGAGCTGACCCATTAGAACACACTGGGCTATCGGGAGGTGCAGGTTAAAGGCGGAAGGTGAATACAAATGATATTAATTAATAATTTTTTTTGGAATACTGAAACATGTACATCCATTCTAGTAGACCCCAAAATAAAATAAGAATACAACGTCCCTGTTCATCTATTTATATTTATTTTCTGATTTAAATGGCTCAGTTTGGTGCTCAATATTAGTTTTATTGTCAGTGTTGAATAAAAAATTAATCTATTCTTATGTGGTGTACAGCTCTAGGAACATTACAGTTTTAATAATGTAATTTGTTAATTTAAGAAGTTGTAATAATTATGTTGTGCTTAGCCATGTGACTAAACACATGACACTGTGACATGTGACATGGGTGGCAAATAATTTTGTGATGTTATTACCTGAACCTTACAAAATCATGTTCTTTTTACATGGTGTCTTACCTGATCAGTGAACTGTAGTGCTCAAAAGGTTGCTGGAGTGTATGAAGGAACTTAGTTTAAACCATGTATGACCATTTATTCGTTTTCGACTGTAACAGAAATAGCATGTTTCATTCTAAGGGATAACAAGAGGTTGGAAAATGGTCATATAAAAATAACAAAACTAAATCACACTAATGTTGTGAGTGGAACGAATTCACAATAAGGATATATATGTCAGATATGGATCTGTTAAGTGCTTCTTGTAAATATGGACCAAAGCACAATGGGCAAATACCATTTCCTTATTCACTACTACAAAACTTTTATTTTTCTGTTGTTCATTGTTTTTGACCAGAGGAGGAACCAGAGGGGTTTCATTTTTATTCTTGATTCCTCAAAGTTTCCTCCTCTTGGTCTCAGGGAGGCTGTTACCTTGCCACTATTTGGGCCTGAAACTGAATTTCTGTAAAACTGCTTTGTGACAATGCCAGCTGTGAAAAGCCCTATATATTTAAATTTGAATCATCACTGTCTCCAAAATAGTAACTTTACAGGAGCGACCAGAAACTTTCTGTACTCTTAATGTAAGTTAATGTAAAGAGATTTTCGTTTAATTAAATTGAGCATTTCCAGCAATTAATCACCATGATTTCTTTTCACATAATGTAAATTACAGTTGCTAAACTATTGCTAAACTAAATATCACAAAAATGGTGATATGTCAACTTTTGGCCACTCTATCATTAACTGTCCTGGTCATTTGCTCAGAGCATCTCAGTGCTCATTTGTAAAAGAGATCTTACGGTCACTGTGAAAGTAAATAAATAATATTATTCTGACACACAGAACCATGATTGATTTTTCCCATGAATGTAAACAAAGCAAGAAAAGAAATGATTAAACTAACTATAATTAACATTGGATTCCCATAGCACTTATAATTAATTATATTTTTCTGTTCAGTCCTCATTTAATATGTGCTCCATTACACAAGACGTGTTGGTAAACAAAAGAAACAATAACCAGTTCCTGCTATCTCATCCACAGTATCTGATTGTGTATGCAGAAAAGGGAAATTGCATTAGTAAATGATATCAGAAAACAATTAAGACAATGTCTTAACACATGCACACACGACTGCCTGTTATTGAGGAAGTTTCAAACAAAGAGTGATTAACGGCAAGATACCTTAAAGTGCACCACTAACCCCAAATGATCTTAATTTATGGGTTTTTTTTACCTTGTAGGATAAATGCATCAAGTTCTGTTACACCTAACTGCAAATGAAATGAGCTGTGCTGAAATGATTATCAGTAATTACCTACTAATGCAGGAACACGTCATTCTAATCATAAACGATCACTGCTGCGCTATGAATTATGGGGTATCTTTATCTCTTCTATCGCTGATTGGTGAAAAGTTGGCTTGGCGATGTTTTGAACAATTATAATCAATAGCTATTTTGTTTGTCTATGGTAAATTGGTTCGGGTTGTAAACATAAACAATGCCTCAGTTGTGTAAAAATTGTAATTAAGAATTTCTTTCATCTGCAGAAAAGCAATGAACTTATACATCATAAGTCTTTTACCTTGAAAAGTCAATTTATGTTTTTAATCAGAAACTGCACGCCTCTATAGCCATCAGTACGGAATCAAAGGTAATTATAGCTGATTCATGCACATAACCCCAGATGATTCGTTTTCCACTGGTTACACAAAGCAAATAAAATATTTGTTCAACAGGCTGCATATAATAAGGGAAGCATGAAAATATGAACATAACAAACAGAACTGCTGTCTTAAAGCCACATTTGTGAATTTTTAAAAGCATTTTATTTATTTGTGGCATAATTGTATTTATCGTGGAAGATTACATCTTTCAGATTTCTCATTTCCCAGCTGCAGCTATTGCCCTCCATTGTGAGCCAAAGAACAGAGAGAATGCTTCGGCTTGTCGGTTTTCACACGTCTGCCAATGTGATGTAATGTTCTCGAAATCTGCAAATGATGCAGGCTCTTCAAATCTCCTCTATAGAAACCTGTAAAATTACTGGAATTACTGGAACTGAAATCTCTACAGTATTTACATAAAAAACTTGAGCCAGTTTGAAGAGGATAAGGACTTCAGTATGTCCCTTAATTTATTTTATTTAAATGACCAATAAGTAAAAGTCATATATATATATATATTAAATTAAATATATTAAAAGTAACTGTACATATATATATATATATATATATATATATATATATATATATATATATATATATATATATATATATATATATATATATATATAGTATCTTCCAAAAGTGAGTACACCCCTCACACTATTGTAAATATTTTATTATATCTTTTCATGGGACAACACTGTGAAGATATAACACTTTGATACAATGTAAAGTAGTCAGTGTACAGCTTGTATAACAAAAACTTTATGTGAAAAAGTTAATGTACCCTCAAAATAACTACGCAGCCATTAATGTCTAAACCGCTGGAAACAAAAGTGAACCTCTAAGTGAAAATGGCCAAATTGTGCCCAAAGTGTCAATATTTTGTGTGGCCATCATTACTTTCCAACACTGCCTAACTCTCGTGGGTATGGAGTTCACTAGAGCTTTACAGTTTGCCACTAGAGTCCTCATCCACTCCTCTATGATGACATCATGGAGCTAGTGGATGTTAGAGACCTTGCGCTCCTTCTATTTGAGGCTGCTCCACAGATTCTCAGTCCAGCTTCTTTACCCTCAGTTTCTATAGCAAGGCAGTTGTCATCTTGGAGGTGTGTTTGGGGTCTTTATCATGTTAAAATACTGCCCTGTGGCCCAGTTTCCGAAAGGAGGGGATTTATGGTTCCCTCAATTAACTGTAGCTCCCCACAGCCAGAAGCACTCATGCAGCCCCAAACCAAGACACTCCCGCCACACATGCTTGACACTATCTGAACCAAATAAGTTTATCTTGGTCTCATCAGACCACAGGACATAGTTAGAGTAATAAATGTCCTTAGTCTGCTTGTCTTTAGCAAACTGTTTGTTTGGCCATTTTCCCTTAGGGGTGTACTAACTTTTGTTGTGAGCGGTTATTTTAAGTGGACAGCAACTTTACACTGTTCTACAAGCCATATGCTGACTACTTTACACTGTTCTACAAGCCGTACACTGACTACTTTACACTGTTCTACAAGCCGTATGCTGACTACTTTACACTGTTCTACAAGCTGTACACTGACTACTTTACACTGTTCTACAAGCCGTACACTACTTTACACAGTTCTACAAGCCGTACACTACTTTACACTGTTCTACAAGCTGTACACTGACAACTTTACACTGTTCTACAAGCCGTACACTGACTACTTTACACTGTTCTACAAGCCGTACACTGACTACTTTACACTGTTCTACAAGCCGTACACTGACTACTTTACACTGTTCTACAAGCTGTACACTGACTACTTTACACTGTTCTACAAGCTGTACACTGACTACTTTACACTGTTCTACAAGCTGTACACTATTTTACACTGTTCTACAAGCTGTACACTGACTACTTTACACTGTTCTACAAGCTGTACACTGACTACTTTACACTGTTCTACAAGCTGTACACTGACTCCTTCATTGTACCAAAGTTTCATATCTTTTCATATCCCATGAAAAGATATAATAAAATATTTACAATGTGAAGGACATTCTTTTGAGAGATACTGTAGACACAAAAGTCTGCAGAGAATTTTTTTCACACCTTTAAAATTCCAATGTAACTCCAAACACAATCAATGATGTTAAGGTCTGGACTCTAGGGTGACCCGTTCATTGTTCTGAACAACTTCTGTTCTGATGCTTTTAAAAAATAGAGAGCAAAAATAATAAAAGAAATTCCTCTTGGTTGTCAGAACATAGTGTTGAGTTGTCTAATCACATTGGAAGGCAGGACAGAAACACAAAAATATTCTTCAGATCCCACATCACTCAAAGTTGAAAACTTAAAGCTCTGTTTATATGATGCTAGTCTCAGACACAGATGCTCCAACCACACATAGACAGAAAGTCTGATAGATCTGACAGATTCCTGGCCACACTGTCAGGAATCTGGCAACTGCATTCCAATTGGCCGTCCAAACGTCCACATACACATACTTCCATGTATGTAGCACTGGTCTTTCAAGATTGCCTGCTTTTGTGTGCCGTGCCAGAAAGCAGGCTTATGATCAGTGTCATTTTTTTCTGGGTGTCAGTAAAAATGCAAGAAAAATCTGATTCTGATAGTTTTGGTGGTCTAGCAGGTCTTGCATGGTCATTTTGCCAGATAACTACATACCTAAATGGTGGTCTCTGACTTTACTGTAGGACAGTAGATTCAGAAATAATAAACCTTATTCCAAACGTAACAGGTGATAAAATTTCAACCATTCATGCAACCATTCAAAGATGAAAAACATTCGTCCTTCTGAAAACATCTAAGACTTCTTTCATAAACCAAGAACTATGCCTGCATTTATCCTCTCTTGAAAAACACAAATAAAGCAAAACATAGCGTGTGTCGTGGTAAGCCATTGTGATAATACAGATCACAAAAAGAACGTTACCACTTCAGGAGTTCAGTGTAAGAAACCCTTCATTGTCAGCTTTCTTGGAGAAATTCTATCAAAAAATAGTCCTGACACCTGGAAAGATTCTCACACAAGAACAAGCAGAAGAGTAATCTGTATTCATTTCTTCTTCTTTCAAATGTGTTTCCAACTGTGTATAATGCAATAAGCTAAATAGCATTGTAAATGACAAATTAGCATAGATAAAGCTGAAGCATCTAAATCTAAATTACTCCAAATTGCTTACCTTTTAAAAGTTTGAAGGAATTCTTTTTTGAAGACAGAGGTTTAGCAAAAAGAAGTTGCTGGTAATAGTCAGGAAACAGAGTCAGATGCTCCATGTAAGGTATCCTCTTTCTACTGGATACAACTTTTTTACTCTCAAGCTATATGGATGTCATGACATGTTTTGCTGTTTATGTGTAAATTATAACTGTGGTAGAATTTGGGGGAAAATATTTTCTAAATTTTCTGTCAGAGCAACACTACTGTTACAGACCAAACCTCTATAGTAAAGACACCTGATGGAAACTACTTCTTCTGGACTGTCAATAAAGTTTCCACTAAAAGATAAAGATGATATGCAGCAACAGGATGCAATCCTAGGAACCATGAACAGGGCAATAAGTCCATTACATTATCCATTATCCATATCTGTATATATATACACTTAAGTTTAAGATTTCATGAAACATTTTAACTGTTTTTGAATTTCTAAAAAGCCAAGATGTGTATTAGGATAAGCTGCTATTTACTCTTGGCAGCTGACCTGGGAATTCAAAGAGTTGATTGAAGACAGAGATTTAGCAGCAAGAAGTTGCTGGTATAGTCAGGAAACAGAGGAGTCAGATGCCCCATGTCTTTGCATCGGACACACTACACCTTTTTTTACTTCCGGAATTTAGAAATATCACAACATGCTGTGTTTTGCTGTTCACGTGTAGATTACAATAAAGTGTTTTCTCCATTACTGTCAGAGCAACATGACGGAAACGCCTGACTGACTGGCATGATCACATGGTGGTGGCATGTTAGTGCATGTTGTGCTGGTACAAGTGGATCAGACACAGCAGTGCTGCTGGAGATTTTGGACTGGGATTATTCCACCAACAAAAATATCCAACCAACAACATCCTGTGGGCAGCATCCTGTCACCACTGATGAAGGACTAGAGGATGACCAACACAAACTGTGCAGCAACAGATGAGCCGCCGTCTCTGACTTTACATCTACATGTTGGACCAACAAGGTAGGAGTGTGTAATAGAGTGGACAGTGAGTGGACACAGTGTTTAACCACTCCAGCAGCACTGCTGTGTGTGATTTTCTGTGATTTTTGTGCTGCACAATAAAAAAGCAGGAATGAATTTGGTTGCCTTTCTTGCTGACGAAGACCATTTCAGAGTAAAGAAAACAAACCAAAACCTAACCTAAACCGAAGCAACCTTAGTTCAGAACATATTCAATGGAAAATAACTTGAAAATAAGCTAAAAAAAAAAGGAAGATGATGATGAGCAGCAACAAGGTGCAATCAAAGGAACCATGAACAGACCAATAAGAAGCTTGAAGATCCAAACAGAAGACAAAACATTCTGAAAAAACATTATCCATATGGTCGCCAAGAGTCTGAACCAACTTTATGACATAATTTTAAAATAGTTTAATGCCTAAAAATCCCATAATCCAAGACTTAAACCAAAATGTAAGGTAGATTGTATAAAATATATACTTTAACTTAAGTGTTTGAAGTTGCATGTTTTAAATGAAGATTTCTCATTAAATATTACAGGCAAGCTGTCAAGAAAGTTCTTGAATTTCCAAAAAGCCATGATGTGTTATAAGATAGAGCTGCTATTCACTCCTGGCAGCTGACAGCCCGTCTTGTTTGCTGAATAGGCGAATGCAAGCAAGAATGTCCTTGTGTTTGAATATCTTCAAAGGAATATTTCAGCTTTTCATAACAATGTCTATCTGTAACACACCATCACTTAACTCAGACAATAACTTCAAAACTCATTTCATAAATGCCACTCTGCATTTACTGAACCCTACATCTCTGACTCATGTGATTATATAACATTAATGTTTTAACCAAAGTTGCTTTTAGGATACTGGAGAATATTGTAAAGAAATAAGTAGATCCTGTTACCTCTGCTCTGGTAAAAAAAGGTTATTTAGTCAATTTTCCAAAATGTCTCGACAATTAAATTGCTAATATATAAACAAAGTCTTCCAGAGTGGCGTGATGTTTGATGGCCCATTATAGGGAAACTTACAGAATCAAAGTTTTTCACAGTGGTGGTGGCAGCAACCAAGTGTCAGCAGTGTAATAACTTAAAGACGCATTATACAAGAAATGGTTATTACCATGTATTTGTTTCCTACAGAGAGGTACATTCAGGTACACCCTGAATGTACCTCTGTGTATATATATATATATATATATATATATATATATATATATATATATATATATATATATATATATATATATATATATATATATATATATATACACACACAATACCACTCACAAGTTTAGGATCACTTTAGAATTTCATTTCATGTTATTTTCATGCAATTCACAAACAATATTGTCCATTTCACAATTAATATAGGTATATTCTGTATTAGATGATTTTAGATGATTTTAAAGAATAAAAATGTTCGTATTAAAGCCTATTTTTGTATAGTGGCTTGTTTTGCATATAGTCCTATTATCAGCAATTCTCAGTCCTCTACCTAAATCTCCTGGTACGGCCGCCAATCCAAGTTAAGGATGTTACCTTTTGGTAATTGGTTGTTAGGACACTCTTGCTCAATTGTGATACACAGCTGAAAAATATTCTACTAATAAGTGAGCATAAAAGGAAGCACAACATTCTAGGTTAGTTTAGTATCTGAAGCATCAGCAGTTGATGGCTTGCTGACAGACTCAAAATGGCCAGAAAGAAACAACTTTCTTTAGAGACCCGTCAGTCCATTGTTGTGTTAAGGAAGGAAGGCTACTCCATTGAAAACAAGAACATTTCACTGTGATCCCAGACTTTTAAGTGTTCGATCATTTTCAATCACTGTTCAACAAAGTATTCTAATTTACAACTTTTCTATTATGTGTTCAAGATTTCTTTTTTAGATTTTCTATAAGTATTCTGCAAAAACATGTGTTTCACATACAGTGTCCTCCACAAATATTAGTAAACATGGGCAAAGGAGCTATACCAATACGCTGCTTATGGCTTACCCTTGGATCTTATTAGTTATTCAAAAAATTCATAAAAGATCATTTAAATGCAAAGACTCAAAAAGCCTAAAACCATGTCATAAAATAAATCCTTCGTTCTTTTCAACTCCATGTCAAGTATGAAAGTAGGGCCTGTGGTATTTGAGTGTATGCTACAGATGCTACAGATTAGGTTTAAAATAGCTGGAGTATTCCTTTAAACTGAAAGCCTATAACTATGGCTGATGCAGAATCACATTTTCCTTTTGTTTCAGGTTATCTTTCAACACATGTCAGGCCTCCACAAACACCTTAAAAGTTAATAAGAAGGTAAGGGCCAACACCTGTAACCACTTCCCAGGCAAAAGAATGCTGCGAAGAATTCCTTGTGGCTGTGACATTTCATTTCCAGTAACTCGACGACTCGACGATTTTTTTCCTGCACTGTGTGTATGTCCTGCTATGAGGAGGAATTGATCCTGACAAACACAGGAGGAACCATCTTTTGTCACAGCAAAGCATGTAAGAATCTGAAGACCTCAGTGTTCTACAGCCTTTCTGTCATGCAAGTGAATGGATCTCCTGTTAGGCGTCCATCTACCTGATCTCCAAGGACATCCTTATCCGAGACATAATATGTTTGTGTCCTGTGCATAAAAAATATGATGCATCATAAAATCTGTCCTTTAATGAAGAAGGAGCAGTGCAGTCTCTCAGCTGGTGAGGACGAGGGCCATATAAAGAGTGAGTGATGGAGAGTCCCATTAAACCTTCCCATTAGGCAAAGCGATCTATCCCGCAAGCATCTCACTCTCATATACAGTCCCTGAGCGCTCTTTCTAGCCGTCTAGTCTCTTGTTGCTTTCAAGTAAGCTTCTATCCTTTTGAACACCATCTACAGGCCAGGGTACATCAGGTAATTGTTTACTTTCATCCATCAGATTTTTCTTGCATTTTCACTAAATGTAAGTGTTCCGTAATGGTTCTCAGCCTGTATGGTTCTAGGATAATCCTCAGTTGGTATAAAACCTTTACCAAAAATCTTCAACTTTGGACAATGAGTCCAGCTTCCAGCCCTGTATTTCACCTTTTTGACATAACTGATAGGCCACCAAGTGTCATAGCTACCAGTGAAAGTCCAGGACCAGAAATTAGGGTCAAGGTCAGGATTTTAAAAAAAGTCTGCTGTACACTATCTGAACCTTCTTTAAAATCAACATACATCGATTAGCGATAACATTAAAACCACCTCCTTGTATCTACACACATTGCCCATTATGTCAGCTCCATTTATAATAGAGGTGCAAGACACCTACAGACTGAAGTCCACCTGTTTCTCTGCATACTTTGTTACAACCCCATTCATCCCGTTCTTCAATGCTTAGGAACCCAAAAGAAAGGACCACCACAGAGCAGATATTATTTGGGTGCAGGGTCATTCTCAGTACTGCAGTGACACTGACATGGTGGTGGTAGTGTGTTAGTGTGTGTTTTACTAGTACAAGTGGATCCAACACAACAGTGCTGCTGGAGATTTTAAACACTGTGTCCACTCATGGTCCACTCTATCAGACATGCTATCTTGTTGGTCCACTGTGTTGATGTAAAGTCAGAGACAATAGCTCCTCTGTTGCTACACAGTTTGTGTTGGTCGTTTTCTAGAGTGGTCACAGGCTGATAAAGAAAAGGTTAAAGAAAAAAAGGTTAAAAAGGGAAAAACAATATATACAGCGCATCAGATAGACTACAGTCTGTGACTGTAGAACTACAAAGTGCTACAAAGTGGTAAGTAAAGCTTATATAATAGACAATGTGTGTAGATATAAGGGGGGTGGTTTTAATGTTATGGCAGTTTGCTGTAGATCTGTCACATCCAATGTACAAAACACAAAGTGTTCCCTGAAAGGTTTATTACGGAATGAAAAGTGTTTTTCTATAGCTTCACTTCAAAGAACTTTATTTTTTATATATTCATAGATGTGGAAGTAACTGCATAAAGGGTGCAAACTGTGGGGTAGAGCATGGATGCATAGTAAATGACTTCTGTTTAGAGGGAGTAATTATTCAGTTAACCTACCGATATTATTAACATGTTATCTCCCGCTCTGTTACCTGTATTTTGCATTGGAACACAACAAGAAGTGAAGCTACTCTCTGGAAATAAAGCTGTTGACAATATTTCCAATAAACCACACAAAAACAATATGGTAATTTCTTATTAATGCTATATTGTTGCAGTTTGCCATGGATTCTAGGAGTAGGGTGTCCTTTCATAGCAGTTTGCTGGTATTTAGAGCTTCTATAAAAACAACCTATCCCAGATTTCCCTGAAAACAAAGGACATTGTTGGAAATTCCCCAAATGCATGAATGATTAAGACGTAATGGGCAAGAAGGATGCT
Organism: Megaleporinus macrocephalus; assembly: GCA_021613375.1. Taxonomy (NCBI): domain Eukaryota; kingdom Metazoa; phylum Chordata; class Actinopteri; order Characiformes; family Anostomidae; genus Megaleporinus; species Megaleporinus macrocephalus. The sequence continues at coordinate 27,513,276 of CM038716.1, forward strand.
GACCATAAAATACACTAGCATGGCTTTAATTGTCTTATTCTTGCTTGTTAAGGTGTGATCTTGTATCTTGTAAATCTTATAAATAACAGTGGGAGTGTTGAAGTATTACATTTATAACCCAATCCAATGTTTCGCAAAGGTGGATAACAGTAAGGAGTGATAATGCACTCATCAGCACTATCTATTCCAGTTCTCCAATTTATGATTCCAAGCTCCAATTGTCACATGTGAAGAATTACACGCAGTGAAAACAAACATTATCTCCCACAAGGGAAAACAGTTGCATTGACTTACAGTAGCTTAGGTTGTTGTGGCAGTGCCATAGTATTAGTAAGGTGTAGCCCCCACCAACTGATGGTATAATAGCTGCCAGAAACTAATTTTACCAGCAGATTTTCCATGGTGCCTGATCTCCCTAAGACCTTTTTGAAGTTCTTTCGTTAAAGAGTAAATTAGAACTTTTAAAAGGTTAAAGAACCTCCTAAAAAGAGCTATTTTCGAAATACCGAGATTTTTCCCTGAACCATATATCAAAGTCAAGCACCATTTAGGGACCTTTATTTTTAAGAGTGAACTCATGAACTCTTGAAGTTAATCAGTAAATATCACTCCAAACTACCTCAAATGCATTACGAAACTGGATACTAGAAAATGTCTGTAACTCTTCAATTACATCAATAGAGTATTTTCTCTGGCTTGGTCAAATGTTGTGTATACGGATTGGCAAGATAAGGCCTCGGCTAAGTTGGCTAAGAGGTACCTTGTTGATGGGCTCTGATGGAGCCTGTGCAATTTCCCTCTGAACTGGGGTCAATAAATATTTCCAGTCTCTACACTCCCAGTAATTGCTTTCCTCGGGTCTTCTTGTCTGACTTGACCTGAAGTTATCTTTAGACAATGCCCACAAAGCTGCAGACTCCGCCGCCTCCGCTCCGACGACGACTGCGGTGATGAACGACAGACTTCGGGGTCCGGTGAAGCGGGCAGATCCTCGGAACCTGGCGGCCAGAGAGAGGGCGACCACATGCTACCCGGATCATTACACCACCTGAGCCCAGACCTCTGCTGCCGCTCTGATTGATGGTCTCCGGTAGCCCAAACCGCCTGGTGGAGGCCATCCCATCCAGCCCACACCTTGGCCCATCCATCTTGACTCAGGAGCTTAAGCTCCTCTTCGGCACTTTACATCTCGTCGCGGGGCGCCAGGCCCCACCGTCCTAATCCCGGCACTGATTTAATGGGCACATTAACAGCAAAAACTCAATACGTCACAGTAAATTATTGCAAGCCTGCCAAGCAAACAGAATTAGCACAACAGCAAATCTGGAAGTTCGTACAGATCATGGAACAGCTCTAGGTAATTCATAACTGTAGAGCAGCCGGCATGAGGTTAAGTGTTTCAGGACCAAAAAAAACATACTGAATGATCTCCAGCACAAGATGCACAACCTGCGTCTTTCTGCTTTTTGGGAACTGGAATGCACATTTTAGATTTTTTATCTGCTAATGGGTTGCAAACTGTGGAAAATGACGTTAATATCAGTTGGCAAGCTTAACCATGTGTCTCTGAAAAACAGCCCAAACTGATGGAAATAGCAGCTTCAATGAAGCTACAAAATCCCATTTGTAACCAACATCTGTTTATCACTGTGGAGTTGGAAGTCGTCGGCTACGTTTTCAGCATGTATGACGCATACCCTTCATTGGCATTCGCGAGGAACCCTGCTGAATTTATTATCTGACTTCCGCAGGACTTTCCAAAGAGCTTTTTAAAACTTGTTGAGTCACGATTAGCCTGACATGGAACAAATACAGGCTGGATCAAAACCACTGGTGGCTGGAGTAGGAGCACGTTTGCTACTTGTTCGCTCCACCACCTGTTTACATAAAGTGCCCGAACAACATCAAGAGACGCGAACGAGACGATATGTGTGAATGTTAATGAAATTTGCTGCAATAGCCAAGCCTTCTCAGGAAATCACAGGTTGGGGTGATGAGACAAGCTGTGCGCACTCAGATCTGTTGTACGTCAGAGAGAGCTTAATAAAATCTGACAAGATCGTTTTTGAAGTAGCAGATGTGTGGACCCATAAATTTCATCAACTTAGCAGTACCCAAAAAAAAAACGAAAAAAAAAAACCCAACCTCAGTTCTTTCATAATTATTTTTTCACAGTTCTTGTGTATGCATGTGTTTGTTTTGGACACCAGGAGGCCATAAAGTAAATAGAGCTGCATGATGAGCTGTTCCTTGGAAGGTGCTTATAATTCAGTCCTGTCAGCCGGTTAGTTTGTTAATCAACCAAAGGCAAAAATAAATAAATAAATGAATACAAATCATGTGATGTGAATCATTCACTGAGGATAAAACTCAAAGGCCTGGCACAAACTCCAGGTGGCATTTAACTGCCCTCATGCTAGATGAGACTGGCTGGAATTTGAAATTGTCAATCCATCAGCACTTGAGATCATTTTTAGTCTGGATTGCTCGCCAGAGTGCTTCCCCCTTCGTCCGGTGGCTTAGCAACTGGCCGAAAAAAAAAACCCACCCTAAATCGAGCGCCATCTCTCTCCCACCCCGCGCTCCACCTCTGCAGCCAGCTGCAGAAGCCAGATGCACACAGCTTGCCTGCTACCTTTGCTGCTTCAATACTCCTCATTACAGTAATTGTTGCTTAATGTTTTCATAATCTGCTGCTTAGAGGAAACTGTTTTGCTTCCTCTACTATCATCGCCGGCTCCCTGCGGCCCCCTGTCTCAATGCTAGCCCTGCATATTTATTTCCTGTTTTTTTTTTTTTTTCTCCCCACACCTCACCCGTAATGAATTAGGATTTCTCCCAGCTGGCTGGCTTCCCTGATCGGGAGTAATCTGGGCAGAGGGACGGCAGGCTTGACTGAGCCTCGGCACTGCGCCGGTGAGGTGTCGGCCAATGGGCTCCCAGCTTTCCGCTTAATTACGCAGTCACGTGTCCAGCCGTTTGGCAAAAGCGGCAAGCATCTGGTGCCCAGGCGACTGAGCACGCTTGCGGAGTTTACTTACATTTCACCTGCACAATTACTCAGAATGAGTGATTAGGTACTTAGCCACACTCATCGGTGTCTTTTATTCTGTCTGAAGAGAGCCATACACATCCATGCGCAGCTTTATGGGCTAATTACCCAAAAACAAAATAAGGAGCTGGCTAGTCTTACGCATGTCGATTTTTTTTTAAAGGACTCTGGTGGTCAGACATTCACGAATGGAATGCCACCTACCAGCTTGTTCCCACACAGTAGCTTTAATCCAATACACTTCTTTTTAAAGGTAAACATCTTAATAACATAGGCATATGTATTGTGTGCAAAGAGGAATAATTGTACATTTCTAAAAAGCTTATCACACAGTTATGTAAGATGTTTTAAGGTGAATTTGTGTGTTATTTAAGCAAGCAGAAAGCAAGTAGTGCACATCAGCCTACTAATGAAAGTCCTGATGGTTTTATTCTTATAACACAATTTATACTATTATGCACATCCATTACAACATAAATGTAATCTGTTTTGTTTATTTTACACATGTTCGTTCATTTCGTTCATTTAGTTAATTAAAGCTGTGAATTAAACCTCTTAAAATATTTTACTATTATTATGAAAAGTATATACCACCTTTAAAAAAGTTAAAATCTTCTATTCTTCAAAAATTCCCCATATTCAAAAACTTTATATATTGGAAACATAACAATAGAACCATTAGCTGTGTATTGACTCCTCCTCATTTTCATGTCTGCAGTAACATATTCATGTACCTTGGTTCAATATGCTTTGTAAAAGATGATAAGATTATAATAAATGATACATTTTATTATGTTTATGAATTTCGTCTGTTTTATACTTGAGCCCTATTGTACTTTACTCATCATTCATCACTATTCAAATAGAATGACTGTCATTTTGGTAAGCAACTATTAACCCCTACCAACTCATTAACCTTACATCAGTAAAAAAAAAAAAGAAAAAAGAGTATGAAAGGTTCATCACTTTATGTGGGGGCACATCCTTTAGGGCATACAAATGTTATGACCTCATCATGAAGAATCAGTATTTTATCAGTAACAAGGGGTGAAAATGTCATCACGTTTCTAGGGCACACAAACATTAGACATCCATCAGTATTACAGTTACCTTTCTCTGACACACCTAAGCACAACAGGAGCTTCTATGTTTCTAAGCAAAATTTCAATGAGGCGTGCTTGAGGAGGACAATCCCAAAAATGTGTGGAGTCCTGAAGAGTGGGACTGGGATTCTTATGAAAACCCTAGAAAATAAGCACCGCACTGTCCATGTCAGTTGACTCATTTCCAAGTGCACTGTGTGTCAACAGTCCAAAAGTATAATATTTTTAACAGGGAAGAATTACTAATGAATAATAACTCAGGACTAGCAAGATGAATTAAAATGATGGCAACTGCCACAAATTAGGACTAGCGACAAAAAGATATCAGTGTAACTTTTTGATTTGACCAAATAACAGATATTAGGCAGATAGGAACAGAGAACATAAGAATTAAATACCAACTCAATGATCCCTGACACAAATAAAGGCACATGCAAACATAAGGTCACTTTGTTTTTGCTGGGAACGTATGTATCCACGAACCCCCAGTGACTTACGTTTCTTTAAACAATAGCTTTCTTGCTGCCATCCTTACTCTTTTTTGACACCCATATGTCTCCCACATTGCACCTGAGTCTTGCACAGTGACTCTCATATATGACTGGAAAGTTTTCCTTCCGGTTATGGCACTGCTAACAACCAAACGTAGCTACAGAGTCTCACGTGACAGCAGGGAACGGCACAGCCAATCACACTGGCCATATGTGTTATGGGGAGGTAGAACTCCAGTAGAGAATGTGATTTAACCCTTTCTGTATCTATAGATAGACACATCACTTCCGTCCATGCTAATTCTACAACCTTGGATAAACCAGAAAAGAAAGACAAAATGATGACAGGATGGAGCTACAGAAAAAATAAGTGACTTTCAATGAAACATTAGCTGCACCTGGCTGAATTAACAGATGAATTCTTGATCAATTCGGACATAAAATAAAGCCTTTGTTACCTTTATCTTTATTCATTATTACACACAAGTTAATGCTGAGTAATTATTATTTTCTGATTAGTTATTCATTAGTAAACGCCTTCATTATTAATAAATCATGTATCCGTAATATAGTGCAAGTCAAAGCTCTGGTGTGGATTAAGATGGAACACATAGGCCTGCCGTTTGTTACCTTTGCCAGAAAATTCTAAATTCATAGACTTCAGTCTTTGTCTAGCTCTGACTTGTGTCATTTTTTATGGCTTTAATCAAACTCTCCACAGCCCAGTTCCCCACGGATTCCTCGCTGCATTGTTTTCTGTCTTTAAATTTTATCACTCCATTGATTCAGCACACTCACACACACACACACAGAGACAGACATACACACACTCAAACGTACAGAGGTATACAGCTCCCAGTCATAGCACAAAGCTGTGTGTCAGGATCTCCTGCAGGGGCAGGTAGATTACCTCTTCTTGTAATTTCCCTGGCTGCCACTACACACTGCTGCTAACAACACACTCCCTCACAAGAATGCACTCAGAAACATCTCCCCACCGGCACTCAGAAACATCTTCGCACCCAGAGAACTCCAGCTATACTTTTACAGCAACTTTTTTAAGGGTTTTTAAGGGCAGATCTGTGACTCGACTTAACAATTCCAGGGGCTGCCATCGTTGTGTATATAACAGTGTAAACCCTTGGATGTTTTTTAACATGCAAATAAATATTTTTTATCTGTAGAGTCAAATCAGAACCAGAGTAAGTCACTGTCGCTTCTCTGTATGTGTCTCTGTTATAGGTTGCTTGACTGTAGCACCTAATAAGCCTCCTGCTAACCAGCTAGCCCTGGCCCACCTTGTCTCATAATACCACGCTGCATCTCAAGCAACGATAGTGTTATATCAAGTCTGCGCTGACGGCATATTCAAAGTCAAAGTTCTTTATAGAAATAGAAATATCTGTTTACTCGGCAACCATTGGGCAGTTATTTCTAGACATATAACTCCTACTCCTATCCATTATCTTCTGCTTAATCCCACTAATCGGGCTCACGGGGGGGCATGAAGCCAATCCCAGCAACATCGGGCGGGGTACACCATGGACAGGTCACCAGTCCATCGCATGGCCAACACACTCTCACAGTGGCCAATCAACCTAACATGCATGTGGTTGGACTGTGGGAGGAAACCCGAGTACCTGGAAACCCATTCAAGCACGGGGCAACATACATGGGGAGAATATACACAGGGAGAACAGGCCGGACTGAACTGGGAACAGAACCCGGGTCGTCTTGCTGTGAGGTGACAGTGCTAACCACTACACCACCCTATGGAGAGACTAAAATACTCTAAACTGAAGGTCAGATTACTGTGATTTAAAACCTCTTACATCATCTGACAAAACTTCCTAAATGGTTTGTTGTGTTGGCTCAATAATGCACAAAACTAACTGATTTAATTACTTTTTTGGCTTGTTTTTGCTCCTGTGCTTGCACAAATCTCTACAATTATGAAGGACATGTCCCGCTATATTCAATTTATAATGTTTAAGAGTCTGTTCACTCTTTGCAGTTATTTACAACCACACAGATCAGACGCTTTGAATAGGATGAGACCAAATACTTAAACTGAAGGTCAGATTACCGTTTAAAAAAAATACTTGAAATCAATGATAAAATCTGACAAGAAACCTCAAATGGTTTATAGTGTCCACTCAATAATGAACATTAAACATGTATGGTTCTCACTATGGCATTGGCAACATATCTACAGTTTACCTGCAAGTGCCACAGTATCATCAACCATTTCTTGGACTGTCCCTGTAAACAGCTTTCCCATTTCTCATATGTATTTTAACCAGTGACCGGTCTTCTCCTTTATATCATCTCTGGCATATTCTAATCTCTTGCCAAGCGTGTTGAAAGTACCACTCCAAGTTGTGTCTTTTAAGGACATGTAGACAAAGAAAAAAACAAGTAAACGCAACAACGGCTGATGCTGTTAGCTGAAGTGACCATTATGACCACCAACGCCCAACAAAAAATAAACACAGAAACCCACCATGAAGAAAGGCTGCCTCATTTAGGTTTGGCCTTCGCGGTCTATGCAGCCTTTGAAGGACACGCCTTCATAAACCGCAATCATATGATTGGGGTGGACACTAGGGGTGGGCGATATGGCCCTACAAAATCACAATATTTCATGGTATTTTTGTGATAATGAAACTCTTGGCGATTTGACAAAACATTGAATTCAAAAATAATAGTTCAAGAATACACTACTGCAACAAAATTAAAATGAAACTTTATTATTGCATACGATATGATATAGCACACCCCTAACTGGGATATAAAAAAATACAAGAATTTTCATCAGATTGTAACAGAAGTCAATGATCCAGAATGTCACTATACTAAAAAATGCACTACAAATATCTCCATATGTCCAGGACTGAAGTAAAATGAATGATACTGGAGAGATAAAATCTGTAGTAGATATATAATGGGAAATGAGAAAAGTGTGAATTTTTCTTTTTAAAAACAGTAAAACCCTGATGTGATAATTAGGGATGGGTAATATGACACGATATTTCAGGGTATAATATCGTTCACGATATTCAAAAATGTTGGCGATATTATTGTGTTCGATACGATATGGCACACCTCTAGTGGACACCACAACTTTCTGGTGATATGTCAGCCCCTATTTGTTTGGAGTACCAAATGACAGGTTGTGTAATCTTACAAAATGCTCCTTTAAAGAAAAGAACAATGATTTTCCAAAATAATTGTGTTTGAACATGTCAAGGAACCAAAGTCCAAAGACAGGTAGTAAATAGCTGCATTCATATTTGGTCTAATGTATGTATGTTTCCAATCTTGGAGATTGCTTTTACTCCTTTGGTAAGGTTTTACACAGCACTCAGAAAACAACAGCACATTTCAGGATGCAAACGCTGTCACTGTGGTGGTACTCTCAGAAGTATAACTAAAATAGCTTTAGTTAGAGAACGTAATTGCTTTTAAGTCATAAAAATGTGTGAATATGCCCACTTGTGTACCTGTAAATCTCATTTAAAGAACACAATCGGCCCTTAAGGACCATTTTTTTCAGATATAGACAGTTTGTACTACTTACTTACCCAGGCAGCACTCTTTCTCTGGAAGTGTAGATGTTAAAACATTGCTGTGAGGATTTGCATTCGGCCACAAGAGCACTAGAGAGACCAAGTGCTAATGTTGGTTAATTAGTCCTGGATCCCAAATGCCACTCCAGCTCGTCCCAAAGGTACTGAAAGGGGCTCCACCACTAGAGAGACTGCTCCACAGCCCACTGCAGAGAACCTCTAGCAACCCGAGGCTCCTACTGCGGCTGCTCCAGACTGTCACATTCTATTAGACATACTTTTCTTTAGAGATTTTACAAACTGTGTGTGTGTGGTGGAAAAACAGTGTCAGTAACTGGAGCCTCTTAAACTAGCTGGATGCTTTTGACAAGTCTATTATTTTATTTGAGACCAAGATGGAAAAGTGAAGGATTCAGCCTAACAAATGTCAGTTGATAGATGCTGGATGTACTAGGTGCAGTTTCCACTGCAGTTCTGTAAAGCTACTCAGGACATATAGGGGAACTCCAGCAGTTTTTCAGAATTTCAGCATAATTCAAAGTCATTCAGAGTGCTTTGATGTGAAATGGCTCATTGGCCATGCTTGCATGCAAAGATTTTCACTGATGTGACTAATTGCATTCCAATTATAGATTAAGACTGAGGTGTTTATATGCACTCTACTCAACAATCTGATGAAAATCTCCATTTACATACACATTACAAGTAATCAGATCCAAATGTCTGTGTATGCGTAGAGTACCACTTAGAGTACAAATTACCATAACAACGAGCATCATGTGAGTCCAGAGTGAGACAAGCAGCAGTATGAGTTACCTGACTCTGTTTTAGATTTGCAATACACCCATTTAAGAAACCGCAAGCATTACAGCCATCCACCCTTCTGGCTTCTATTATGCTGAATGTTAAAAACATATGACACATGTTCAAAAAGATCATCTCTGTTACATGCTCTCCCTGTTGGTAGCATCTAGATTTTGTTTGGTGGGCACTTGTGTTAAACAGATTCCGTAATAAAAATCTCCTCTATTTTCTTTTCTGTTTAATAATTTTACACACCCTGATAATAAACACACCAGCCATCATGTGTAAATCAGTTTAGCATTTATTTAACTCTAATTATTTCAAATCTAAGCACTAAATACTCGCAGGCTGCAGTGCTGGGACACTCAGAAAGAGTGACTGTGGCAACTGTGGCATTCCGCTCACTTATTGGGGATTCCTGCCATTAGGAATGGGAAATACTAGTCTTGGAGCTGGGGCAGAGGGGTATTACAGTGTTGTCCTGCTATGTCTCTCTGCCATGTATTTCAGCTATGTAAATGATTTATGCATTAGTGTTCGTGCTGTTTGGGCTTAGAGCCGCTGTGTATATTTTGGTTTTGAATTTTGAGTTTAGCTATAAATTACTCTAGCTGAATTGGCCTAAAGGCAAAACTTTTTAAGGAGGAGGTACACAGGGCCCTCTGGGGGTGTCTGTTTTGGGATATTGTAGAGGCAAGTCAGGTGTGCTAGTGTTTTTTTTTGTGTGTGGTCAGGTCCTGTAAAAAAGCCTGGAATGTGTAGCAGGCCTACTGAGATGGTTTCTTTTCTATCTGGTACCATTTTTTCTATGTGTTTACTGTAATACTTGAATAGCTAAAAACAAAAACAAAAAAAAAAAAACAGTGAAAAGGGGGGAAAAAAAAAACTACAGTCGACGTTGTTACCTAAAAAACCTGCCTGAGAAAACTTTCTTCTACTGCTGCCCCCCGTCAACCCCGTAACAATGCAAATATACATGTGCAGAACCTACAGTAGAATATTTTTGCTATTTTTCTGCCAAAATATAGTCAGATCTGAAAAGAAATTAAAAAAAGAACCCAGGTAAACAACGACTCGGCCATTTATTTACTGAGAAAAATGATACAATATTATTGCTATAAGTAGCAAAGCAATGTGAAGCAGTTCTTACAAAATCTAGAGCGACCCCAGACAACTGTAACTAAACATTTTGGGTAACTCTTCAGTCCTGTTATTTTTAATTAGCTACCAATCCTAGAGGGTCACATACTGTTTCTCCTGGCAGACGTTTTTTGTTGTGTAACAGTACTTTTCCTGGAGCATGGGTTTCAGCAACCCACCTGAGCCATTCACAGGTTAAAGGAAAAGTTTACAGAACAGGCCTACAGCATGGCCTGACATTTGAAGGACAGAGGAAAATGGTGCTGGAAGTCAAAGTTATGAGTCCCCTGATGGCAGGTTATTGATAGTAGCTGGGCGTGCTAAAGAAAGTGTCTATCGACCTCACCATCTGTGGATCAGAAGGCATTTGGGTTTTTCTAATTATCTTACGCAGGCATTCTTAAAGCCCTTGACTGCTGTTAAGGGCTTATGCAGGAAGTCACAGCAAGGGTTGAGATGCCACAAGGTGATAGGGCTCATTTATTGTTTGGTCCTAATCAGCACATTCTCTGTCTCTCTCTCTCTCTCTCTCGCTCTCTCCAAAAGCCTCACATACAAACCCATGATTAGAATCGCAGACTTTTCTACAGGGAGATGAAACAACCTGCCTTTGAAGGTGAAACCTTGAGGTCATCATCTCTTTAAAGCACCTCTAAAAGGGGTCTCTGATTTGTCCAGTCTAGCGATTATCCTCCTCTCCCTCTCTCTCTCTGTGTCCTGCTGTGTCTTGCATAAGTGAGGTAGAGGTACTTAAAGATTGATATGTTAATGCCCCATCATGCTGGCCGGAGTAATTAACACTAAAAGGTAATGACACGTCCTTCATACTTTCATCTTGTACCTGAATTAATGTAACTGTCAGGGTTTTTTTTTATTGATACGGAGACATATTAAGACATATAACCTGATTAAAAACAAGGTCATTTAACGGACAATGGGAAGAAAAGAAACCACTGGCTGGAATCGTGAAACAATTTCTAGGACTCCATCATAGAAATCCATTCTGGCTCGACTGTTTAGGCATATTAGGGCCAGAGTCAGTTGGTGTAGGTTAGAATGGAGGAGGATTAGAGCGTGTGGGTTTCAGTCTGTTGCATGATTCATGACAAGTAGTGGCAAACTTTCATGAACTGACAGTCAGTGAATGGATGATTGATACCATGCTGCGCTTATCATCGCAGTGTATCGGCTTTATGGCAAAATCCTGAAGGACACCGCTGCCTGATATTGTTATTCCATACCAAGCAGGTGCAGACCTCCAGAGTGCCGGAGCCTGAAAATCCTCTTTATTTAGACCCAACTATTCGCTAAAAGACAAAAGCATCAAAATGCTGTGGATATAACGTTTCCCACCAACTACTCTGCAGCATAGATGTGTGATGCAAATAAACATAGCTCTATGCAAATGATAAGTGGCAGACTCTGCACAATTAAAGTATATTGATGAAAAAGAGCTGACACTGTCATGTAATCTGTGCAGCTGCACAAGTCTGATTTTAAGTGTCATACATAAATAAGCATAAGAATGCATTAAAAATGATCAAAATGCCAATCCCTGATTATAACAAAAGGAATATTACAACCATTTCTTAAAATGTATTATATAAAAATGACAAAACAACAGAGCATATTCCACAAAATAAATGTGTCTATTGTCTGACCAATTAGGGCTGAAACAACAGACATGTTTCTGTGACATTTGAATCTAATTTGATTAATATTTTGTCAGTCTACACAGCTCATACATTTTTTTTGTCTCAAAAAAACTGATTTATTTAAAATTCTGCATATTCCAGGTTTATGAAAGTACCATGTAATTTAAAAGCACTGAACCATTTCGCTAAAGAAACAAGTTAGAAGGGACAGACTATCTAGATTCCATTCACATTCAAGTGTCTGCTCACACAGGATATGGGTGATCTCTTGCATCTCCCAGGCTGGCATCTTGAAATGTGTGGCGAGTTATTTGTTTGCAGCTCTCAACAGGAGCGGACAGTGGAGGGATACAACACGCACCTGGATGTGTAGTGTACCTTTGGCCCAGGATGATTCAGCAGGCACTTTTTTGAAGTTTGTAAACTTTAGTCTTAAGCTTCGATAAGAAAACGTATAAACCAGTACCAGAGAGCTATACATGATAGTAAAAACTAAACTGCCTTATGTCAAAAGTTAGGCAGCATGTTTCTATTTTTAACCCCACGAATGAGCATATTATACATCTACAAGCTGTAGACACCAGTGCCTTCAACATTTCTAATGAAGTCGAAGTTATTAGTCTGCAAGCAATAACCACCAGAGTGACACTTAATTTCAATTAAACTAAATATCAATAGATGCAACTGAACATAAAGTTAAGTATGATTTTAAAATTATTCTATTTAACCCCAACCCTAAGCCTAACCTCAAAGCAAATCTTCTCCAAATCTACTCCATCTACTCCTAGTCAGGTGTTGAGTCCAATCATATAACTTGTATATTGTCGCTGTCCAAAGAGAAACAAATATCTCCAAATAACAACTTTTCTTTTAATGTTGGGACCAGAATGTTTTCCTAGCTATTTTGGAGCATTTCTATTGATCAGTTCATCATGAGATTTTCATAAAATGTAAACAGCAGCTGCTGCATTCCTACGATGCCGAAAACCAAAAAGCATCATAAAAGAGTTTCTTTGGACTAATGGGGCAAAATATTGGTCTTTATGCTCCACAGTACATCGAGCAGCACATTATACAGGACTACAAAAAACAAATATACATTCCACAGGGCTGAATGATATAGTGCAGTAGATAAAACCTCAGCCCTCCCCATTGAAGACTGGGGTTTGATTACCTGCTGGTCAAGCACTCTATGCTGTACTAATAAGAATGCTTGATGAAGACTAATAACACTACTGCCTTCGCCTGTGTAAAATGATCAATTTGTAGATGCTGGATAACAGCATCTGCCCAAATCCTGTACATGTAAAATGAGTGCACTGCTGTGCAATAAAGATCATACAAGCTGTATGTGCATGCAATTGAACACATGTCAGCAACAGGAGCAGCTCAAAGAAGAACAACACAACAGCACATTTAAAATATGTCAAATTGACACCAAGTTGTAAACATTATGACATTTTTAGAAGGATTAACTTAATCATTTTCTGTTTACATGTTTAAAACACTAAATAAGCCCAGCAGGTAAGGTTTCATGCGCCGAAAATGATTTAACATATTTAAAAGGAAGGTTATATTTAAAGAAGTAGTCGGTAAGATGCTGCCACCTGTCAAGTTCATACTCTCAACAAATAGGGGGCAGCATATATATATATATATATATATATATATATATGTGCAATCCACAGTGAAATAATGAATACATTTCTTCATGGGTGGAATGGTACTGAATAAGGTCACCAGTATTATTTTGGCTTGTACATGCATTCGCCATTATTTCCTTATTATTTAGCTACTAGATTTCGTGCTCACTCATAGTGACGCACTGCCTCCATCTGTACAGTACAATACCAGACATTGAAAAGGCAATTGGCATCAGGTTTCATTCTATATTCTCAAGTTTCATTGCATATATTATTCTGAGTTAGGTTATATATATATATATATAAACATACACACACATATTTACATTTACTAAACGGCTTGCCATAATATATATGTATGCAATGCACAGTCTATCTTCCTTACTATCATATTTCTGCTTTCATTGACTACCTGTTCTTAAATGATCTAACAGGGAGCAGAACCTTCAACATGACTGACAAGAGCTGTTTTGTCCTGTTTCAGAGGCTGCATCCTTCGAAGGCTGCATTCAAAGGCCGATGGCGTCACAGCGGTGCGACTAGGCTGTGCCATTTTGAAGGCTCCTTCATATGTAGCTGAGAAAAGCTGCTTTTTTCCACGGTAAAGAAGGATCCATCGAGCGAATCCTTCACCAGCCAGCACTACCCAATGCTCATTGTGTGCAGGAGAGGACTCCAGGTTGCTAGGTGACAGGAACATTGCTTTGTAAGGCAATCGTAATGGCGCGAACAGTAGTGCTGTGATGCAAACAGGAAATCAGCTGTAGAGCAGACCGTCTCATTACTGTTTGGCCTTCACAGTCTACATCTCCTTCAAAAGATACATCTTCGTCAACCGCGTCCTTTGAAGGATGCAGCTCCTTAATTGGGAGACAGCTAAGATTTTAGCAGCTTCTACATGTTCTCATGTTGGACTGATGAAAGACTCAACGTTACAGTGACTCGCTATCGGCTCTGGGGGTACTAAGTGGTGTTATGAGACAGGACGGGCCAGGACTGGGTAGTTAGGTGGTAACCACGATAGACGTGTTTGATTATTTTTCAACCTTAAAATCTTAAAAATTGCACCTTTAACCAACAATTATTTTCATTTTTGATTATTATGCTGAAAATGTTACCGCCTTAATGTCACCCTTTGTTTGTACCTCATTATGGTTGGCAAAAAAATGAACAGTTGCTTAAGAAGTAGTATATAGGGCAAGTACTTGCTTCATTTCATGAGCTCTGCATTTTTGAGTTGATGTCATGCATTGCAGACTAATGCAGATTTTTTTGCAGTATCAACATTTACAATGTAGGCTGCTCTTTCCTCAAAAAGGCCTACGTGAAACATGTTTTCCACTCAGATGCATCTCTAGTGTCTTTTTCACTTGCCTCATGCAGGACTAGTCTTTGGCAATGCTACCCTGTAGCAGTTATGACTGTGTGGAGAAAAGACGCCTTATTGCTGAAGGATATCCACTGATGTAATGAGGGAGGCATCTAATTAGCTGGGTTAGTTGTCTTTGATTTATATAGCCCGTCCAATCACTCCTTAATCAGCAACAACCAATGATCCGTGGAGAGACCCGGCCCATTTAATTAGCAAGCCTGCGAGCATTGTACCAACTCCAATCGCCAGGAAGGATATTTAAACATCAGATAAAGTCGCTACACTTACTACATTGATAATTTAAATAATTAAGTTGTAATTACCAGGCGAGCCTGTGAGTAGTACAACAACAAAAACGGCATTACTTCACCGCTACAACACAAGGACAGCTCAATAAATTAATCTACAGAAATACTGTTCTCGCTCTCTCTCTCTCTCTCAAATTTCCTGATATATACACCACCTCGCTACTTCAGTACAGCATTATAACGTAATGTGTACATAATAATTTGAGTAGTGATCAGTGTAGCAATTATAATAATCCATTTTCATAATTATTTTGTTCTCTCTTTAAAAATGTAAAACTTATATGAACAGAACACAAAACACCAACAAAGCCGAACCTGATACCTTAATTTCCCTTGTGTTGCAAATATTTAATGTATCCATTCCTAACAAATAATTTAACAAGCAAAAATCTTTCCATACTAAAAACTTAGACTCTACAGTGGTCCATATTATAAAAAGTTCAGACTAAAACAGATTAGGAGCAAAATTACAGACTGTAGTCCATCTGTTTCTCTGTGTACTTTGTTACCCTTTTCTTTAATGGTCAGTACCCCCACAGGACCACCACAGGGAGGTATTATTTGGGTGGTGGATTATACTCAGCAGTGGAGCGACACTGACGTGCTGGTTGGGTGTTTTAAAAATACTGTGTCCACTCATCATCCACGCAACTAGACGCACCTAATAGCTCATCTGCTGCTGCCCAGAGTTTCTGAGGTGGCCATTTACACCTGGTCTCTTCATGTAAGTGGTATCTGGATTGTATTCTGATGGAATTTCATGCAAATCCTCTCATTACGTGGCGACCAGTGTACAATTGTTTATCTGTTTATTCACTTCATCATGTGGGTCTGTCCATATTGCTCTTAAGCATGTTATTTCGCCTGGTCCCCAACCATGTGTATCTTCTTTGCAGACACGACACATGCCCAGTGTGTACTGCATGGGGAGCTGTTTTGGTTATACTGGTGGGGGTTTCGGTTGTAGATGGTCTTAGTGAGACCGATGCGTTTACACTGCTATAACATGGCACAAATACATTTCAGACCACCTCCTGATGTGGCTTGAGCAATCAGATTTATATCTATTTTCAATGCATCCTTAAGGCCATTGCTGTGCCTTTGAGGGTGCATTTACATTTATGGTTTGAACCTCTACAGTACCTTTTTCCTGACAGTGTGCCTAATAAACCTCACCTCAGTGTACTGTCACTGGTGCACTCTCATTGCAATAACAAGTGCTTTATAGCTTCCATTTGGCCACTATATCTAGAGAGAGACAGAGAGAAAAAGAGAGAGACAGAGAGAAAGAGAGAAACATGTTATTTAATTTGACTGTACAAGATAGAACTTCAGTGTGTACACAATGGTCAGTGAGTGGGCACCACTTGTACAATAGCATGACTGAATTGAATTTTGGCTTTAAAGCAAACCACTCCTAGCTTATTGAATGGATGTATCCGACAGTAAGAGCAGGATTTTAATTAATATCTTTATTTGCAGTGTAGGTTTTTACTTGGTGCACATTAAACGGTATATCCTCAGTTTGCTGCTCAGTATTCATTTTCTCTGTTATATTGTATGGAAAGGCATTCGGCTGCTTGCTGCGAGCATCCATTGACCCGCATAACTTTGAAAAATAGGAGCCATTAAAATGTTATGTCAGACATTCACTGTATGTGAAACTCCAACTAAGTACAATGGAGGTAACCCATCACCTGCTGTCCCCTGTAACAGGGGCTCTGTGGAGTGGCACTAATGTTGCATTAGCCTGCCTTTATGGCAATCAGTATAAGAAGGACCTCTCTGCTGTCATTACCCCTCAGACTTGCGACTGCCGCTGGATAATTTTTTTTTTTCTCTATTTGTTGTAATGATTTTCAACAGAGGTGAATTAATGTTTTTTCAGGCATAGACAAATGGATAAAAACAACACATAGTTTAAACAGTTTGTCGTGACTAGCTTCTCAAATGTAAAGCCGTGAAACAAAGCGTAGATGTAAATGCCATACAGAATCAAAATCCATTAAAAAAATCAGGCAAAAATCAATGGTGTAAAGCACCAGATTAGACAAATAGCACGGCAGATTTGATTATGTTATGATAGTTTGAATCAGGGGTTCTCAACCTCTTCCACCCCAAGACCCACCTGCTAATAGCTACAAAGCACAGCGGCCCACAGGAAATGTAAAGTCAACTGTTTCAAATGCAGTTTCATTTTTCTTTGCTTAAGTGCTGACACTGAAAACCAGAATCAGGGATCTGATCATCTATTTGGCTTCAATCATACAGACGCAAAACACAGCGATATTAAAAAAAAAAAAGGAGAAAAATAAATAAATGGAAATTAATTGTTTGGTCTCAAGATGTCTGCATAGTTTTGAGGGTTTATGCAATTCGTTTGAATTTGCCAAACCTCTCAGACTTCATTTCGTCACAATCAGTGATTATAATAATGATAAACCTCACCAGACACCTGCTTCTTTGTCAGTTTTTCAGTTTGAGCTTAACCGCTCAGTTTAACAGAGCTTAACTTTTCAGGTTGCTGTAGCTCGGCCAAAAATCCGCCCGAGATCCATGATCTGGAATTAAATACAGATCTTAAATATTATTTTATGGTTCATCTGCTTTTTAACAGCAGCTCATGCTGCAGGAACAGTATGAGAGTCTGTAAAGAGTCATGACATTAAAACAGGCAGATTATGCTAACAGTACAGCGCTGACGTGCTGCTGGAAGAAAAAGAGAGATCTGCTAATGAATTCCTTCGTCTGCATTGAGTACCTGCAGCTGTGTTGTCTCAGACTGATGATGTTTATTTTGTTACTGCAACATTTTAATTTGTAGGGCTGTTTTGTATTGTGACTTCTAATTATTAAGTTAATATTTTTCCCATATATGTTGTTATGACTTAAAGTGACAACATCAGCCCTTCTGCCTCATCCTGAGCACAGGCTTGCAGGGTGCTTCATGGGCCACTGGTGGTCCACAGCACACAAATTGAGAAACACTGGTTTAGATAATTGCACTCATTTAGCCGTCGTAGCTACTGTAATGTCAGCATAGAGTAGGATGCAGGAATCATAAAACTTGAACAGCCGCCAGTGCTAACTGTCATTTCCAACTCTCCTTGATTGAAGACAGTAAACCCACTCCAACTAATCTACAATACAGCATTATATACCACATGCAACACATGCACATTCTTTAGCTAACAATAACAACTTAATACAACAACTCTATTACTGTGGGTCCTATGCTCCTGTCTATACTCTGCATGTGGCCATCCCATCATGTTCGACCATGGATAAATGAGCCAGTAATGAGATGCTACACCAAGAGCATGCTATGTACATTTGTTATCTTTTTCTTGTCATATTAACACCAGGTGAGCCTGAAATTCCATAGCTCCCAAAGAAATTGTGGCTTGTGGCAGATCGCTATACTGGATGAACTCTTGTTGGAACATTATGCTGAGTGAGATTTCTGTTGTTGTTCCATTAAAAACAACAGAAAATATTCAGTCTGTCCATTGTCCATCAAACACATAGGTCATATTAATGACTCCCAAACAGTAAAGTCACATGTGTGTGCAAATATGCTCTTAACAAATGCTGCAACTTTTGCTGGGGCAAAACCTGAAAGCAATTAAAATCAACACAAGTACAAATATGGAAACCATATATATATATATATATATTATATGACCACTAGAGGCAGTACAAAGCAATGCACACTAATTGTGTTCCTACTACTTAATTTTCTTACAGTGACCTACAAAAGAGTGCCTTCATTACTGTTCTGTGGTCATACTCTCCAGCATTC
This sequence comes from Megaleporinus macrocephalus, assembly GCA_021613375.1. Classification (NCBI taxonomy): domain Eukaryota; kingdom Metazoa; phylum Chordata; class Actinopteri; order Characiformes; family Anostomidae; genus Megaleporinus; species Megaleporinus macrocephalus. The sequence goes on from CM038716.1 coordinate 27,532,215, forward strand.
CCGAATGGGTCTTTGGTATTATGCTTATTGTGTGATCAACTACATGAGACACTATCACAAGCAGGATTGAAGTGGACTGTACTGACCTTCCCCAGGTGATTACATCAGCTTAAAGTGTGTGAGAACTATGCACACTGTCTGCACTTGAGCTACATGGCTCAAAAAGTCTCTTCGCACTAAGGTCTTATCTCTTTAATACGCAATTCAAATCACTAACTTGGCATCTTTCACTAATGAGCAGGAGATGATGAATGTCCTCCAGTCTACATTAGGTAGTCTTGACCACTGACATTCATCAGGTACACCAAGTCTATGCGGTATGACGTGATGACATGAAAGACATGCTCCAACTCTCTCAGGAATCTACTCAAAGATTGTGATGGGCTGATAACTCTGCTAATCATCCAGAACCAAAAAAAAAAACCCACAGGAATGGGACTCGGGTGAAAAGAGGCCAAAGTAGCCTACAGGGAGCTTCACTGAATGAGGAAAGGCCACACTGACTCTGTAGATTCAACTGCAAATCAAGACCAAGTAGCAATGATCAGTAAGACATTTCAACACTGCCTAGGAAGTAGAAGCAGAGGTCACAGAATGACAAAAAACGATAAAAGCATACAAATTACCCCCATCGTCCCCAGAAAAAAGGCTTTGTTTGAACAGAGCAGCCCCATTACCCAGGTCTCAGTAGCCATAGGCATAGCTTGGGTACAGTGGGACCCCCCAGGCTGGTTAGTATTTTTCCTCTGTTTGGAGTATTTCTACATCTTGGGCAGAGGTGAAAGATGTTAATAATAAATAATAATAATAATAATTTCTCTAGCTTTGGGTTTGGGGAGATTATCAGAGTCATCAGTGCCTCACAATCTGCAAGAAGGTTCCTTGAGAGAGTGGGTTGGCATGTTCTTCATGTCAGCAAGGTGATCATCATGTCACTGCATGACGTTTTGGTTCATCTAGTACACTTCATGCTTCAAGAACTTTAAATACATTTACATGGTTATTACTTCCTTTTCTGTCAAAATAACAATGATGTAACTCTTAAAAAAAGGTTTGAACAACAAGCCACACATGTAAACAAAAAACAAATATAATACAGTATCAGATAAAAAAGCCTGAGACCACCATTCATATATTAAAAAGTGTCAGAGAATACATTTACTCAAGATTTTAAATGGCTCTTTGACGTAGTTCACTGGCAAAGAAGGCATGTGACTTTGACCCTAGAATGAAATAACCTGGTTTCCCTTTTTTACAGAGCTCATAATTTGATGAGCTTTGTTGGTTTTAGCCATGGGCAGGAAATGAAAATGAACCTCCATGAGGTTACTTAGCTATGATAACTTCAACCACTTGGAGCTTACAAGTAGCCAACATTACCCACACTAGCTACTGACTTTTAATCTTGACATGAACACAAAGAAAAGTAAAGCTGTTTCTCACAATGAAACATTCAGTTTAAGTTGATTTAACCATCAAAAAGTGAATAAAACCCACATAGCATGGCTGCTTCTTGCAGGTTGCTGTTGGGGTGGAACAGCTCCTCTCTTCAGTCCCTTCAGGGTTAAATTTTGAGCGAAGCTGCTCAGTGTCGTCCACTGTTTGAGATACTGTCTAGAGTGAAATGTGCAGAGGAAACTAGTAACCTCAAATTAACGTAGTCCAGGATACTGTTAAAGATTGTGGGAGCTGATGCTGACTTTCTGTTCTCCAGCTTGTTTTAAAAAGACCATAAATATTAATGAGTCGAGACTGTCACATAACAGTCTAGGACTTTGGAACATTTTACTCATATATATATATATATATATATATATATATATATATATATATATATATATATATATATATATATATATATATATATATATAAAATTTACTTTTGCTGTCTATTATAAGATTTGCTGCTGTGAGCTTCTTACTAGATATAGACATAATCTAGTCATCTACACTACTTTTAGTAATTAGTAATACAATCTTATTTCGTTGGCCTAGCATTTACATTATGTAAATAATTATTGTTTGGCAGTCTAGGACCCAGTTGCTATGCGGTCTCCTGTGGTTTCCACAGAGGCTGTTGGGTCATTTCATTTGGGAAGTGATTTAATTAAGGATGTATAATGACAACTATTCACCTAATCAAGCAGTGGACTACAAGGGGTCCTGGGACTTAACCCAATCATGTCATTAGTTCCAAAATCAACATCTTGGGGAATGTTATGTTCTCCATTAGGGAAAAATAGACACTTAAATACAAATCAGAGAATGGTCATTGTTTAGCCTGTTGCACATACAATTGTCTGCCTTTGTCTTCAGTTTTCTGAACTAGAGAAAAAACCTAGTCTTAGAGTGGCACTGGTTTACCCAAGTAGATGTTCAAAGCTTAGCAACTGTAACTATATCCTTTATAATATTCTATAGCACATATGTTAATCTGAAAACCTGCTAAATTTTTTACGAAGATATTGGTGTAAAGAGTGAATTATTACTCATTTAGTATTACTCATTACTCACAAAAGAGATCTTAGACCACATTACCAAACAAGAAGAATTTATAAACCAATGAACAGTAAACAGAGTTAGCAGCCAGCCAACAGTATAATAACCAGCGAACACGGGACCCAGCAAATTCCAGCCGGTATAGAATTTGGCACTATTCGCCAGCAGAATATGACACCCACATTTAACCATTCCATGCAGTGAAATACTCATACATACACACTAGTAAAGACATATACCAGGGGCTGTGAGCACATTTGCCCAGGGCAGTGGGCAACCCTATTTACAATACCAGGGGAGCAGTTGGGGGTTAGGTGCATTGGTCAATGGCACTTGAGTTAAGCCATGTCAGTTCATGGGATCAAGACGGCAACCTTTAAGTCACAAGGCTGGTTTCTAAACTTGCAGCCCACCACCAGACTACAGCTGCCCACATAATGAATTTTGCAACTAACATTTGTAAGTCTAAACCACAAAGTTGTTAATAACTTCCAAAATCATCATCTTAATCCAATTTGTAACTATTAAAAAACTCCCATTTACTGTAAACTGCTTGAGAAAGTGCTCAGCTGGGCTGCAGCACCATGGACAGCTCCCTGTGTACATCAACAGTTTGTAAGCAAAGCCAGCCTTGTCACTCATGAGCAATCTTCATTAATAAACATGAAGAATATTTTTATTTGATGTTGGGTGTAGATAGAGGTGCTGATGATTATCGGGACCTAATTTCACTTTAATCACAGCTAATTTGGAGCACTGAAATGCCTGTAAATTTGACTGCCACTTGGCTAAACAACATAACAGACTGCCTGCATTTAAATGGGAGAGGTTGTAGTACAGATGTATGAGGGCATAAGGTCATAACCCTCATGTATCGTATAAGAGCCAGAGGGTTTGAGTTTTCAATTTCCATATTTCAATAAAAATCTATTAGAAAAATCGATATATTTTTGCTGGTATTTTCAACAGAGTTTCAAACACAGTAGGCAAATGAATGCCTCTGGGTATTTCATACTAGCAGAGTAATTTGCCAAGACTTGCTGTCAAATCAAGGAAGCAGGCTATGTGAGTTTGCACAGTGCTCTTGCCTTCTTATCACAGTGCTTGGTGTTGTTCTTGAAAAAAAAATCTAATAAATAATAAAAAAGCTGTTTTTCTATTTTCTGTATTTATAGCACTAAAACAAATACATTAGAGTGTTTGTTTATGACTGTATTAATTAGACTGCATGCTCACATAAATGCGGTTAATTGTTTTCTTTTTTTGTCGTCATTATCGTACAGTTTGCATTTCTGCTATCTAAATCGTAATCTAATGGGCAGTTGCTGTAATTAGCTTTCTAGTGATTATTTGATTGGCATCAGTAATCTCCCTCTCCATGATTTCAGCAGTTT